>CM037867.1:39487342-39729842 GCA_021292105.1 Anadara kagoshimensis
AGTACCAATATATATAAATAAATATTCACATCATCAACTTAGTATGCCAATACACAACATCTGGAGGTCCGAGACCATTGATAACTCCAACCCAGAAACCAAAGTCCCAATGGAGTCAACTGTGGGAGTGACATGTGAGAAGCCAACTCTAGTACCAATATATATAAATAAATATTTACATCATCAACTTAATACACCAATATGTACACCATCATGATTCATGTTGGTCCCAGACCATCAATAGTTCCAACCCAGAAACCAAGGTTCTTTTGGAGTCAACTGTGGGAGTGACTCATTTGTGAGAAGACTTGTCAAATTATCATAACTCTAGTAGCATTGTATACACATCATCTTCTTAGTATCCCAATATGCAGCATCTGATATTCTGAGACCATCAATGGGTCAAATGCCTGTAGACACACAAGAAGCCAAGGTCCCTTTGGTGTTGACTGTGATCATTCTAGAAGGGGTTCAAGGGGGCATCGCTTCTTTATTTTGCCAAATGAGCCCATTATTAAGCCCCTAGTCAGTCATATTTAATATTACATGAATGCAAAAATATTGATGTTATGTTGTTCAAGAGGAAAGTTTTTGAAAATGGCCCCTTCTGAAAAATCCTAGACTGAACACTGGTGGGGGCAACTCGTGAGAAAACTTGCCAAATACTCACAACTCCAGTAGCCTTGTATACATACAAAAATATTTACATTATTGTCTACTTAGTACGGCAATATCTAGGTAAAAATCTAAGTCACTAAAAGTGGAAGTAATCGCTCTTCAAAATACTTATATGTAAGGAAGGAAGAGGCAGCTTCAGTTTAGTGGATTTTGTAGCACTCGTACAAAGCATTTTAAGTTATAATAAGGATATAAGTCATTCGGAAGCTCTCATCTCAAAAACTGCCGGCCACAAATTCTGTGTGAACATTTCAGGCAGTCAATATAATGTATGCCGTGGCTGGTAAATAAACATAACAGTAGTGTGTACATAGCCATTAAGGACTCTTCAAAAAAATATAAAATTTGACTGAAGTTGTGTAATAAAACGCAAACTTTAGACAGGGGTTATTTCATCTGCAGTATGAACACCGCTTTTAAGGATTCTTCTAAAATTATAAAATTCGACTGAAATTATGTTATAAAACGAAAATTTTATTGCCAGAGGTTATGTCATCTGTAGTAGGAACACTATTTTAAGGGTTCTTAAAAAAATATAGAATTTTACTGAAGTTGTGCAGCAAAACACAAACTTTAGTCAGAGGTTATTTCATTTGTAGTACGAACACCACTTTTAAGGACTCTTCTAACAAAGATTTGACTGAAGTCATGCCGCAAAATGCAAACTTTATCGTAAGAAATTAATTCATCTGTAGTATGAAGATAAATTTTATATTTTTTAAAGAGTCTTAAAAGCTTACTGAAGTTGTGCTGTAAAATGCAAACTTTAGTCAGAGGTTATTTCATCTTTATATGAGCACCGCTTTTAAGGATTCCTCTAAAATGATAAAATTTGACTGATATTGTGTTATAAAAGGCAAATTTCATTGTCAGAGGTTATCTCATCTTTATATGAGCACCGCTTTTAAGGATTCCTCTAAAATTATAAAATTCGACTGATATTGTGTTATAAAAGGCAAATTTCATTGTCAGAGGTTATTCCATATGTAGTTCGAACACCACTTTTAAGGACTCTTCTAAAAAGTAGCAAAAATTTGACTGGTTGTGCAGCAAAACACAAACTTTAGTCAGAGGTTATTTCATTTGTAGTATGAACACCACTTTTAAGGACTCTTCTAAAAAGTAACAAAAATTTGACTGAAGTCGTGCTGCAAAATGCAAACTTTATAGTAAAAATTTATTTCATCTGTAGTACGAACACTGTTTTTAAGGACTCTTCCAAAATTATATAATTCAACTTTAGTTGTGTTATAAACAGCAAACCTTTTCAAAAGGGGTTATTTCATCTGTAGTACGAACATCACTTTTAAGGACTCTTCAAAAAATATAAAATTTATAAAATTTGACTGAAGTTGTGTTATAAACCGCAAACTTTATCATCCGGGGTTTATTTCATCCATAGTAATCACCCAAAAATAAACATTTTTATCCGTAATAAACAAACGTTCAAGTACACTATTACATAATTATCTTATACTGTGTAATACTTCAGCAAGGATTGAAGTAACTTATTTGTTTATTTTTATTGAAGCAACGTATTTATTTATTTATTTTTATTATCTTTCCATACTTATCTGTACTTGACTGACATAAAATGTTTCTATCTGGAGAACCTATTTCGAAGTTTTATTTATTTTTATTTTTGAAAAACCAAATTCAAGAAATTTCTTTTTTCTGTGCTATAAGCATGCAATGCACAAAACACAAATCTTGTAGTTTCCATTCTTTTCCTTGTTGTCAAAATCGCCATTGGTTACTAACTTCTGAGAAATTCTTTCAAAAAGTAACCTATTTTTGCAAATTTGTGAAGAGATATGTTTCCATAAATTTAAAACTACAAATGTGTTAATGATAAAGAGTTCAAAATTTGTGAAAAAAGTCCTTTTTAAAATATTTTTGGCTACTAGGAATGGAATCATAGGAAAAGGACTCTATTTTCACAGATTTTTGGGAATTTGACTACTGATGATTTTAAAATTGTGGAAACAGCTATAATATCAGCGAATTTCTCCCAAAGCTCACTATAATATCAGAGTTTCCCTGGCTATATACCGGTATATGAAATGTAAACTAACACTCAGGCTGTAAGAAACTTTATCCACTAAGAGATCTTTGCCACATCACTGAGTCTGGAACTAATCTAGCATGTTTTTGCTTTCCTGTATCACGTTATAATAACATTACACACAGAAATACAAGACATTCTTTTTGTCCTAAGTCCCACACCCCAAAAAATAATACTTGAAAAAAATTATAAAAACAATATTGAAAGGTCAACACAAGTGCAAAGAGAAATCACTGAATGATACCGTAATGTTGATAAATTATTATATTTTTTTTTTATATTTCTTCAGCATTTAATTTACAGGAGAAATTTAAGTTTGCCTGTTTAGTAAAATTCTTTTTATTCAACTTCTAAAGTATGGTACTTTATTTGCAAAAGAAATTCAAGCTTTGCTGTTTGGTATAATTCCATTTTTTGTCAAAATTTTCTCTAATTTTCGAAGTTAACTACAGATGATATAACAATTTCTTTTGTATTAATTAAAATCTAGATGTAACAAATTTGAAAAAAAATATAATTCACAAATTTTGGTCAGCTAATTCAAAATAAAGTAACAATGTAAAAAATGGCAAAAAGGGGTGAATGGAATGAATTTCTTTTTATTCTGTTTATTTATTTAATTATTTATTTATTATTATTATTATTGCTAATTCATAAATTTATTATTTATTAAATTTTTTTATATTTATTAATTTATTTATTTATTTATTGTAATCCACTCAAATTACAGTACACAATTGAATTAGATGGATAATTCTCAATAAATAACTCAGTATTGGTAATTTTAGTGCATCATTTCGGGTCAATTTAATCAAAACTGACAGAAAAAAAAGACAAAAAATAAATTAATTAAAGTAATCAACCTGAATCATCAGTAAGGGAGATAACTCTGGACATCAAGTAGATGGAGATATCAATTCTACTAATTGTGAAGGAATGACAAATGAAAGCATAAATAATGTTGATCAAATGGTCTTTGATGGAATTAAGTAAAGGGGGAGTCCAGAAGAAAAAACTGATCTAGACACTAACTGTCAATGTAAAACAATCTAAGAGAGATGTTTTCCCCTAATGGCCGACAAATTAAGTCAATGTGCCTGCAGTTATACAAGTTGTAAATAACATTACGTAATACTTCATCATTTACAAATCATCTGAGGCAATGTGCCAATCAAAAAATCAACTTTCTTCAATTAACCATGCACTTAATGGGCCTCTTAACAGCAGGATGTCTACCCCCTTGGGGCCTTAACCAAAGGAATCTCCAACAGTAGCAATATAATCATTCAATTTTAACTGCTTTTTGTTGGCCTGCTGTAAAACAAAGGTTTCCACAACCCCTTCACATGATTTTATTTGTTTATTTATTTATTTATTTATTTATTTATTTATTTATTTACAGTTATGACTTCCCTTTGTACTCCTTTAACTTATATGAGCCTATAAACTTCTATGTAAAATTTTTGAAAAATTATTTTTAAAAGAAATGTTCAAAATGCCTTGTTTCCAACATTAATAGGTTTTTTTCAGTTGAAATTAAAATTTATTACTAAGTTTCCAATACAAATTGTATTTAAAATTATTAGTGGATAAATTTCCAAAGTTTTTGAAATATAGTCATGTTTTAAAGTATTTTTTCAAAAATTTGCTGAAATAGGTAAATTCAGAAATACCCAGTGGCGATTCTGGCTATCCATATATTAGGATTGGAAACAAAAAAAGCACATCTATATTACATATAAAAGTCGAATTCAATCATTTATTTAACAGAAAAAAGATCTCCTCAACCTAAACAGGCCAATCAAATTAAAAAGCAATTAAAAGTTTTACGACATGCCTTCCATTTCTTTCTTTAGAGTATAACAAATTAAGTTTTGAATAGAGCCAGTCATATTGGGTAGTGAAGCTGTCATTGGGTTTGATTTATGGGCCAATAAACCCAGGATTTACATACAAATAATATTGTTTCTCCAGTCAAAAAACATTAAATTCATGTAACATACAGGAGTTATTTAAGGTCATGGGTCTCGAAACTAGCCAAGACAGGATTTTTGAGAACTAGCTATGGTACTCAGTCCAGGAAATGGACTCTTAATATCAATCACACACAATCTATTACTGTTATTATTGAAATTGACAATATTGTCAGATGATGATCAAGTACTTAAATTCAAATAACCATTCGGCAACATCAATTTTTTCTCAAATAATTTCAGTAGATTTGGGTTTTTAAAACTTTGGAGAAAAATGAATAATTTTTGGAATGTTTTAAAAACTTTAAAATTAATTAGTGCATTGCAATTGAGTTTTTAAGGAATAAGCCAAATTTGTTATTTTCATTCCTTAAGTAACCAAAATCAACATTGACAACTACCAGTATAAGTTTCAGAGAAATTCTATCAAAAAGTAACTTATTTGAGCAAATTTGTGAAAAAATACTTCAAAAGGAATATATTTTTCACAATTTTTGAAAATCTGGCTGTTAATAATTTTAAATTTGTGGTAACAGAAATCTCAAAACTTCCGTATAGATCCCAAAGTTTTACAAACTGAACAAGACATGGTAAACCAGTAAAATATTAATGGTGATGATGTACGGCCTGATCGTTCATATTCTATATGTCATCAAAGTGTATAGACTGATCAATGTTCTCATCTTAAGCCTATTACGTCTGCTGTCTTAGTCCGCCGTCATCGACAGTGATGTAATATCAGCAGAACAAACTCAGGGAGATAATTTTTGCTGAAAAAATTATTGACACTAAGCTTTTTACAGAATCTACTTCACCCCAAATCTCAAATCTAGCATTTCGGATTTCCTCGCTATTTCAGATTTTTCTTTGCACATCATTTTTTTATCTCCTTCTACAAACTGACGTGAAATGACAACAGGATAATAAACAGATGAAGAGGCACATCAATAAAAATGACAACATTTTAAGGTTAATACCCCAGATTTTTTTACCGACAAAATGTCAAGTTGAACATCTATCATCCAATTTTCACAAATTTTGATAAGGTCTTTATTTTTTTCAGATTTTTCCCTCTCCAGATAAGAGCTACTAGTTGGGATACTAACTGTTTTAAACTACCAGGTTAGTATACACAACAAAATAGAGGTCTAGCATTTACATATGGCAAAGTAATTTATGTCAATTTTATGAATTTTAACACTATAATGGAGATGCCACACTCACTGTGTAATAGGCAACACATGATTTTTAAAATGACAGTCAAATTTTACCTCAAGGTAAATTGAAGCATATATGAGTCTCTCTCTCTCTCTTTCTCTGTCTCTCTCTCTCTCTCATTTGTTGGTTAAACAGTGGATTGTAAGTTTTGTAATGTCACATCAGCAATTTTTCAGATAATCTGATAATCCAGATGAATGGGAGGTTTATTAATCTCGGGGATTAAGTTAACTCAGTTGATAGAGTGCTCGCTCCATAAGTGGGAGGTCACTGGTTTGAACCTTGACCAGGTCTGACCAAAGACTTTAAAGTGGGTAGTGATTGTTCTTTTGCTAAGCACTCTGCATTACAGAATGAAAGTCATAGTTCTTTCGGATGGGAACTTAAAATAAACGAGGTCCTGTGTCACGGAAGACATGGCATTATAAAGAAACCTGCTGTATAATGCCATCAGCGCAACGCATATGTAACATTTCTGCACCTTCACCTATATCTGGCAATGTCTCAATATAAGTGAAATATTCCTGACTGGAACTTAAAACGCTATAACTCAACTCATTATCCAGAAGGCAAACATACATTATTCTGACACTAGTGACACACTACCACTTGACCACTGACCTATTACAGCCAATGACACACAGACTCATTTGTGGTGCTATAATGATGGTAAGCAGTGCTGTGTAGTGATATATAAAATATGACTTGCTGGATTACAATTGTTGTCAAGTAGGTCTAAGTCTATAGAGATTCATTCATTTATACTGGGACATCACCAGCAACAAGTAACATCCTTATTATTATAATGATTTCACCCATAGGTCGGTGATGAGGGATGCCATGATAGCCAATAGATTTTAACATGCAGCGGCAGGGAAGATTTTTTAAGTCTTAACCAAGTCAGAAACTGAAACCAACTTCCCATTTATTACAGTAGGGGCAGTAATGGTCAAGTGGTTAATGCATTAGCCTTCAAATCCAAGGCATCTCTCCCTAGCATGTTAAGCCCTGGTCGGCAGTAAGTGAGAAAGGATTATAATGGGCAGAGTGGCTTATGTTGTTTATCTTTGACATAACAGGCTAGTGTACGAGCACTATAAAGACCACCATAAGTCATTAAGTGTGCAGTAGTTCTAAGCAGATCAAATATATGCACCACATGAACTTGTGTTCAGATTAAAACAAATTGTCCTATCACGAACAGCTGAAAAATGTTGAAGTGACATAAAACAATGTTTAACCAACACTACTAAATGAGCTACTGAGTGGGCATATTTTAGGACCACAAACCAGTAGCTATAAAGTCATCTCTCTCTCTCTCAAGCTACAAACAAGTAGCTATAGTCATTTCTCTCTCTCTCTCTCAAGCTACAAACAAGTAGCTGTAGTCATTTCTCTCTCTCTCTCTCTCTTTTTCTGAAATTAATGTTTTACCTCTGAAAGTGGACTTAGACTAGAATCGCAATGGTCATCTGCCGATGTTAAATTGGTCATTCTGAACCCTACTGCGGTCGATATATTACTGGTCTTTTTAGAAGACTGTTTTATCATTCAGTGTATTTCTGCTTATCAAATTTTTCAATTTTTCTGTCTCCTTGAAATTCGCTTTTTACATTTTGATATCCTATTTTTTATCACATAAACTTGTCTCCTTGAAAGTAGAATGTTATATCATTCAAAATTTTTACTTATCAAATTTTTCAATTTTTCTATCTCTCATTAAAATTCACTTTTTACATTTTGATATCATAATTTTTATCACATAAACATCATGGACATATTAGCAAACACTCTTTATATAAATTCATTATCCTTCACTTTAAAAATTTTTCAACATCTGTCATTTTTCACATCAATAAAATCATAATTCTTCCGACATTAAATATAATATTCACTCTCTATCTGTAATTTTGAGAGATGTCCAGTTATATAAAATTTTAAAATTCCGACAATATCACAATTCCAAATAGCTATCACTATATCCAACATTCCTCTATAAAACATGTGTTCCTCCTTTATACATAGACATGATGGCAGGTGGTCAGCTTCCAAATTGACATAAAAATATCAAATTTCTCCAAAAATCCAAATTTAAATTAAATCCATAAATTAATATTTTGTAGTTTAAAATCCTCTTTTTTAAAATCCTGATTTTCAAATCATTTTCAGAATGTTGTAGATATAAATATTATTTATCTATGTACAATATAAACACGGTGTAAATGTCCATCACTCAAGCATAGCAAAATACCCACACAGACAAAGTACAACAAAATCTAGTTTGAACCTTGCAACATGTTATCTGATTGGCTGAGCTGCTTATCAGTTGACCAATCAGAAGTGTTGTACAATTTGCACCTGTCATGTCCCAATCAGTCCACATTTTTATACTATACAGAAAAGGATGGTAGTATTTACACATTTTGAAGGTTTCTGAATGAGCTAAACAAATGGGGGTCATTATGATTTCACAAGTACTGAAGAATTACTGTGTTAATAAAGTCAATAATTGAATTAGCACAGGTGTGCCATTTTCACAAGTTTCTGTTTAAAAAAGAAAGACCAAAGCATAATTTTTTTATTGTTGCTAAGTGAATATTATTATAATTATTAACATAATTTAAAGTACTTCTCTCCATGTTGTATTAATTTTTTTTACTAAAAATGAAATTTTAATAGATTTATCACAATGATAAATAAATAAATGTATATAAAATATGTAAATATCTTAAACACGACCATGCCATGCTGCTGAGCAATAAATATATTTACATGCATTCTATTTATTTATTTATTGCAATTTATTTATATTATATTATAATATATTATATTTTATTATATCTATTTATTATTTTTATTTATTTATTCTATTTTAGCCATTTTGTGACAGAGGATTAAGTAAGCAATGGTAGCTTTCTTTAAAAAGGACCATATTTATGCAAATTTTGTAAATTTTGCTACAAATAATTTTTAATTTTGTGGAAACTAGAAATCTGTTTATTTTCAGTATGTTTATCTAATTACGGTACTGATCATTTTAACTTGAGTCTGGAATCAAGCATTTTACTGTTCTACACAAATGTCCCAAAAAAAAAAAAATCCAGCCTCACACTTGTCCAAAGTAAGTTCACATATTTAACACAATTTGTCAAGTTTCAAAGTTTTTATTTTCCTTTTGGGATGATAATTTGAACACGAACCAGTATGTGTGTCGGTTGAATTGATTATTTAATTTCAGACCATTTAACCATTATCATTTAATTTCAAACCAACCAAGCTTTTTAAAATTTTTACACAAATGTCAAATTAATATCTTATATACATGAAAATTAATAAAATCAAAGGACAGCGAAGAGATTAAAATCTTGAGGAAGGATATCCAAATCTCAGATCTTCCCCCGGATTTATCTTGTATATAAACTTTATCTGAACATCCCAAATCCCTATCTTTCAATCTCGTCGAGACTATTATCAGATAAATATATATATACAAATTTTTATCAAATTTCCAGCCAATAAATTTTTCAAATCCACTGATTATTATTATAGAATATTATTTCATTTCTACAAAGCAAATTCGATAATTTTTTTAAGTCTGCCGGTTAAAGATTAATAATAGCAATCTATAAAGCAAATAAGTTTCCATTGATTTTCCTTTTTTCGCAATTTTTTTTATAAACGTTCGCCAATCAAAAAAATCATGCTCGAGTTAATTAATATACTGTATTTACAGCTCATTAATATGCGACAAACTAATTGTCCTAATTTTATGATGTATGGAGGAGAAGCGAAATAGAGTCCTTTAAAATCTATGACGGATTTCGTTGAAATATTTATCGACAGTACATATATTTAAATCTATAAACACATTCATTTTGCTATATTCAGACATTATTCATTTCTTTACAGACAAGTATCTTATTATTCTCGACAAATTATTCAATTTAAAAAAAAATAAAAATAAATATTAATTTTTTTATCATTAAGTGGTATTATGGTTATTTTTATGTGGTACATAATTACATCGAACCAATTTGTATCTATAGGCAAACAACATTGACCTGTCTGCTTGACCTTTTATAAGGAATATTCATATAAGAGGAGACACCTAATGCATGAGTAGTGTTCAAATTTGCAATTAATCCATAAAATGCATATTTCCCCATGATATAGCTGAAATAAACTTCCATGTTCCCTATACACACATGTACAGGCCCTTAACAAATATTTAAAGTAAAGGTCAAGAAGACAGGTCAATGTTGTTTGCCTATATACAAATTGTTAATCATTGATTAATGGCTCTGTCATTCAGTAGAAAACAAAGAATCCACATCAGTAATTACAAGTTTTTAAGGTTACACTACACAAACCTTTTTGTGTGTAGTTGTTTGAACTTCAGGATTCAGTTTCATGTAGTAAAATGACCTAAAATGCTCTACAAATTCAAATCAACAACAGAAAACAAATGCAGTATTAGGGTATTAGGGCAGGGAATAATGAGTTTTCTAACTTCGCCACATCTGATTTGGGGGCCTCTATGGCCGAGTGGTATCAAGTGACGACTTACTGATCACAGTACCTCTCACAGCCTAGGTTTGAATCCCACTTGGGCCAGATACTAATGTAAGAAAATTAGTGAGTTCACTTGACGAAAGTCTCTTGGCACGTGGTTTTCTCCATCATTCCTGAACTGACCACTTCAAATAGGTTAGAGAACCTTGACTGGGGCATAAAACACCTTTACTCCATACGTAAACAGTCAAAGTCGCAAAAAAGGCAAGAAAATGTGCTAGAGAATAAAGTGTGATGCATTGGGCAGATGCATGACAGACACTCACAGATGGACATACAGTGATACTGTTTGTACTACCGGATACAAGTAGTTTCTCCTGGAAAAAATCACTCAAATTTCCAAATATGACCATAAAATTCCCATGTCATAATGCAGTTTAACTTTATTTTACAACTTCTCAATTTTCTCAATCTTAAAGCTAGAAGATTTTTTTTTTTTTTAAATGTAACAAAACCACTGATACAGACCAAAAGCATTACTAAAGCATCTTGATTTCTCGGTGGAGATAATAATGCTTTAGGCTTGCTCTGCCTTGGAAAAAATGGTGTTTAATAATAAAGTTTGCAAGTTTTGTAAGAGCAAGTAACAACACTCTATGCCCCTTTTACATGCATGTGGGCGAGGAATAAAAATGCCATGGCGTGGACTGTTGACCCTAACTCGTGTAATCTTTTGACCTATAAACAGTGACATAGTGATGTTAAGAGAGTAGATGTGTCGTTAAAAACAGTTTCAAAATTGAAATTTAGCAGTACATTGTCAAGACAAATTTAACAAAAACACTAGAAATCCACTGTTGTATACAAGCCATCAGGTACAAACACCAAAAATTCAAGACTTCGCACTTCAAAATCGTGACTTTTTCAGAAAAAAAGAACTTGTGAATAATGACTATCATATTACAATTATTCACAGTGACATCCCTGACAAAATTGTTTTTTTTTCCTTTTTCCAATTTCAATGTTCTAATTTCATAAACTTTCCATAGATCCTTTTAATTTTTTTTTAATTTATTGAAATCAGAGCTTTTCTAATTTGCATACAATTATTTGACGGCTTAAACTGGCAACATTCAAATTACTCCAAGCGAGAACATGACACACTTTCAAATTTTCAAATTCAAATTTCTGGATTTTTAATACGATTTTCCACTGGTGAATTTTCTTAAACATTATCTTCCAAAATTAAATTTGAATAAAGTTACAATTTAAATTTAAATTTTTTGGCGATTCAATCTGCCAACATCTCCTGACAATATGCTATTAAACCATTAATAGATTCTCATACCACCCTTTTTTTCTTGTACTTTCTTTCATTTCTTTTAAATTCATGAAACAATTTAAAAACATTTTAGAAATGTTAGCAATTTTGACTTTCTTTAATTTTTGAATTCACGAAAATTTTAGAAACTTAAAAAATCTTTGGTTTTTTTTTTTTTTTACTTTCTTTTTGAATTCACAAAACAATTTAAAAACATTTTTTAAAACTTCTAACTTTTGTAGTCTCTTTAATTCCTTTTTAAATTCACTAAACAATTTAATTATTTTATTTAGAAATTCAGTATTTTTCTATTTCCTTAAGTCAAAAAACTTGAAAAAGATTACAACACCATGCCATGATTTTTTTGTAACTGTTGTTGATTTTTAAGCTCAAGACAAGAGGGGTTATTAAGCTTATCAGGACATCACACCTCATTACACATGTACTACTTCACCTTAAATAAGATCTATTCAAGGTTATAACTTCTTAACTAGTCCAAAAAAGAAAAAAAAATACTAGTATACCAGATCAGACAGTAGAGTGGAGTATCCTAATACTTATATTGAGACAGCCATCAATGGGAAGGTCGAATAAAACCAGAGCCTGGATAAAACCGTCAACCTTTGGCAAGAGATGAACTGTTTAACATCTCATCAGCAATTTTTTCAGCTACTCGTCCCATGGATTAATCTTAACACAAGTCCATGTCAGTGCTTCAGATTGTTTTTACAGATAGTGGGCCACAAGGGCCCACCAGGTCCAATAACAAGGGGTCATTTCTTGTTATAGTGGGTCATGTTTTGCCACATAATTAAATGTTATGCCACGACCACGTGACTGAAAGTGAAAGTCGGCACTTGACATCTTCATATAATGCACCAAAAGCGATCTTGTCATCTGCTAATTTATACTTTGTTAACCTTTACGATATATTTTAAACTCTTTCAACTCCATGATTCATTTTATGTATCTACTTCTCTGCGCTTTGTGTTGTTTTAAAAAATGTGAATAGAGTCGTCTGCATCTCATAGCCATGGTTGCCGCTAGCATATTAAATGAACGACAACGTCCGAGGTCATAAAAAGTTTTATTACGAGTTCTCCCCCTTTGAATATTAATGTTAATAACCGACGCATAGAGCAAAGAGAAGGGGCTTGTCGGGAGTCCTGTCTACATGCTGATTATGAGATAAACAAAGATGCTAGAGATTTTCCGATAGAAAACGAAAACAGAAAGTCAAATCGGAAAACCGCATGGAATCTCATATGTAGTTTTGGGAAGAAATTATTAACGATCAATTTGGCTAAGAAAAACCATGCGCCACGTGGACCCATTAGAAGAAAATGTTATGCGCCATTTTTTAAAATAATGCGGGATTGGCGCGGGCGCACCGACAATCTGAAGCACTGCCATGTGGTGCATGAGTTTGTGCAAGTATTAATGATCTGCTATGAATCAGTGCACTCTGATGGTGACTTTTATAATGCTAGTATACTAGTTCACAATGTCACATATAATCATCATGGACCACTCAGGCCATAATACTGGTACCAAGCCAACCAGTAAAGACATACAACAAGGAGAATCCCTTTCTCACTTGTGGTCAACCAAGGTCCAATCCACATTAGTGAGATACCTTGGGTTTTGAAGGCTTATGCTTTAAGTAATCAGCCACAGCCAGTTTTGTATGGTACTAAACTGAAATTTTTAAAATCGATTTTCTCAACTTTTCCAACACTTTTACTGTTAAGCCAGCTTCACTTGGCACTTTTACTGAGCTAAACTGAAAATTTTTCAAAATTTATTTTCACATTAAAATATTAGACACTTTTCCAACACTTTAACTGTTAGCCAGTTTCACATAGATTTTTACTGAACTAAACTCAAAATTTTCATAAATTTATTTTCACATTAAAATGTAAGAAACTTTTCCAACACCTTTACTGTTAGCCAGTTTCACACGGATTTTTACTGAACTAAATTCAACATTTTAAAAGTTTATTTTAATATTAAAATGTTAGGAACTTTTCCAACACTTGACCAGTTTAAGATAATTTTCAAGTACACACTTTATTTAACTGGTCATATAGCAGATATTTTTGGAATTTTGAAAGTTTGGACAAACATCATTAAATCACTCCTGTCACCAAAATTTGAAGTGTGGGAGGGAAATCTGACCACAACAACAAGTAGTAGACTTCATTTTAAATATTCCCAATTACTTGATTAGATAGCTACCTTATGTTACG
The DNA here is from genome assembly GCA_021292105.1 of Anadara kagoshimensis. NCBI lineage: Eukaryota > Metazoa > Mollusca > Bivalvia > Arcoida > Arcidae > Anadara > Anadara kagoshimensis. The sequence goes on from CM037867.1 coordinate 39,501,359, forward strand.
GGTAGTTGATACTTGAATCAAGACATCACCAGTAAAAACAGAGTTACAGGGACATCTTTAGAAATCCAAGTGTGGGAGGGAGATCTGATCAAAACAACAAGTAGGGGTCTCCATTTTAAATACAGTAGTTTAAATGTTACAAGTCAGATAAATTGATTAATTATCATAAAATTTTATTTATGTTTTGGTACTTGAATCGAGACATCGCCAGGCAAGAGCAAAGTTACAGGGAGATCTGAAAATAGTGGTGTTAGCAAACAAGGATGTATTTAATATAAGCTGTACAATAATGAAGTTTTACGCCCAAGTCAAGATTCTTGTATTGTTACCCTATGGATTGAGGAGAAAACCAGAGCCAAGAGAAACTACCCACCTCTAGATTTCCATAAATTTAAAATAATTAGTAGCCAAATTTCCAAAATTTGTGAAAATATAGGTCCTTTTTAAAGTATTTTTCCACAAATTTGCTAAAATAGGTTACTTTTTGAAAGAATTCCTCAGAAATTAGTAGCCAATGGCGATTTTGGCTACCAGGAATGGAAACATAGCCTCCCTAAGCAAGCATACTGACAAATTATCTCACACTAGGATCTGCCCATATAGAATTTAAACCTAGGCAATGAGAGGTACTGTAATCCATTAGCAGTTAAAGCCATCTCTTTAGTCCACTTGGACAACAAGGTCCTATTTCATATAAGACTGACCAGCCCTTTCAACAGAGTCTAAAGTAGCCGACAAGTTTTCTGGAGTAGACAGCAAATTCAGTTGTAACTCTATATAAATGGAATACTGATAAATGAAAGAAGGCACCAGACAAAGTGTAGAAATACCAAAGTAGACGGCAGGTTTTGCTGGTTGCTGGCTTCTATTGAAACCGCTGCCGACTCTATTGCAACACCTTAACAATTAAGACAACAGATCACAATAGAAAACTAAAGTGGTGTGGATGTTGAAATACTGGTCTTTCCAAGTTATAATGTCAACCCCATTTTTTTGAAACAAGGCCCGGGTCAGGATGACACCACTAGACTACAGAACAGTTCTAGATTGAACACTGAGCAGAGCAAATATTTATCAGCAATTCTGTAAATTCTACTATGCTGACATTGTTTGACTATGTATAAACTTGGCGACAATCTTTTCACTTCTATCACACAAGCCATTGGGTTTTGTTTGAACATATCCAATTCTTCATGATAATTCAGTCATCCCTATTCCACAAACTGTTGCGTTTTGGTCGAATAGCTCAAATTATTTCACAACAGTTCTGTCAGTTCAACTAGGGCAAGCTCCTGTTTTTTGTTTGAACAGATCAGATTTTTGACATCAAAGCAGTCACCTCTATCCCGCGAACTGCTGGTCTTTTATTTACATAAAGCTTATTTTTATCTTTCAATTCATTTGATGGCGATGATAACTCGCTAATTATTATGAAAGCAAATCTAAAACCTTATTGACTAGAGATTTTCAGATCAGTAACCCGTTTAAAATTCCAGCCGCGAAAACTCCCAACTCATTTATTTCCAACCTGACGCACAACAGCGGAGAGAAAAAACAATTTTCAGGTATCGTATGACAACAGATAAAAATGTTAACTACTTGAAAAAGTATTGACAATATTAAAAATGATTGATTCTCAAACTTTTGTCATTCATTAATGAAATGGACAAGATAAACTATCCGCATGATCACACATCGTAAATCAAACTTTATCCAACGAGAGAGGACGAGAGAGACAACACAGCATTTTTAATATCTTATTAGCGTCCCCGGTTAATCCCAATAAAAACACGAAAAGATAATGATGATCAGGCTTATCAGTGTAAATATTCAAATAGAACAAGTAAATCCAATTCAAATTAATAACATTTCTGCAATCATCCCGTAAAACAATACCGACACGACGGCAATTAGATGTATCAGGAAAATCCCGTTAATAAACCAATTGCTGTAAGACTCGTCAACTTAATGATCGGCAAACAGTCACATAAATATGTATCAGATGATCATAATTTTTAGAATCAATTTAGTTATGATATTTTCTCAATACCATCCAAAAAAAATCGGCAATCATCAGGTTAATATCGGGACCGGATTCCCCGATCTAATCTCCCCGGTGGATTTGGGACAACGATTCAAATAGCTATTCCGATTGCTCAAGGGAAGATATAATAGTCATATACAAACAATTATTACGATTCAAATGCTGATTAATCTCGGAATAAACATACAGTGATAACATTTAATCCGTCGTTTCCAGGGATTGCTGGGAGAAATCTACTTGAGGGTACAGATATACCGGGCAATAAAAACCTGACTTTTACCAGTTATCTAATCACCATAACATCAAGTAATCATATTAAGATTTTTAATGTATTTTATCATGAAGAATCAAAACAGCTTCCTATTATTACTATCCATATATGCATAGTATTATACTAGCTAAAACAATGACTGAAATGTTATATATGTATGTTTAACTATGAAATACATGTACATTCTAGGTTTTCATAAATTTAAAATAATTAGTAGCCAAATTTCCAAAATTTGTGAAAATATAGTCCTTTTTAAAGTATTTTTCCACAAATTTGCTAAAATATGTTACTTTTTGAAAGAATTCCTCAAAAATTAGTAGCCAATGGCGATTTTGGCTACCAGGAATGGAAACATAGACATTTATTTTTCCACTTCTAAGGGATTGAGACCAGTACCAAATAGGGTTGTGGCATTACTGATTAAATTTAAATTGCTTACTTTTTCCAATTCTAATATCCCCAGATCCAGTGCCAAACAGGGTTGTAGCATTACTGATTGAATTTAAATGGAATGAAATAATACTTATTTATTCCAATTCTAAAACCCCCCCAGACCCAGCACCAAGAAGGGGTGTGGCATTCTCCCGATTAATTTTTTTTCAAATCCCTCAAGTGACTAAATTGACCCTATAACTAAACATGATATTACTTTAACATCCTTTGTTTGTTTGGGTTTTTTTTTCTTCCAAGAATTTATTAAATCTTGGACTTAAAATCATGAGAGGTGGGTTAAGAGATCAAAAATTGACTTCCTGAAGAAAGAACTTGATCCAACAAAACAGCAAAGAAAAAATTTTAATACTGGTAGGAACTCATGCCAGAAGAGGTGAAGTGGGGCTGATCAATGGCGATTTATGCCCAGTCAAGATTCTGTCATTTATATCAAAGCAGTCACTTCAAGAGAGAGAGAGAGAAAAGGTGGAAGGCCAGAAGAAGACCAATGACTTAAATTTTATGAACTAACAAATCTTTCTCACACCAGGATCTGCTAGGGTGTAATTGAAACTTAGGAAAGTATAGAAACCGTAAGCCATAAGCAAAGGCTTTAGGCCACTTGGTCATCCAGTTCCCTCCTTCTTTAGATATGATATTCATATCCCTCTAACTGTACAAGCAACATAAAGAATAAAACACTTCATCGGTGCAAAATTTTAACTTACGTTCTGTATGCTGGCATCAACATCAGACGCCTCGGATCTTTCTCGCTTCAACATTTTCTGTCGCATGTACTGTTTGTCATCATCCATGGCGTTTACTCCCGGCACTGGGATTGGAGAAGCCCTCCCTAACGGCTCAGCTTTAATATTCACCGCCATCTTCATATGGCACCTAAAACAGATAATAAAGTTTGATTTACTTTCTTTTATATTATAATCAAATAAAACATTTTTCTTAGGCAATTCTGAATTCTTTAACTTCTGTTCTTGATCATATTCACAATTTAGAGTCCTGGTTTTTACCAATGTAAACCCAAAATAAATTTTTTCAAATTTTTTAAAGAAATTTTTGTAAAATTAAAACTATCTTTTGTGAATCTTGCTTAACTTGTGAAAATTTAGATGTCTTACTCTTGAGCATTTCAATTTCTGAGTCTTGGTTTTTGCAAATTTATGCAAACCAATTTAGAAATGTTCAAAAGCAACTTTTAAGTATTTTTTTTTTTTGGTTAAATTAAAAATGTCTTTTGTGAATCTTGCTTCATTTGTGAAATTTCGCAAAAAAAAAAAGTTAAAAAGTGTTCTAATGTAAATTTTTCACAAAAAATAGTGAGAAAAGTTCTTAATTATGCAATTTTCCCCTATAAAAAAATAGTGAAAAGAATCCCAAATTATGCAATTTTTCCCCTATGAAAGATAGAGAAAAATGTTAGAAATTAGTGAAAAAATTTACAAATTATGCAATTTCCCCAATTAAAAAAAGAAAAAAAAAAAAGACAAATTATCAACTTTTATCACACAAAAAAAAAAAAAAAAAAAAAAAAAAAAACATTGAAAAAAATTAAGGTTATACAACATGTTTCCCAAACAAAAGTCATTAAACTGAGGTGAGCTGAGCAAAACCAGCAACAATAAGTAATGCACACTTCACACCTATCCTATGTAGAAAACACCCCTGGGCCCTAGTTCATCCCTATCTTATACAGAATGTTGTTGAACTAATAAAGCATCCCCCACATGGCTGTGAAAGGTGCTTTTAACAGGTTTTGCAATTCTTAATACCACTCCCATTAAAATTGTTATGTTCACTATTCATTACTGTATACAGTCCAACCTGCCTCAAAGGCCACCTCTATATAAAGGCCACCTGCTTATAAAGATCAATAAAATTGTATCCCAATTGTTCTTTATTCATATTATTTGAACCTGTATGTAAACATCACCTGCCCATAAAGGCCACTTTTATTAGTTTCCTTGGGTGGCCTTTATAGACAGATTTGACTGTAATTGTAAATAAATGTAAACAAGAAGTGTCTCTTGAGACCCAAATACACAATACCCTCCTCCCCCCTCCCAATTTAATGTTTCTCTGCGACCTTGACATTTATGATATGACCTTAGTTCATAGTCATGACATATCTCTTTGGACCATGAAGATTATTCATGTGAAGTTTTGACGTCTAAAGAAACTATGAGATTATGGCTCAGGTAGGATTTTACATAGACAGGCAGACATAGGGGGTTGGTTACTGTTAAACAAATGGTGGCAATAGACCAAGGTTTTACTGCCGAGCAAAGCACCTTTACTGCCGAGAAAATGGTGGCAATGAACCAAGATTTACTGCCGAGCAAAGCACCTTTACTGCCGAGCAAATGGTGGCAATGAACCAAGATTTACCGCCGAGCAAAGTACCTTTACTGCCGAGCAAATGGTGGCAATGGACCAAGGTTTTACTGCCGAGCAAAGCACCTTTACTGCCGAGCAAATGGTGGCAATGAACCAAGGTTTTACTGCTAAAGAAAGTGTGCCAATGGACCAAGGTTTTACTGGTGAACAAATGGTGACAATGAATCAAGGTTTTACTGATGAACAGATGGTGACAATAAACAAAGGGTTTTACTGAACAAATGATGGCAATGGGCCAAAGGTTTACTGTTGAACAAATGGTGGCAATGGACCAAGAATTTACTGGTGAACAAATGGTGGCAATGGACCAAGAATTTACTGGTGAACAAATGGTGGCAATGAATCAAGGTTTTTAACGAACAAATGGTGGAAATGAACAAAAGTTTTTACTGAACAAATGGTGGCAATGAATCAAGATTTTACTGCTCAACAAATGGTGGCAATAAACAAAGGTTTTTACTGAACAAATGGTGGCAATGGGCCAAAGGTTTTACTGTTGAACAAATGGTGGCAATGAACCAAGAATTTACTGGTGAACAAATGGTGGCAATGAATCAAGGTTTTACTGCTGAACAAATGGTGGCAATGAACCAAGAATTTACTGGTGAACAAATGGTGGCAATGAATCAAGGTTTTTACTGAACAAATGGTGGCAATGAACCAAGGTTTTACTGCTCAACAAATGGTGGCAATAAACAAAGGTTTTTACTGAACAAATGGTGGCAATGGGCCAAAGGTTTTACTGCTGAACAAATGGTGGCAATGAACCAAGGTTTTACTGCTGAACAAATGGTGGCAATGAACCAAGGTTTATTATACTGAACAAATGATGGCAATGGACCAAGGTTTTTACTGAACAAATGGTGGCAATGGACCAAAAGTTTACTTGTGAACAAATGGTGGCAATGAACCAAGGTTTTACTGGTGAACAAATGGTGACTATGGACCAAGAATTTACTGGTGAACAAATGGTGACTATGGACCAAAGGTTTACTGGTGAACAAATGGTGGCAATGAACCAAGGATTTACTGGTGAACAAATGGTGCCAATGGACCAAGGGTTTTACTGATGAACAAATGGTGGCAATGAACCAAGGATTTACTGGTGAACCAATGGTGGCAATGAACCAAGGGTTTACTGGTGAACAAATGGTGGCAATGGACAAAGGTTTTACTGATGATCAAATGGTGGCAATGAACCAAGGTTTTACTGAATGAATGGTGGCAATGAACCAAAGATGTTTACTGGTGAACAAATGGTGGCAATGAACCAAGGATTTACTGGTGAACAAATGGTGGCAATGAACCAGGGTTTTATTGTACAAATAGTGGCAATGAACCAAGGATTTACTGTACCTCAAATAAGTACCACTAAAACAATACAATCATTATATCATAATTTATGTATATAAATTAATGCTTTCATTGATTAAGAAGAACATTTATACAGAATTTATCAATTAAAATGACATAGTGACAAATTAAGAAAATTGACTTTTTTTGCCGTTTGACACAAAATATATTCCCTCCAACCAAACATCACAATAGAATAAACACATCTGGTGTTATGCCTGCCGGGATCATGCAAATTCATCAAAATTATCATATGAAAATATTCCAAAATAAAGGCGGCATTATTTTGAAACCTGAAATTTGTTGTTGATTTTTCCAGTTTATTTACAAAAACTTCATCAGAACCTGCATTTCCAGTTTGTTAACTTAATTGCTTTACATGGCTTTCAATCTTGTCTAAAGTCAGACCCATACACAATCCACACCTAAAAATCATCACAATAATCCAGTCCTTAAATTCAATACAACAATCTCCAGTCCTAAAATCCTTCACAACAATCCATAACAGCAATCCAGTCTAAAAATCCATGATAAACTTACTCTAAATTTATCTCACATTTTTTATTTTTGCTTTTTGCCAGGTGAACTAAAATCACTTAATGTAAATTAAGTTGTTAATTACCTTAAATTTTACAAAGTGAGTATTAAAGTAAAGATAATTTCATATGCAGCTAAAAGATAATACTACAGAAATATAAGCACTGCAAACAATAATTTTAGCATGTACACATTTTAGTGTACACAATTTTTTTGTCTGGAAATTTTTGGTATGTACAAATTTTATCATATGTACAAATTTTAGCTCAAATTATAATTTGGGTAAATTCGTGTGGACTTGGTTTTGGCAAATGTCATAGATCACAAACTTGTGCATCAATGTGAGAATTGCTAAAATAAGTACAATGATAAAATTAAAATGTTAGCAATAATAATTATATGGCAAAAAAGCGTGTTCAGTGGTTGCAAAAATTACATGTCACACAAAATGAGGTTAAAATTCCTATCTAGAAAAAACAACAACAAAAATATATTTTTTAAGAAACAAATGGTAACCTTCATTTTTGGAACAGATGCTAAAAAGGTTATAACACATATGGTTTCAATTAAAATTTCACATTGACTTCTACCATACACTTAGAATCCTTTATATATGTAACATATGCAATCAATTACTGTTCAGCCATGCTGATTAGCCTTTTTATTACTAAAACTTCAGATTTATTTTTTCCTCTATTTTCAAATAATGCTGTTTTTTCATAATTCTTTAAATTCATACAGTATTTAAATTTAATTTTTTCCTTTCTGAAATAAATGATGCTTTTTGTAACTAAAATTTAAATTTCATACTTAATTCATAACTTGATTACTAAATTTATTTATTTTATTATTTATTAATTTATAGTTTAACAAGCTGATCTATTTCAAGGATAGCAAATTTAATGAAGACAGGGCCCCAGACTTTGAAAAAAAGAAACTTATGAATGGGGCCCATTTTCGGCCCAAAATTCAGCAAATTGAAAGCCCAGACAAATGTGAAATAAAAACAATATGGCAACATGACCTGAACTAAAAAACTTCCATGACTTACATAGCAACGTAATGACCATGATAACAACCCGATCTTCTCTCTTAATATGTATAAACAAGAATGGCAAAAAACGCCAATATTTTCTTACTCATTTGTTTAACATTATCATCAAAAAGTGGAATAAAAACTCAACTTTACTATGTCACTTTTCCTTCTCATTTGTTAAACATTACAATCAAACCTGAATAAAAACTCCACGTAACAATGTCCCTTTCCCTTTTCATTTGTTAAACATTACCATCAAAAACCTGAATAAAAACTCCACCTAACAATGTCGCTTTCCTACTCATTTGTTTAACATTATTATCAAAAAGCGGAATAAAAACTCAAATTTACTATGTCCCCTGTACAAGGTGAACAAGATAATACAGCGGTTTTACATGTACAAACTTTTGTAACATTTGTCATCCGAACATGCCAGTGTTTTTTTTTGTTTTTTTTGTCGAGTTTGGTTGTTTCTTTTTCCTTGTGTCTTTAGATATGGTCTGTTTATAAACATATAACCTCACGCAACTCCAATTAATATCTGTCTTCTTCCATCTCACACATTAAATTTAATAAACCGAAACAAAGTTGTTCCGCTGCCCTAAATTGTAACAGTGTATAATTTTAATGTATGAATAAAACACACTTGTAACACACTGAACTAAATCGTGAAGTTTTGCATACATGCCCTCAAGTTAAATGACTTTCTTGGAAAGGGAAAAAAACCTTAATTACAATTTTTTTTTAAATCAAATTTTTTCATTCATTTTGTGACTTGTTTTTGCATTATAAACTAAAGACAATGAACATTCCCAAAATGTGAAGGAATCTGTCACTCACTCCTTATTGTTATGCATAATTTTTTTCAGCCTTTTTGTTATTTTCATTATTAATGTTTTGCTGTATTTACAAAAAACTGTTACTACCGGTATTAGCATTTGATTACAACAATAGTTTCCCTTTTTAAGTGTGTGTGTGTGTGTGTGTGTGTGTGTGTGTGTGTGTGCAGAATTTTACAATTAAATCTGGCTCCAGTTTCACAATCATTTCTGAACAAGGATTTTCCTTCACTTAATTTTTGGCAAATTTGAAATCTGAATTTTGTTAGTTTTCAAGATATTAATAAATTCAAAGTGCAATTTTAAGAATTTCTTAAAACTTATTACATACATATTTTTATATTGTTGAAACCTTTTATTTGTTATGAAATAAATGATAAAATGGGACCATCTCTCATGTATTTTACACAAAATTGTGTGTGTGTGTGTGTGTGTGTTTGTGTGTGTTCAGTTAGGTTCAATGTGTGACTGTGTGTATGAGTGCCTTTTAAGCAAAGTTTTACAAGTGAATCTCTTCAGTGATTTTGTTTCAATTTTTAAAAACTACCTTCTGCCTTCTTAATTGGGAAAATTTGAAGTTCTGAAATACATCAAACTAAATAATGACATGCTTGCAATAGCTTAGGATCCTAATTGAAAAGATGTTATATTGTGACAATATCTTACAATGTGTGGGTAAGGACAACTAGATTTAATTTGCTAGTATATCACTGTTGTTTCTGGGAATTTTAGTGGTCAAATTGGGAAAATTTAGTGATTTTCCCCAGGGGAAACTATACCCTTATTCAGTAGTAATTTTAATTGCTGTTTTCAAGTATTTTACAGAGCACACTTAATAAATATGTAGATATACACACATATATATATGTATATATGTATCATTTATTAAATCTTTTTCATTCATGTTACCTGTTTCTTGGTGAAGTATATACATCCAGTCATCTGTTTTAAGTTTATACACATAATGTCCCATATATCACATATACACACAGAGAGTTTATAAATCACTTCTAACACATTATAACATTATTATTTAACTTAAAAAAAAACAAAATAATCCTTTTCTATAAACTTTTTTCCAAAAAACGAACGTCTTCAAAAAACTAAAAAAAAACTTCCACTAGTTGTTCATCCACTGGTACTCCTGTATGGTATTAAACCACATTTTCCGCACTACCAAATAACACGAAACACCATATTCCATGCGAGTCAACCCTTATAAATTGGGGTCAAAAACTGCTCCGCCTCCTGACGACCCTGCTAATTAAATAGGCATTCCTTCAAATGTACAGTACACGCTACTTCTACCCCACTTCAGTAATCAGGTGTTAAAGCCAATACACAACACTAACGAGATTTACCTGCAACTTCTTACCTGTAGATCAGTAGCCAGTTACTCTGTCCATGTTAAGATTTTCACTGTACCTGGATATATATATACATAGGTGTTACCGGTGTATATATATATATATATATATATATATATATATATATATATATATATATATATATCTTTGTCTTGAATGTGTATTTACTCTTTTAATATATGCAGCGGTCTATAAAGCTCTCCTAAATCAGAAAATGACCCTTTTCTTACTCTCTGTTCTCTCCATGAATAAAATTTCAGCAGATTGAAATCGGAGCCCAGGTGTCCATATTTTAAACACTTTCAATGTATTAAAAAAGATAAGCTTTAAATTTTGATAAATGTAGGTCAATTGATATTAAATAAATTCTTTCAATAACTACACACAGGGTGTGTATATATTCTGTGAGAAATTAAAAATTACAGTAGTGAGAATTCCGAGAGAGAGAGAGAGAGAGAGAGAGAGAGAGAGAGAGATCAGTTCGGCCAGTGAGGCCCCAAATAAATTATTTCAATAACTTCATATATGGTGTGTATATGTTTCATGAGAATTCTCAAAGAAAGAGAGAGGTTCATTTTTATACACTGTTCTTTATTTTTATTTGTTACAAAAAGCCACCAGTTTATAAACCGATGGTGGGCGGATTGGGGAGTGGTGTGTGAAATTGGTATGGTCACACTTATAGCATGGTAAGGTGGTCATTTCTGGGATAGTGGAGGAAACCAGAGTATCCTGAGGAAACCACCTATAAAAAATGAAATTAGTAGAGTGGAGTAATGATTTTTTACGCCCCAGTCAAAATTCCTTTATCTATAACGAAGCCGTCATTTCAGAGATGTTGGAGCAAACCAGAGTGCCAGAAAAAAACACTGATCCTCGGCAAGCAAACTGAGAAAACTTTTTCATACTAGGATATGTCCTGAGTGGGATTCAAATTTTAAGGACAAGAAGCACTGTTATCCTTTAGAAAGGGCTTTGGACCACTCCGCCTCCGGGCCCCTCTATAGAGGTGGGTACAATCTGTGGCTTTCCACTTATAGGAGACTAGAAGTTAAGAAAATATAAATTTTAATCCATACATTTAATATAATACACAGGAATTTAGGTGACAAAATTTATTTATCATGACCAAGCGGTTATGAATATTCATGAGCTTTTCCATTTTAATTTTGTCTTATTATGTTAATTAATTCATTTAGACATACAGTGTGTGTCCTTCCTCATTTTTAGTTAATTCACCGTGAAAAATTAAATCTCAGTAACTTCCAGTTTTACAAGGTTGGTTGGATTCAGTGGTTTTGGCTAAAATGGTGTTTTAGGTTCCATTCCGGATCAATTCACTTATGTCTAGGCAGTTAATTTTGAAATAGCGTTAGAAACCAGAGTGCCTGAGGAAAACAACTGACCATAAATTAACTAGTTAAAAAAAAAGTTAAAGTCTGTCCCGAGCCATTAGGCCCATCAGGCCGGAGCTTATCCCAGTTTCGGTGGCGTTAAGCGACTGAGAGTACAAGACTCTCCCCTGAATGGGATGCCGGTCCATCGCAGGGTTAACCCCCAGCATTTTGCTGGTACTCATTTATTTTTCAGCTGAGTGAACTGGAACTAGTTAAGCCACAGGCTTTCTCACACTAGAATCTGTCCAAGATTGAAACTTGGGTTTTATCCTACCTACATGTACCGGTAGGTTTCCACATATTCAACATTATTAGTGGCAAAATTTCCAAACTTTGTTAAAATATAGGCCTTTTACAGTACTAGTATTTTTTCACAAATTTGCTAACATTTTGAAACCTTTTCTCAGAAATAAGTAGATAAGCACATTTTGTCAAATTAGCTTGGAAGGGGAATTGGAGGGGGTGGGGTAGAAGAGGTTTAGACACGCTCATTATAGCTAATTTTCTATGGTTAAATTAAATTCAAAGTAGGGCCATTGATCCGTAGTTTTGCCCAATGACCTCATTATTAAGGCCTAAGTGGGTCATATTATACATTGCATGAATGCAAATTGTGGTTTTTTTTTTGTTTTTTTTTAAAATGGCCCCTCCTGAAAAGTGTGTAAGGTGTATGGACATATAGATTTTCATAGAAACTCTCTGCTGTTTTGATTAATCTCAACAGAGTATAAGGTTCTTTGTATAGCAGATTAAGATAATGATGGACACAGAACTGACCAAGGACCACACAGTCATGGGAGAGTCATGCTACAATGAAATTACCAATCCTTAGAGCTAATTAAAATACCAAGGTACCAGTACAGCTAAGGATCAAATTTAATACTGTTCTTCATGTGGAGACTGTTCCCCATTTAACTACATGCACATTCCAAAATGTAGGATTCCCATGGACAAAAAAAATTAGGAAGGAATTCATTTGTACCACCCACTCAAACTTCATTTTTGGAAATTTTGTGAAAAATAATTTTTCAAAATTTTTATGTTTGAAATCTGTATTTGAGATGTGTAAGGACCAAAATATTTGTGGATCTTTTTCTGGAAAATATAAGCTGATTGATTGAATGGTGTTTTATATCCAAGTCAAGAAAATTAACTTTAATCAAGATGTCACCAGCTGTATGAAAAAAAGGCAGAATGTTTTACCTTTGCAGTGCTCTCAGGGCAATGTACAGGGAGGATTCTTTAACACGACATACCCTGCTGTGGCACAGGGCATAAGCTTTTAAGGTCTCTTCTTAAGGACTCTGTGGCTTTCATTTTTAATTCCAGAGTCCCTGGTAAATGAACATTCACAACCTATTTTTAAATTTCGGTAAGACCTGGCTCAGGTTTAAACCCATGACCTCCCACATTCATACATGTACTCTACCAACTAAGCAACTGTAATGGTTAAGGAACAATGAAACCAGGGCTTGGAAAGGATGCTGGAAACTGTCATTACTTAACCAACTCGCCCCTCTATATAATCAAAGTACTGAAGGTACTGAAGCATCAGCTAAACTGAGCAATTTGATAAAAAAAAATGTGCACTTGAAACTGAGATTTGTCTAATGAATCAGTAACAAATGAAAATCATGCAAATAATAGATACTGTGATCGGGAAGCTTCTAACAACAAGTCTGCTTTTCATGCAAGTTGTTGGGTTCTAACGTATAAATATGTTACAATGGTCAAAATGGACATGACACGCAATGTTTATCAATTGAGTAAACTAAGTAATTCGCATAAATATAAATTTTCAATTTTTCAAAAACCAAGAGAGGCTACTAAAGACCCGACCCCAAATCTGAGTGAAATATCTCAAGCATAACAGAAAAAAGTCCAGAGAAACCATCATTTTGATAAAATTCACAAAGTAAAAGGGGCATAACTCCACTAAAACGCAGTTGACTGGAAGAAAACCCAAACTGGATCTATAATCACCACCATCATCATCATTATCACTCCTCATATCACATTTTGATCATCAACATAAAGATATCATCATCATCATCGTCGTCATTAGCAGCAGCAGTAGAACCCATGCCATGACAATCACCACCACCATTATATTAATTTTTTTCAGAAATCCTCATGTTACATCATTAATATGGTCACATCATCATCATAGCTCTTCGTGTCACATAATCATCATCATTATCAGCAGCAGCAGTACTGAATGTCATCATCATGTCACATCATCAGCATGAACACATTGGCTTTGTTATCATCATCATCATCATCGTGAATCATAATTATCATCGACAGCAGCAGAACTGAATGTCATCACCACCACCATCATCATCATCACCACCATCTTCATCATCATCATCATCATCATCATACTATGGGCAGTGCTCGGCAGTACTGAATTTCATCATTGCCACCATCATCATCATCATCATCATCATCATCATCATCATCATCATCATCATCATCATCATCATCATACTATGGGCAGTGCTCAGCAGTACTGAATGTCATCATTGCCACCATCATCATCATCGGTAGCAACAGAACTCATGTCACCATCATAATCATCATCATAGTTCGTCAAGTCACATCGTCATCATCACCATCATCACTCATAGCAGCAGAGCTTATTTTTATCACCACCATCACTATCATCTTTTTCATCACGATAATCATTATCATCATCGGCATCAACAGAACTCATGTCATCACCATGATCAACATCATTATCATATCTCCTCGTGTCACATCATCATCATGGTGACATCATCATCATTATCATCATCATTATCATCATCATTATCATCATCATTATATCTCCTCATGTCATATCATCATCATCATGGTGACATCATCATCATCATCATCGGCAGCAGCAGAACTGAATGTCATCATCATCATTATTATTGTCATCATCTTCACCAGATCATCATGCCACATCATCATCGCCATAGTGTCATCATCACAAAAAAAAACTTTCACCATTACCAGCTTTTTCCCTTGACTTGCAACTGACAGATTAACCATTGTTGAAGTCATTAATTTTATTCATCGAATTCACAATTAATTTGAAAAAAATAAAAAATAAAACCTTTGTTTTAGAAATAATTTAAATGTATTTAAAATTATTGTTGAATATATATAAATTGTCCAAGTGAGCTTCAAAAGCCTGAATTGCTATAAACCTTCTTACACAATAAGCTAATAATCTGTACCTCCCAATTTCAGAAGTTGTCCAGGCAACTGTCTCTTTCAAAAAAGTTCGTTGACAAGAATTGAGTACAAAAGGGGGAAATATTTCTGAATAGGATTAATTGAAAATTAATTGATTATTATTTAGACAACTAAAATGTTACAATAAAATTACTTTGAATTTAAGAGAAACTGTAAGAGGAGTTGAGTTCACAAAGTAGGTACCCCCATTCTAATACTTGCTAAAAAGTGACTAAGTTTCAAAGTCTTGAAAAATGGGGAAAAAATCTTGAAATATTTCCATAAAGTCAGGTGCACATCTTCAATATATATATAAACATTCTGTGAAGTTTCAAGGCTTTTGGTTGAAAACTGTAAGAGAAGTTGAGTTCACAAAGTAGGTACCCCCATCCAAATACTTGCTAAAAAGTGACTAAGTTTTAAAGTCTGGAAAAATGGGGAAAAAAATCTTGAAATATTTCCATAAAGTCAGGTCACAACTTCAATATATATATTAACATTCTGTGAAGTTTCAAGGTTTTTGGTTGAAATCTGTAAGAGGAGTTGAGTTCACAAAATAGGTACCCCCATTCAAATGCTTGCTAAAGAGTGACTAAGTTTCAAAGTCTTGAAAAATGGGGAAACAATCTTGAAATATTTCCATAAAGTCAGGTGCACATCCTCAATATATATAGAAACATTCTGTGAAGTTTCAAGGTTTTTGGTTGAAAACTGTAAGAGGGGTTGAGTTAAAGATTGGTACCATATTTTCCCCGCCCTTAGTTTCTGTTCTACTTCACCAACGGTGCTCTAGAAATCGGAAGAACTTAAGAAAGCACAATACTTGTTTTGTTTCAGTTTTCCTCCATGTCCAGTGGCCACATTTTATGTGAAATAAAGTAATATGGCTTCATTAAAGGAAATTAAAGGATGTAAAAACCATGGATTAAACTAATGACAACAACTTTAATCGGATATCCACTGTAAAACGATCTAATAAGGACTTGTAACAATGTAAATAAATTTTATCTGAAAATTTTAAAACATCGTTTTTTTCAGTTTTGTTAAGATTTTGATTTCAAGTTGTTCCTTCTTGCGATTTATTTTGTTGTTTCAAAATAAACAACTGGAAAGGGTATTTCAATGAACATTGATGATGAAATTGTCTGTCTTCGGAGACATATGGTGAGAAGTGGAGTGTGTGCGGAAGATCGGAAGTGCTGGTATGTAGCAGAGATTCGAGAATAAAGCATGTCGTTTTTATATTAAACTGATAACTGAAAAGGACAGGGTGTCACGATCATTTTAAAAGGGACAAGGGTGTACTGGACTAAAAAGGTCAGTCACTACGCTATGTGAATACATTTAAGCAGGGGCATCGGGTGCCAAATGCCATGCCACCAAACACATGGCTAATTTGCATACGAACTACGGTATCGATATCCTACACAACTTCACGAGTCACAAACGATTTATCAACATAGCCAATAACTTGTAAATAAACTTCTTCTTTCAGTTTCGTATCACATTTTTGGGAATAATCTTTGATTTCTACTTTTTTGTTATGCATAATTTCGCTACCGGCAAACTGACAGGAATGAATTTTAATACCCAATGAAAGCGGGAAAATCCTCGTGACGTTATGATGAATATTAATGAACCAGGTCGGGATATCCCAAACACGAAATATTATTGACAATCAATTTTAAAAAAATATATATAATTTATCATCAAATGTGATCCATGTTTGGAGTTATTTAACTTAAAAACTGTTTAATGAGCATACTTTGTGTTTAGTTATCTATGTCACTTTGCGTAAATTAAAAAAATCCAATATGGCGGCGACTGTAAAACAACCACATGTACAGCACTGTAGGTCAAAAAGAAGAACGTCGGCGCGAACTGACAAGATCGTCATTTTTGTTGGGCTTTCCGAGGGGCATATACTTCATGGATTTTAATGGTTTTTATACAAAAGTATATATCCAGCAAAAACAATTACGGACTAATACGCGTATAAATACATTTCAGATCGGCACATGTGTACATGATGAAAACATTGTTTTCGTAACTTTCCGGGAGACCCAATCACTCAGATAGAGTTTATACATACCTGGGATACCGTATATGGAAATTCCCGTAATTTCAGTCGAAACGAAGGATTTGATTGGCTGTCAAGGTGAAATGAGAGCGGCGCTAAATACGAAAAAATCCAACGATCGCTATAAAGCATTCAGCATGGCTGATGCAGGGCTCAAAGTTGCGACTAAATTAGGCGCCATGGCGACCAATTTTTTCCATTGGCGACCAATTTTTACTCATAAGTCGCCAAGTTGGCGACCGCTTTTTCGGGAGTTCAAAATTCTCGATCATGTCCATTTCCGTTTTTCTATTTGTGTTTTACATATTGTCAAAGTGTTTCCGGTACTCCTCGGACTACCTCGTGAATTTCACAGGGATTCTTTCGTATATATATATACACAAAACGTCAAAAGTGTTCCGAATAGAACAATAAGCATGGCTGGGAAGCGGCAGTCTATTGATAGTTTTTTCAAGCCAAGAGGCGCTGCTCCCAAAAAGCAGGCAATCGATCACAGCGTTGACGAGCCGGAGGAGAAGAAACAGAAGTCTCTGACTCAGCGTAAGTTCCAAGAATCATGGAAAGCCCTGTTTTCGTGGTTACTATATGACCCTGTCGGGAATATTTACAGTATACAATGTGGTTTTAGATTCTTTTAAGGATACAGTCACATTAATTTTTTTGCTGGTGCCTTAATGTCTCAATTGGCGCCTAAAAATTTCAATTGGCGCCTAATTTTTTTATATAAGGAGCCAGGCTGGCTCCTAGATTCAAAAAGTCACTTTGAGCCCTGTGATGCTTTAAAAACTAATATTTCTCTCCTATAAAAATAACTGAACATTTTCCATACACATTGTAATATTTTTAGCAAAGGAAATAGGGGCCTAGAAAAGAAGCTGAATGCTGACACCACTCAACCACCTCACCCCCTCAATATAAAACATTAATTTTTCACTCATATAAAAAACTGAAAATTTTTGTACAAGTAATATTTTCAGCAAAGGAAACAATCTCAGGTCACACCCTGTAATTAGTTCAAAACAGGGTGTAAAGAAAAAATACAACCAAGACACCACTTAAATATATAAATAATCAACATTATAATGATTATACTATAAATATGTTCATACATTTCTATCCTCTGAAAAATATTTAAAATCTATGTTTAAATATATAAAAAATCAGTAAAAACTTGTAATAATACTAAATTTACTTTTTCACCTCCCCATGGCTAAGTTACCTAAAGACTAGTTAGCCTCTCAACATCTTGATTCAACAGGGTTCGTACAGACATTTGGACTCCGAATTTAAGGACTTTTTTGGGTCTTTTCAGGGTCTTATTTGCAAATTTAAGGCCTAATCAGAGGGACAATTTCAACAAAAAAATATTGGTGCCAAGGGAATTAAATCAATAAAACAATTATTTACGTGTCCATAGTAACGACACTTGAAGTGGAGGTTGAAGTTGGGCATTCGGTTGGGCCAGGTACCTTTAAATTGCCCATTTCAACGAAACTTATCAATTACTTATTTATATCAGTCTATTTGCAACCAATTATTATCGAAATACAGACACCCAACTGGCCAAATTCAAGGGTTTTTTAGGGTCAGACTTGTTTTTAGGGTCTATTTAGGGCAAACATCAAAATTTAAGGACTTTTCCAGGCCTGTACGAACCCTGTTAATATCCCACTAGTGTACCTCTGAAGACTTACTTTGTATGTCGAGTAGACCAATGGAGTCAAGATTCTTTTACTTATATTAAAGCGGTCAGTTCAAGGATGGTAGAGAAAATTGGAATGCCTGGAGAAAACCGCCAAACTTTGGCAAGCAAACTGACGAACTTTCCAATAACAGAATCTGTAAAAGGCTGTCAGTTTTGGGATGGTAGAGAAAACCAGAACACCTGGAGAAAACCGCTGACTTTCGAAGAAAGAGAGTTTCCAATAACAAAATCTGTAAAAAGCAGTCAGTTTCCGGATGGTACATAAAACCAGAATGCCTGGAGAAAACCACAAAACTTCAGAAAGCAAACTGACAAACTTTCCAACAACAGAATCTGTAAAAGGCAGTCAGTTTCCAGATGGTAGAGAAAACCAGAATGCCTTGAGAAAACCGCTAACTATAGTGAGAGAGTTACAAGATAGTCAAAAATAGTAAAATAACAAAATTCTGTGTAAAATTTAAAAAAATAATTTTCACAGAAACACTGAAAATAAATCCCTTAATTCCATAATTTTGAGGTTTTTCTCGGCTACATTTAAAATTTTAGTGGTAGGTAAAAATGGAAGTCTTTTTCGATCTCAAATGTTCATCCTGACACAATTTCCCTCATATTCAAAAATTCCATTTTCATTTAAAAGATAATAAAAGTTAAATAATTTTACTACACTAAAATGTTTTATAAGTACCTTCACTCCGTAAAATAGTTTATCTGTGAAATATTATTCCGAAATCCAGTACATGGCGCAACTTCTTACGTTGAGAGATAAATAAACAATAAAAGTACAAAAAAAACAATGCAAAACTTATGAGAATATCTTCACTCTGACTCTGTGACATAGAACATCCTCCGTTTACAACTAACAGCAACTTAACAGCAATAATAAGCCTTTGATAAGAAAAAAAAAAGCGGCCAACTTCCCAAGAAATTTGACACACGAAATCTAATCACTTCCGTTTTTCTCCATCTTAAAAACTCTTATGTTGTATTGAATGTCTCGGGTTCACCACTCCACTCAGCCAGCTGATATTTTGTTTTTGTAGTGTATATATATACATACCGACCTTCCTGGGAAAAATAAGTTTCTACTTCGCCATGTGTTAATATATATAATCTTAACAGAGGAAGAAATGGTATGTACAAGTCAGTGATGCTGTGTTGAGCAGGAAAGAACACCTAAAAAACTGATAGATATCTTCCTCTAATGGACCAACTTTTTTTTCTTTTTTAGTTTTTTTTCAGGTTTTTTCCCCCATTTTGGATTCAACATTTGGGTTAGATCTCAGATCTCAAATCTGCCAACATATATTCAACAAAAAAAGTTAAGGACCACATCAAAACATTAAATAATTTTGTAGAACATAAATCAGATCATTTAATCTTTGCATTTCTGGTAATTTTTTAATGAGTTTTAATTTCATGCATAAAATTTTTTTTTCTTCGATATATAAATTGATAGAAGAAGACAACGAGAATAAAATACATTTGGATTTTATATTTTTCAGTTCATAGATTGTTATCTCAAATCTTATATTGGTCCCTAACTTTTTTTGTTGAGTATATATAAACGACTAAGTTTTCTTAATGCACCCTTTTTCTTGATTTTTACCGTATCTATTTTTATTGATTTTTTCATTTTTATTATCAATATTTTTGCTTATGGTTTTTTTGTTTTTATAAGGTATCTTTCATTACTGTTCTATTCTATTTTCATCATCCTGAGTCAATTACTAAGTTAGCTCAGTTGGTAGAGTGCTTTGTTCATATGTGGGATTTTAGAGTTTCAATCCTGGCCAGGTCTAATTAAGAATCAAAATTAGGTCACAGTAGGCATGGCACACTACAGAGCACAATGCAAAGTTAATTTTTTTTTTTTTACTTATAAAGCTGGTAACATCTTATGAAATATTCTTGATTAAAAGGTAAACGCCATTCCTCCAATTAATCAACCCCTCCAATCGTCACGACTCTGGGTCAAAGAGAAAATGACTCAGAACGTCTGTTCAACATCAAGCCCTTACGAAGGTACTTGGTAATACTGGAGTCTTTGACTAAAACATTCAACATTGACCAAAATATTCAACTTTGATCAAAACATTCAACATTGACCAAAACATTCAACTTTGATCAAAACACTCAACTTTGACCAAAACATTCAACTTTGACCAAAACATTCAACTTTGACTAAAACATTCAACATTGACCAAAACATTCAAGTTTGACCAAAACTGTCAAACATTCAACATTGACCAAAACATTCAATTTTGACCAAAAAATTCAACATTGACCAAAACATTTAATTTCATATTGCCTAAGTCTACCCTGTTGATGAAAAATAAATATCTGAAGGTTTTGGGCAAAAATACCTGTAATGCCGTAGTGAGATCTTCGGTTTTTGACAAAATGGGACAATCAACATTTTCTGGTAAAGTGCATGAAACCAAATTTAAATAGGTAGACAAAAAATTAAAAAGAAATCTTGAAGAGGAAAGTATGTTCTCTACAAAGGAGTGGAGTGGGACAACAGTGATTATAGGCCTCCATTAAGATTCCTAAGAGGTGGTCAGTCCCGGTGGAAGAAACTGAAGTACTCAAATGAAAACAAACCAACCTTTGGTAAGACAAGTAAACTGACAACCTTTCTTGAACTAGGATCAGCAGGATTCCGACTTAGGTGGTAAGATATTGTCTCCTGCTGCGGAAAACGCTGAGAATCAACAGTTTATTATATTATATT
Organism: Anadara kagoshimensis; assembly: GCA_021292105.1. Taxonomy (NCBI): domain Eukaryota; kingdom Metazoa; phylum Mollusca; class Bivalvia; order Arcoida; family Arcidae; genus Anadara; species Anadara kagoshimensis. Next base: position 39,522,791 of record CM037867.1, read on the forward strand.
AATTAACACTTTATGAAAATAGATAAAAGCAAAATATATAACAAAAAAATTTGATGACTCAAAACTCCACACGTGTTTATGCATTTTTTAAAGACACAATACAAGTATTACTACAGCCTCTATGTGTATACCTAATCACGTTTATCTAAATGGTCAATTTTGGGAAAGCTAAATCGATTCCAAGGCAACAAAACTTACATTTCCTCACAGCAACGCCACCAAGAGAGTCTGTCTTAGAATATAACTTCTCCTATAGAAAAAAGGCAACAAAAAAGACAGAGCATTGGAATTTACCATAGTACCACTGTTTTTAACAAAGAAAAGTTTCATAACAAAGATAGATTGATTGAATGGGGTTTTACATCATAGTCAAAATTATGAATTTATATCTAGATGTCACCAGCTAAAGGCAAAATGGCAGAAATGTTTACCTTTGCAGTGTGCTTAATTAATTTCCCCTATAAAAGAAATGTGACCAAAGGACGAAGCCATGGGATTTACCACATCATGAACTTAACAAAGAAAAGTTTCATAACAAATATTGAAATCAAACAAGACAGATTGATTGATTGAATGGGGTTTTACATCACTGTCAAAATTATTTGACTTTATATCTAGACGTCACCAGCTATAAGTAAAGTGGCAGATATGCTTACCGGTTCCTTTGCAGTGTGCTGAAGGACAATGTGCATGAAGCCAAACCTAACATGACATGAGACATTGGTTTCTACTGTCTCTTCCGAAGGACCTGTGACTTTCATTTCTAAATGCAGAGTGTTTGACAAAAACATTTGATCAGATCTGGCAAGGGCTCGAACCCAAACCTCCCACATCAGAAGCAAGCACTCTATCAACTGAGCTACACAATAGTGGTTATATGTAACAGAAAAAAGATGTCAATCTATTTTTTGTTGATCACATCAAACTAAACGAGACCAGGTCAGGTAACAAACCCTGACTCTCATATATGAAGTCAAGTGGGCACTCTACCAAAACTGAGAAGAGCTAATGTAGCAGTAATATGTGTCAATCTATTACATATCAGACCGAGTTGATCAAGCACATTAAACAAAACGAGACCCAGCCAGGATTCAAACCTTGATTTCTCACATAAGGAGTGAACACTCTAACAACTGAGCCACCACAGTTGTACAGAAAATAGATGTCAATCTATTATATATTAGACCGAGTTTGTCAAACATCAATCACACTAAATGAGAGTTATTTTATTTTATTTTCTCTTAAGATAAACACATTTTATGACAATAATGATGTTGTTACACTTAAATAAGCAGGAAATATCATTTATCAACTATCCTTATAACCTTCATAAAATGTATAGTGATTAATTTAATTATTTTGTAATGTGGAGAGAAAAAAGTATATATAAATTTCTACACTAGTAACACAGTTTTATATAGAGCGCCGTGTACTTTTAGTCCTGGTATCTTTATATTCCGTTGTTATTATTATTACCGGTATATATATATATAATTTAATTCATTTCACATAATATTCATTTATAGCAAGTCAAAGGCCAAAATGTCAATTTTCAAGCGGAAGTTATTAAAAGTCTAAAAACATATTTTCCAAGAAAAACAAGCATTGCTAAGCAAAGTGAGATAAAGATATGCCCAGTTTACATCTTTGTCCCCCAAAATTCCAAAGACGCACACCTCTAAAGAAATTTGATGAGAAAACCCATTTATAGGGGTAGCAAGTCATTTGAGTATGTGTGTCAGTTTATGTATAACCATGTCATTTCACACTATTTATAACAATTACCCCAATATTAAAAGACTTGCTGTTGCCTTTGCCATCAAGTTTTAAACCAAAGTGAAAACAACATTTATGTAATTTTTGCCAACAGCCTTAGAAAAAATGCAACTTTTACCAACCAAAACTGTGAACAGCCTTAGGAAAAATATCTTTTACAAACAGCCCTTTAACAAATCATATGAAGAAATTTTTGCAACTTTATCAACCAAAATTGTTAACAGATTTTAAACAAATGAAAGAAATCAATTCTGCAGTTTTTACCAACCCATTTTTTAACAGACTTTTAACAAATGCGAAAGACTTACATTAAACCAGTAACAACCGGTATCAAGTGCAAATGTGTTAAACGTCTTGCATATATAACTGCCGTCGGTCGTCATGTGACTCAATATCATTATAATTATCAAAATGTATTAAGTAATTAAATTTCTCTATAACTCTCACCTGTGTATAACAATAATAGTAACTTTAAGTTATGTACCCACTTACACCACTTATCGCAACTATAAAAACACAAAATCTTTTAGGCCAAACCAATAAGCGTTTCAACTAGCCCTAACTCAATTGACTTTATGTCTACTTTAGGCCAAACCAGTAAGTGTTTCCACTAGCCATAACTCAATTGAGTTTATGCCTACTTTCTGCCAAAAACTTAAGCGTTTCCACTACCCCTACCTGACTGACATTGAATTCTTATGCCTACCAGAACCCTCAAGTGTAACAGTAAGCAAAAAATGTTTCTACTAACCCTAACTCAACTTGATAACTGACATTAAATTTTTATGCCTACCAGAACCCTAAAGTTTAGGCCTAAAATATAATTGATTCTACTAAATTCCACCGACCCTATATTTTTATGCAAATCCAGGAGTTTCCATGGCAATATTTTAACAAGCACTGTTAAAGTTGGCATCCTTGCCCAATATGGTCAATATAATTTTGTTTTAAATTGACTACCTACAGTACTGTTTCTAAATTTTCTAAAAATGCATATAATTTTTTTATTTGATCTAATCAGTTACATATCGCTAAACATTGTCTGACCATTGCACTCCGGGCACTTATTCAACCTATTAAAAATTTCGAATTGCCCCATACAGTCAGTGTAAAAAAAATATTTTTTAGAATTGCCTACCTACTGACATAAACTTATTTTTCTAAGAGCCTTAGCAAAAAAACTTCTTTTTTGCTGGCCTAATCAGTTACATGTATATTGCTGAACATTTTCTGACCAATAGTACAAAATATATTCCACCTATTAAAATTTTAATTACAACATTAAATTTTCTCCAACCCTGACAGAGATCAAGAGACATAACACACACTGGCTACATATAATTATTTAAAGCTACCCAGATGCCTTGTTCAGAATCTTAACTATTTCAATCTCGTAATTCAGGGAGCTGGTTTAAACAAAACAATTCTCATAACAGATCACTGACTATGATTCATTGGTATGTTAAAATGTATTGTCTGTGAATTAATTAACAGTTATGAGCAGGGGTCCTAACAGATTTGGGGTCCAAAAATATAACAAAAATAGGAATATGGGTTCATAATTACAGGAGTTTTGTAGAAGTTTTTACACTAAAATTATAGGAATAATTTTTAAACAGTTTACACATAAGAAATATACATGTACATCCATGGCCTCTTTTCCTTCCCTTCTGCCATTCCCTTTCTTCCTTTTACTATTCCCTTTCTTCCTTTTACTAATAATCATAAAATATTGGCAACTGCAATGTACACTTACTGCTTTAGAAATACAAAAATGTTTACATACTTAATGAGGGGAAAATGTCCCCATTCTGAATTCCTGAAGCTACCAGAAACAAAATTTTAAATTATAGGAAATACAGGAGGTTTTTTAAATTATAAAAGCATCAAAATTATAGGAAATATAGGAAAATATAGAAATGGTAGGACTCATGTTTTTTTTACCTTAATCTAGTAGATAATGTACATAATGGAATTATAGTTGCATAATAATTAATTAGGCAATTTCAGTGAAAATTTAAATGCTAACAAAGTTCTCCATATACAGTAAAACCTCATTATAATGCCACTCAATAACTTTGCCACCTCACTTATCACTACACTATTTTGAATCCCAAAATCCATTTTGCTTATGTTTTTCTTTATCCGTCTCCCCCCATGGCCAAACCCCTTTATAACACCAAAATTTGACTCGACAAATGGTGGCGATGAATAGAGGTTTTACTGTACCAGTATATTAAAGATTGATTGATAGGGATTTTATGTTTAGCAGGGCTCTACAATGCGAGTAAAACACCAAGCTTAATCTTTAAAGCATTTTAAATCATATAGCTCCAATCTGTTAAGTTGTTAAGCGTTTGTGTGATCATGTTTTCAAGCTATGAGTCATAAACAATATCGGCAAATATATTTATTTTTCAAGCCACAAATACGAATAAAAATCCAGAAGCTTCGAGAATTCTAATGTTATCAAGAAGAAACGATGGAAAACAAACGTAATCCTCTAAACTGACTAAAGCGTTGACGGAAAGCTGGGTCTCGAGTTGGCCTGGAAAACAGCTTTAAACTGGCAAAAGTATGTTTAAAAGATATGCTGTTAAATTTTACTTGAGGCAGATGTATCTAGCTAGACAGGAAATGCTTACTTTTCTGGAGCGACTCGCCTCACATCTCTGAATTAAGTTCACGTGTTTTTAACTTAATTTGGCGTTTTTCAAAGTTTTGCTTTTGGAAATGCACTGCTATTTTTGTGTTTGAAACCACAATAAAAGGAAATTGAAAAAAAATATTTTTTAAAAACATTGGGCCCATCTGCTGTGCCTGCATCTTCAAAATTATGCAATAATGGGAAATGTTTCCAGTCTAATAGAATCCCAGTTAAATTGTATTTATAAAACAAATATGTGGCGAGTAACATTTTTGCTCTGGCTAGTAAACATCTCGGGTTTGCGAGAAAGTGCACTTGCTCAAAATAAGTTGTTTTTCTCTGAGTGTATCTTGTTTCTTTCACCATCCCAGAACTGACTGCCTTGATATAAGTGAAAGAATTTGGACTACACCATTACTCAATAATATTTTTATTCATGTCATATTCAGACTCACTAAGGCATTAACAATGGGGTCACTTGGCAAAATTTGGATCAATGGCCCCATGTCCTCTTTCTAGAATAAACACTATGAAGGATTCAATTAATTGCCTGTTCAATTCAACTACCAGTTGACGTTCTGAAATTCCAAGATGACAGAATACAATTCTGGCACATCTTAACCATGCTGCTACAGGTATTAAATTACTGCAGTGACAAACAGAAGCCATGTATGTGTATGTTATTCTATTTGTTCAACCTCGGTTGACTTGAAAAATGCAAATAAGATTCTTGTTTAATTTGACTAAAAATATTTAAAAATTACTTTACTAGTCAAAACTAAATACATGTACCATCACAAGATCAGGAGTTATTTTTGTATTTTTGTATATTTGTTTCACCAAAAAAATCAGAAAATTAATCAATAATAATTTTTTTTTTCATCCAGAATAAATTGGTTAGGTTTATCAACGTTTTCAAAATCAAATGCCATTGCTAGCTAGGTAAACAAATTATGAAATTTTACTTTACCCAAACTTTTATTCTAAATCCAACAGAATACTTCCACACAAAAAATCAGCCAACACTAGTTATGGTTTTCACAAATTCCATCAGTGGCCTAACTTTTACAGATTTTTAACCCTCTCTGCCCTTTCTTTTTTCATTTCATTTCATTATTTTTTTTTTTTTTTTTACAAAACGGGGAAAAAATAAGTATAAATAGTAAGTACCGGTAAGTTTACTTTTGCCGATGTGGTCTAAAGGGTACAAAAGGATCACAGGGCCTCTAACCACCTACTGTAGGTTTAAATCCCATTCAGGAAAGATCCTAGTATGAGATGGTTTGTTGCTTCCCTTTCCGAGGTGTCGGTGATTTTCTCCATGCACTCTGGTTTCCTCTACCATCCCTAAACTGATGGCCTTCATACAAGTGAAAAATCTTGACAGTGCAGGGATTCATCAAGGGCCTATTTAGGGCCAAAATTCGGCCCCAATCCCAATGAAAAAAACGTTAATTTTTTCCCAAAATCAGCTGAGAAAATTCTCAATTAGGAAATTGTGTTGTTTTTAAATGAAAACAAAAATACATTTTACTGAAAATCAAGTTAAAGATTCTAGATTATCTGAAAACATCTGCAAAGCAAGATGAAAATACCGCTTCTACATCAAAGGCTTCCTGAGGTCGTAAGTAAACCAACTTCTGACATAATGTTGAAGTTTTACCAAAATGAGCAAGAAGTTGAAACTTTTCCCAATTTTTAGTTAAGGGCCTTTTCCCAAAAGACCCTGATAAATCCTGGAGTGAAACAAAATACTGTTATTCCACTCCACGTTTTCAAATTTTTTTAACCATCCTTTTTCTTTTGATTACAATAGATTTTTGGTTTTTGTCCAATGATGCAAATCAAGCAGTAACTGAAGAAAAAAATCACAATTCTGCGAGAATGACGATTTTCACGATCAGTATGGGTGACCTCGACTCGATGAATCGATGTTGACGAGTGTGAAAAAATAAATATAAAAAATACTAGGTTAACTGTACTCTTATTTAATGTTTTATCATGAGAAAATCCTTAAAATAAATCATTTTATGTCATTTTTTATTCCCCAATGCAAAGAATAATTACTCTTTTAAGTTTTATCATTGGCGTATACATACAACAAGAACCAGCGCCATCAAGCGATATGTAGGATAACCACATTGATCCGATGATGTTACCGATAGATCTATCTGTTTTACAAAATCCCTGTAGGGGTTTTCCCACCTTTTTAACAGTGATATAATATCTGCCTAGTGTTTTCAAAACAATGAAGTGTTACTCCAAAGGAAGGCAGGCTCCAGGGCAGAAACCAGGAGAAAATTGTTATAAACAGCAGGGGAGAGGAAAATGAATTACTGACAAGCTATCGGGATAAAAAATCATCGTCCTCCCAATGTTAATTACTCCTGCAGGTGATTAGAATAATCAAGTGTTTTAGTCTTCAATCAAAATATGCATTTTTCTGCCAGGTATACTGTATATATATAGATAGATAAATATATCGGACAATGTCAAAAGTGCAAACATTTCCAATCAAACCAGAAACTCGGGATTAATAAGGCAAGTTGCATTGTTGTTTTATTCGCTGAATCTACTTTTTGTAAATAGTTAAAACAGTATTTTAATAAATAAATGTAGCTCCCGTTATTACAATAATAATATAAACTTCTTATGAAAATGTGTACCATGGACCGAAAATGTAAACATTTTATTATTAGATGGTGTGTTAAGGGGACTTAATTTACCGGTATGTGCTGTGTTGGAATTTCTGTGCCCTGCCCCTGGTTGAATCTTTTTTGCCTTGTCCTGGCTGTTTTGTGCCCTGCCCTGGAATTTTTTGATGAAGGAAACCTGAGAGCCCAGGGAAAAACACCAAACTTCGGTACATGTATGTACACCGACAATTTCTCAAAACAAGGATCCATAAATCTTTAATAAGAGTGGAGTAGGGTGATGGGTGTTTTACAGGTACACCCCATCCTATGTTTCCATTCCTGGTAGCCAAAATCACCATTGGCTACTCATTTTTGTGAAATTCTTTTAAAAAATAACCTATTTTAGCAAATTTGTGAAAAATTACTTCAAAAAGTACTACCGGTATATTTTCACAAATTTTGGAAATTTGGCTACTAATAATTTTAAAGGTTGTGGAAACATAGCACCCCAGTCGAGATTATTTCACTTATATTGAAATGGTCAGTTATGAGATGGTGGAAAAAACTGGAGTGCCTTCGAATAAAACAGCAACCTTCAGCATGCTTTCTGAAGAAAGGGAAAAATATCTTTCGTATACATGTAAATTCAATATTTGTTTCTTATTCAATTCTGTTCAACTAATCCTCAATTTAAACCACTGAACAAAACTGGTTTCGGTGATTACATTGTGTTTATAACAGTCTCTGTGCTTAATCAAACACTTAATAATCCGGTACAACTTTTGACATACATTATGTTTCTTTTATTTATTTCAAGTCTTTTCTATTTATGTATTATTGTATAATATAATTAATATCTAAGAATGAACATGTACTTAATCGACCCAGAAAAGCAAATAAAAAACATATACAATATAAGTTTAAATAAACAAATTCAAGGTTCAACAATATATGTTGTGGTTTATTTGTAAAACTACTGTTGCATTAGCTTCCTTATTAAACAGTACAGTCAAACCTGTTACAAAGGTGGCCACTTTGATATAAAGATTATAGTTGAGTAATGATGTTTAATGTTCCAGTTTAAGAATGTTTCACTTAAATCCAAATGTCACCAGCTATAAGCAAAGATAACTGGAATTTTGCCTGTGTGTTGCGCTGATTGCATTATATAGCAGGGTTCTTTATCGTGCCAAGCCCACCTTACACGGGACCTTGTTATTTTTAAGTTCCCATCCGAAAGAACTAACTTTCATTTAGTAATGCTAAGTGCTTGGTGAAAGAACATTCACTACCCACTTTCAAGTCTTGCGTCAGACCCTGTTGGGGCTCGAACCCACGACCTCCCATTTACAGAGCGACCACTCTACCAACTGAGCTACTGCAGTGTTTTCAATATAAAGGCAACCTTTTCTATACAGCAGTGATTTTCCCTAACAACCTTCTACCTTTTGGTTTTGGGAAAATTTGCAATTTTTTATGACCTAGGAAAATCGGAAATTTTTTAATACATTATATAGCAAACTACATTGTGATATGCTTTAAATAAGATACTGTTGTGTTGGAATTTTCAGGGGTCATATTGGAAAGTTTTAGAAAATTCTCTTTTGGGGAAAATAGCTTTGTTTACCGTAGTTGTAATCTGAAGAATGCAAAATCACTGCATAGAAACAACCTCTATGTAAAGATCACTTGTACAGGGTTCATACAAACATTTGTACTCCAAATTTAAGGACTTTTTAGGGTCTTTTCAGGGTCTTATTTGCAAATTTAAGGCCTAATCAGAGGGACAATTTTAGCAAAAAAAAAATATAAAAAAAAATGTGCAAAGGCAATTAAATCAATAAAAAAATATATGATTCATTGAGTGTATTCGCACCCACTTCATATCAAAATACAGACACCCGACTGGCAAAATTTAAGGGCTTTTAGGGCCTTCAGGATAAATTCATGGGCTTTTTAGGGCCAGACTTGTTTTTAGGGTCTTTTTAGGGCAAACCTCAAAATTTAAGGACTTTTCCAGGCCTGTACAAACCCTGATATAATAATTTTTATCATCAATTATTTTTAATTTTAATTAATTAAAAAACTCAACAATTTCAGATTTGACAGTTTTTCTTAAATCTGTCAAAAACAGACAAAAAATGTCATTAAAATTCCTAACTCCAACAGCTTTGTTTCAAAGTTCAGAACATGGTTTCCATCCAATGAATATTAAACGTAGCAAAATTTTTGACTTATTATTCATTTCATGGGTTAATGTCGCAAAAGTTCTAGGCGTGAAAGGAGTGGCTTCGTTAGCGATATCCTTAAAGTGTCATAATTATGAAAGGTAAACCACCTTATGATTAAATGCATCGTGATGATCACTGATTATTGATATAAAAATTATCACTTTTACTACATAAAATTTTTTTATTCAAGAAATTATATGCTTTGATTTTAATTAATTCAAGCATGAAGGAATTCATGAATGAAGATCCTGGGAGAAAATACATCAACCAAACACATGGTCTCATACATGTAGCAAGATCACGAATGAAGTTGAGTTGAGTAATGGTGTATAATGTCCTAGTCAAGAATATTTTACTTATATCCAGACGTCCCCAGCAATAGGTGAAGGTACAGAAACTTTACCTGTGTGTTGCGCTGATGGCATTATACAGGAGGGTTCTTTAGCGTGCCAAGCCCACCGTGACACAGGACCTCATTTATTGTAAGTTCCCATCCAAAAGAACCGTCACTTTCATTTTATGATGCCGAGTGCCTGGCAAAAGATCAGTCACTATCCACTTTCAAGTCTTTGTCAGACCTGGTCCGGATTGGAACCCACAACCTCCCACCAACGAAGCGAGCACTCTACCAACTGAGCTACCGCAGTGGTCTTCACGAATGGCATTCGAACTTAGCCACTTGTGAGAGGTGTTGTGATCCTAATGCTAATACATTATACTTTAGACCACTTCCACCAAGGCCTTCAAAGAAAGATACACAAAAATTGATTGACTGAATGGAGTTTTTTTTAAGTCCCAGTCAATATTACTTATATTGAGACATCACCAGCTATAGGTGAAATGGCAGAAATTTTGGCCTTTGAAGTGTGCTCAGGGCAATGTGCAGGGAGGGTTCTTTAACATTTCTAAATGCTGAGTGCTTGGCGAAAAAACAGTTGACTATCTATATTTTTAAAATTTTGACTATATACTTCAGGGGTTTACACCCACAACCTCTCACATATGAAGCGAGCACTAACAACTGAGCTACAGTAGTGATTTAAGAAACACAAAAAACAAAAGCAAACAGGAAAACATGATAACATATTGGCATGATTATGGAATAAGACATGTAACAGAGTTTAAACTCTTAACTTTGATTCCATAAAAGCACTTAGACTTATATGTTGACCGCTCAACTACTTACGGAGTGAGCACTTTACTTATTGAGATACCGCTTCTCACCACCATTTTGAAACCCACTTAGGACTGATCCAAATGAGAGAAAGTTTGTGATGTTCTCCAGGCACTCTGGTTTCCTCCACCATTCTTGAACTGACCACCTCGATATAAGGGAAAGAAACTTAATTTATGAAAACACCATTACTCCATTCTCAAAAGAACTGCAGATAGACTAAAATCGAAAAATTTCTTTAATACACATGCTATGTTTGCATTCCTGGTAGCCAAAATCAACATTGGCTATTAATTTCTGAGGAATTCTTTAAAAAATAACCTATTTTAGCAAATTTGTGAAAAAATACTTTGAAAGGGAGTATATCTTCACAAATTTTGGAAATTTGGCTACTAATTATTTTAAATTTATGGAAACCTAGCACATATACCAAATTATGAATTAACCAATCGCTCAAGGCGTAATAATCATTACCCGTAAAACCTGTCCTTATTAAATGCTTAATGTACGGTAATAATCATAATTTTATCAAAATTACAGAGACGTCTTAACGAACCAAGACTTGTGATTCCTGTCTAAAGAAACCCAAGTAAATTACAGATTAAGTCTTATGATATTTTTTAAATTTTCTTTTCAATTTCTCTAATCAAATGATATTATCGTATATTTTCATTATTTTTTGCTGATTTTCATCAATACCACCACACAGGCACAGAAGAGTGTATACGACTGCATAGAAATATCAACTTCTGTAATTAGCCTCATTCAAAATGACTGTCGATGCAAACAAAATTTTTAAATGTGCCAAACCCACATCTCAACCAGACTTGACAGAAGAACAACATAACTAATCTATTATCTGTTATCCATCTAAAAACTTTTTTAGTCCAAAAGTTTTAATATTTAAAATTTTAAAAAGAAAATTTATACTAAGTGTGCCTGGGTTTTTGTCCCGAGTGTGCCTGGCTTAACACAGATTCATGTATGTTTTAATACAATATAAATCTGAATCCAATTTATAAATATAAAAAGAAAAGGGGGAGGGGAAACGGGAGTTCAGTGGCTGAACCAAGGGAGGGGGGGGGGGGTTTCTTGAAGTTGGATCCCCTTTATTTATGTCCATGATATTATGTATGTTTATATAACTTGTTCAGATTGCAGGAGAGTGCAGGAATTTTATGCTGCATTTCAAAAATTTTCAAGAGAGGGTCCTGCCAACAGACGCATACATCAACCAAAACTGAAACACCCTTTCGGCTACCAAGAATGGAAACAGGGTCACTTTACAGTTTCCATTCCTTGGGACAAAAATTGTCCATGGCTACAGTGCTCCAAGTAGCCTAGTAAATACTCGAAATTTGCGACCAAAAATCGGATTTTGCGACTACAAATTGTCAGACGATCGCCATTATGTCAAATAATTTTTTTGAGTTTGGCCACTAAAAATCGGGAAATCCGAAAATTTTGTTCATGACCCGTCACCCAACCTGACAAATAGTCTCGCCATCAATAATATCTTAAAAGCGCTTGAATCAAAGCAGGTAACTTTATAGTTTAAAGCGCATAACTGACCGTGATCTAATTTTGCTTAATGACAGTCAAACGGCAAAAATCACTTTTTGATTTGGGTTTTGTTACGACTTTTACTTCATCTAAATGATCAAGTTTGATTGTCTTCTCATCGCTCCGCCTTGAAAGTTGCCTACCATGGTGGGACCAATCCGAGGATCTCGCTAAACCATTCAATCGGTAGTAGCGACGGGCGGTGTGATAGAAAGAATTTAATAATAATATAAGGTTTGGCCACCAAGAATTTTACCTGGCGACAAAAATTTTGAAATGGCTACTGAATTTTTTGAATTATTAGCCATGTGGCTACCAGTTTTCAAAACCTGCTTGGAGCACTGGGCTACTAATTTCTGAGAAATTCTTCCAAAGAGTAACTTTTTATAGCAAATTTGTTAGAGTTCCTTTTGTACCCTTTATATTCTATTTAAAAATTGACAAATAATTTTTCACAGAAATGTTAAAAATGGCTTGAATCTGTCATTTTTAAGACATTTTTCAGTCAAAATTAAATTTTTAGGAGAGGGTACAAATGGAACTCTTTCTGCAAATTTGTGCAAAACTACAGAGACGTGCAAAAAGTATTCGGTCACTTTGTAAAATCCTTCTTTATTTCATATATGTTTTTAAAAATTTTCAAAAACCTATTTCTTTGTCAATTTTTATAAAATTTTCACCGATAAATCAAAATTATTTGTAGTTTCTTTCACTAATTTTTAAATTATTGTCCGTTTTATAACATTCAAAAAAACATAAGGTGAACAGCATGCTAAATATTTAACTGAGATATAAAGCATGATTATATAGTAGATTTCATAATTTTTTTAAACAAATCTGTTGAATTTAAAATTTTTAACTATTGAAAACAACGAAATTACCTAATTATTTTTAGAACAAACTTCAACTAATTTTACATTTAACAGTGAAAAAATCATGGAAATTGACAAAGAAGTAAATTTTTGAAAAATTTTTAAAAACACGTGGTCTTATATTAAAATAAAGAAGGATTTTACAAAGTGACCGAATACTTTTTGCACGTCTCTGTATTTTAAAAACTGAAAAGAACTATTATATTTTCACATAATTTCAGATATGTATATTTTTTTTTAATGTTTACGTTTGCTAGGTACCAGTATAAATATCTAAGCTCTTTACATACCAGTTTTAAGAAAATAAATTCCAATGTCAGCTTCTTACTTCAAAGAAATATTTTTTAACTCTTGTAATGCCATACACAGTAGTGCAGCCCCTCACAGTGGTTATACAAGAATACTTGGTAGAGCTGGCATATGAGGAGGATGTGAACATTGGAGTGGATGCTGATGTGCTCATTAATATCCACACCTAAACCAATACTAGTGATTAACACTCACTGTTTCCTTGACCCACTTCTAAACTGTGAGTATATGGGAGCTCCAGGGTTCAATCCCCGTCCAGGTCTGACCAAGATTTGAAAATAGGTAGTGACTGTTCTTTCATCAAATATTCTGCATTTAGAAATGAAAGTCACAGTTCCTTCAGAAGAGACCTTAAAAACAGATGCCCTGTGTCACAACAGGTGTGGCACATACAAAAACCTTCCCTGCACATCGCCCGTTGTACACTGCAAAGGTAAAAACCTCTACCACTTCACCTATAGCTATGTTTCCATTCCTGGTAGCCAAAATTGCCATTGGCTACTAATTTCTGAGGAATTCTTTCAAAAAGTAACCTATTTTAGCAACTTTGTGGAAAAATACTTTAAAAAGGACTATATTTTCGCAAATTTTGGAAATTTGGCTATAAATTATTTTAAATTTATGGAAACCTAGGTAAAGGTACAATACCCTGCGGGGGTTCAAACACATGACCACCCTCATATAACTTATACTTAGGGATTGTGATTTGGACACGGATTGATATGTTTGTTTTTCATTGTAATAGCATTTTACTAGTGTAACTATTGCAAACTTCCATTTGGGAAGGTCCATGGTTTGAATCCCTGGTGGACACAAGATTTCCTTCTGTAACTTATCTACCGGTAATATGGAATTTCACATGAAAATTTCAACAATAATGCAGATGTAATGGCCTTCAAGCGATCTTCAAAAAGGCAAATTAAAATTTCCTGATTTTATAAAAATAAAATGATCAGCATTTCATTTGGCAATTTAATTCGTCAGATTTATGTACAGAAAAATCTTTTTTTTTGTAAGTAAAGCCATGTATTATACCTGTAATAATTTTATACATCATTCTTGGTAGCCAAAATTACTGCCACAAATGTAAACTATTTTAGCAACTTTGTGAAAAGATACTTTTAAAAGGACAATATTTTCTCAAATTTTTGATAATTTTTAATTTGTAGAAGCCTAGGTTAAGGAATGATTGTAAAACTGAGGTCTGGCATGGTCTATCTAAGCCAGGTGCTTGCACCACTTACCCTTAGGGGGAGTTGATTGGAGATCATTATTTCACCTGTCCAACAGCTTTGGGTTTGTTGTGATTGCACAGCTTTGATGGTCTCTATCTGACCCTGTGAAATCTGGATAAGCCCCTGTTAGCCCCTGTAGGGGACTGGGAGTTAAAAGGTGTGTGGTCTTAATTAATACCTGTTAATTATCTTAATCTACCTGGCTGTAAATTACCTTGATCTCTTAAATGGTATGAGTAACGGTTTAATCTTTGATGTCCAAGACTCATGCAAGCAGTGGATTAACAAGTTTAATGGTCTTAGTTCTCAAAACATTTACATGAACAATTTAAAATGACGTGGTTCTAAGTTGTTACAATACATATAAGCTAAAAATATTTGTTTTACTTTTTATTCTTTCTGAAAATTATACCAGGTTTACAAATACTTTCATTGTTATGTTTGTGATTTAAAATAAATTAACATACATTTTAAACAAATTATCGGAAATTCCCCGTTATGATTTCTGAGAAGAATAACAGTTTAATATAATTTTGTTTTTGGTAACAGTTCCTTTGTACCCCACCCATTACAATATATTTTATGTAAAAATTTTGAAAAACCATTTTTCACATAAATGTTCAAAATGGCCTGAACCTGTCATTTTTATCTTTTCTTTTTTTCAGTCAAAATTAAAATTTATTGGAGGGTACAAATGGAACTCTTTCCTTGTTTTTCATTTTTGCATATCTATCAAACAGCACAAACGCATTCTATTTTTTTAAAGAAAATAACTACAGGGATCCTCCCAGTTTTGGGGTCCAAAAATATAGGAAAAATAGGAATATGGGGTCAAAATTATACAAGTTTTATAGGAAATTATAGGAGTTTTTACTAAAAATTATAGGAACAGTTTACACTTAAAAAATATACATCCATGGCCTCCTTTCCTTCCATTAAGCCGTTTCCTATGTTCTACGATGAAACATAAAATATTGGTAACTGCAATGTACACTTACTGATTTAGAAATACTTAAATGTTAATCTTGCTTCAGATATGTACTATATGCAGGAAAAATGTTCCCATTCGGAATTCCTGAAGCTACCAGAAACAAAAATGTAGGAAATACAGGAGGTTTTTCAAATTATATAGGAAAATATAGGAAAGGGTAAAAATTATTGAAAATATATAGGAATGGTAAGACCCCTGAAACTATATGAAGTAAAAACTACTGGTCAGCAATAGAATGTATTGGCTAGTGTTCAAATTTTACATCAAAACATGTATGATATATCTGCAGAAAACCACCTGACATCCTTTCTCACAACAGGATCTTCCAGAGAAATTCAAACATAGGCAGAGGGAGTTCCCAATAGAGGCCACAACTAATATCAGGTTTCGTACAGACAGTTGGACTCTAAATTTAAGGACTTTTTAGGGTCTTTTCACGTTCTCCTTTGTAAATTTAAGGCCTATGATCAGAGGTACAATTTTAGCTTAAAACATTGGTGCAAAGACAAATCAATAAAACAATTACTTACATACTTAAATCCATTGTTACGACACTTAAAGTGGGGGTTGATTTTGGATGTTCGGGAGGGCCAGGTAACTCAAAATAGCTTCTTTCAACGTTACTTATTCATTTATTTATTTTGATCAGTCTATTTGCTAACATTTACTATCGACACTAAATTGGCCAAATTCAAGGGCTTTTTAGGGTCTTCAGGATAAATTTAAGGGCTTTTTAGGGTCAGACTTGTTTTTAGGGTTTTTAGGACAAACCTCAAAATTTAAGGACTTTTCCAGGCCTGTATGAACCGTGAATATGTTGTAGCTTGATTTCAGAAAGAGGATCTAGAATTTCAAATTCAAGCCAAATTGTTACGAACTGGAACCGAATGGAAGCAAATCTTTCCCAAGTGGGATTCAAATCTAGACAGACCATCTCATTGATTTTTTTGTCCCAGATCATAGGCATTAAATAGAAAAAAGTTAAAAGACTTGTCTCTCATATATTTATTTATTTGCTGAACTTTAATTAAGTGTTGCAGTCTGGGTAGCTCAGTGGAAGAGCACTCGCTTAAAGTGTGGAAATTCCTGGGTTCAATCCCCAGTCCGACCCTGCATTTTTTCTCTTTCTTGTTACATAAGCAACAAACAGTTGAATACAAAGTTTATCATCCAAAGGCAAGACATCTGATAAGAGGCTGAATCTCATGTTACAAAATTTCTGTAACGGTCTGGATGTAAAAAGTCCCAAGTCCAACCCCTGGCCTGACTTTGTATTAATTCTCCTTTCTGTTGCAGTATGGTGGCCAGCATCTGGTGCCAGTGATCCCCTCGATGCACTGGCCAATGTAGCACGCATAAGCTATGTTTCCATTCCTGGTAGCCAAAATCGCCATTGGCTACTAATATCTGAGGAATTCTTTCAAAATGTAACCTATTTTAGCAAATTTGTGGAAAAATACTTTAAAATGGACTATATTTTCACAAATTTTGGAAATTTGGCTACTAATTACTTTAAATTTATGGAAACCTAGCATAAGGTCCATCTCATCTGAGGAAAAGTAGGCAAGATTAATTATTCATTTTCTAGAAAAGTAACAGGGAAGGAATGTAGTGGTTTAGGCTCAATTGATAGAGCACTCGCCTATCATGTCGGAGGTCTCGCGTTAGATGGGCAGTGCAACCATGTATTTTTTTTTTACCTTTCTGTTAAGTTTCAACAATTTTACAGACAAAATACATTTCACATTTAAAATTCACTTTCAGTCTTGCCTGTTTAATGTCTCTAATTTCCAAAAATTATCAGGGTTTTTTTTATTTATTTATTTTTTTTTTTGGTTAACATCTTAAGTTTTAACTGGCAAACATACAGTCATTATTTCATAATTAGGGGTAGGCAAGTCCGTATTTTGCACAAAAACATTAAATTCAATCACCGATATGGATGACCATGCTAACCAGATGACAACAAATTTATTTCACAATTCACATAGCATTTACTTGTCAAATATTTTGGGGGCACCTGCCAAAATTATATTCCACAGTGCAGTGGAAAAGGAGAGAGAAAGGGGTTTGTTTTAATGAGCATTTACTTATAAAATATTATGGGGGCACCTGCCATAGTTCAGTGTGGAAAACAAGAGAGAGAGAGAGAGAGAATAACATTAGTTACAATAAGTAAATTATGCCAGATGCATGTGGGAGTAAATGTCATGTTAATGTTGCATTCTTTTCATCAAAACAATCCAAGAACAGTTCTTTCCCTTGTCGGATGAAAACATAAACCGAACAAAAACTATATGCACTGCACCCGACCGACATCGTAGTCAGACACTGATCGCAAATAAAAATAAACAACAAGATCTGAATTTATCACATAAAATATATCTCTAGAAAGATACTTTCAATCCAATTCATGTAGAACCTACACCTAAAATAGCATGACCTGACCTTTCCTACAAAAAAAACTTCACCGATCGGCCTGTATTTTGACGGGCCAGTTCCTGTGTTGGAATTCAGCCTCTACCGACATTACTGCACCGTGTTGTGTGTAAATAATAAACAAAAATGCTTACCCAAACATCTGGACTGTTTTTGTTTACTTCTTTCACCTGTGAAATCACATCTTCAATATTTTTTGCAAAAAGGTAATTTAGACCACAGGAGCAATATTCAAAGATGGCGGTGAAATGCACTCAGTGACGTAATATACAGAAAACAAAACTTGGGACTCCGGAAGTGAAGGCCAGACTTTGAAAGCCCGCGAAAAGGTGACCTTAGATTTAGATTAAGCGATTTTTGAATAAATTATTTTCGGTATTGTTACAAAAATAAATAATATTCATTTTTGACATAAGAAATCACTCAATATAAACTTCAATAATAGTGCTTATGCTGGAATCCAATATACATCAATACCTGAAGAATATTTTTTTTTTCCATAATAAAATAACACTTTAACTTAATTTCGTGCTTATTATTTATTTATTTATTTATTATTTATTTTTTATTTATTTATTTATTTATTTGTCAATTGTTTGGGTTTTTTTATTTCGTTATTCTAGAACCAGTGTCAGAGATCGGGAGACACCGGCTGCCTCTGGGTCCTTCGCCGTTTATTTATTTATTTATTTATTTATTTATTTATTCAGACTATATTTTGTCAGCATAGTCTATAACACGACCTAGATATTTACAAACGTCGATGGACAAACTTATTTATTTATTTATTATTTATTTATTATTTATTATTTTATTTATTTATTTATTTTTTATTTATTTATTTATTTTTGTCAGCATAGTCTATACCACGACCTAGATATTGTGTACAAACGTCGATGGACAAACTTATATATTTATTTATTTATTTATTATTTATTTATTTATTTATTTATTTATTTATTCAGAGACTACATTTTTGTCAGCATAGTCTATACCACGACCTAGATCTTGTGTACAAACGTCATTGAAATGATGATTCGATGATACGATCAGAATTTTTCAAAGAACTGAAGCAGAACTGTTGCAATACAATCTTTATTCAGACTCTTAAAAAATGTACCTGAAACCCAACGGATCAATTTTTAAGTTCAAATATAAACGCAGTTTAAACCTTCCTTTATCATATACGAAAATCTGAAAAATATTTGATTATTGTTCGGGAATATTATTTTCCATAATCGGAGTACGATCTTAAAATACAAAATTGATCATTTTAATTCCGTTTTTATTCACGTACATAAAAGTTCTTTATAATTCTCCAACCAATCAAAAAATCAGATCTTAAATTGTAATCCGATGTAAACACGCAACATAAAATCGATTTTAAAATCACAAATATCAGACTGAAACATTTTGTGGAAAATAGACAAAAAATATTTTTTTCATAGATTTTATTCCAGTAATAGTGAAAAACAATGAAACAGGTTAATTATTTTGTGTTGAAAATCAACCAATATTTTGGAGTGTTTGTTTTTGGTTTTTTTAACTTTTAAGTAAAACATTAAATTTTAAAAAAATGACATGCAATCTTGATAAAATTTGCATTTTGCAACCATTAATTTTGTTATAAAAATTATAATCGCTTTAAAATTAAGTCCACAGTACGCATGAAACGTATATTTTCATATTTCAATGAATAATTTTGAAAACAGGAAATGTCTAATTTATTCGTTCGTTGACCTGGCATGTTTATTCATTCGTCTGTTCCTTCACTTGGTATTTTCATTCATTCATTCATTCATTCATTCATTCATTTTCTTTGCTTCTCGTTTCTGCACAATTTAGAAAAAATCACAGCTACATTTTTCAAATCAAACACAAAATCATTATCAATAACCAAGCTATCATGATTTTATTGCTGGTGATGTCGAAATATAAAAGGGACAAAAACTACCAATTTACCCAACACATGTTACCGGTGAACTATAGGCTCTTACTTAACGCACAATGAAGTTGTAAAGTTTTCGCACCGTATGTGGGGTCTGGGTTCAAATCCTGGCCGGGACCAACCAAGACTTGAGAATAGCTAATGGCTGTTCGTCCGACAAGCACACGGCGACAGGGGTCCTTCGGAAGAGACCTTAAAACGGATGCACCGTGTCAACTTAAGCATGGCATGCTAAAGATCACCAATGCACCTTGTCTCGACTTAATTCAGATACGAGGATAGCAAAAATAACCCGACAGAGAAAACCAGAGCGACATAACATAATTTACCTTTGTCATCTGCTATTTTTGCATTCTATTAAAACAAGCCGAACAAGCTCAGGTAAGTTACTTTTTCATATTGTTTCATGATATTAATGTAAACCAGAACTGTCTCTTGAGAGCCAAAAACCTCCGCCCCAACATTTAATGTTTTCCCACGACCTTGATCTTTCCGATATGACCTTTATTAAAGGTCAAGGTCATGACACACCTTTGGACCATGACAATTATTCATGAGAAGTTCTATGACAGTCGTCCAAAGAAGCTATGAGATATTGCCCGGGCACGATTTTACACGGACGGACAGACATACATCATGATTCCTATATACCCCCTCACAACCTTAAACTAGATTGCGGGGGGGGGGGGGGTATAAAAATAAGTTTCATATTTGTGATTGAGATGCTTTACTTGTAAATCAAAAACAAACATACGTATTCATTCCTAAACCGCAATTCCGAAGTAAAGTAAAAACACACATACCAATCCATGTCTAATCACAATCCCAAAGCAAAGTAAAAACAAACAAACCAATCCATGTCCAAATCACACCCCAAAGCAAAGAAAAACAACATACCAATCCATGTTCAAATCACATCCTAAGCAAAGTAAAACAAAAATACCGATCCATGTTCAAATTATAATCCCAAAGCAAAGTAAAAAAAAAAAAAAGAAAAAAAATCCATGTCCAAATCACAATCCCAGAGCAAAGTAAAAACAAAGAAACCAATCCATGTTCAAATCACAATCCCAAAGCAAAGAAAAACAAACATACCAATCAATGTCCAAATCACAATCCTAAAGCAAAGTAAAAACAAACATACCATTCCATGTCCAAATCACAACCCCAAAGAAAAGAAAAACAAACATACCAATCCATGTCCAAATCACAATCCAAAGCAAAGTAAAAACGGACATACTAATCTATGTCCAAATCACAATCCTAAAGTAAAGTAAAAACAAACATAACAATCTACGTCCAGATCACAACCCCAAAGCAAAGAAAAACAAACATACCAATCAATGTCCAAATCACAATCCCAAAGCAAAGTAAAACCAAACATACCATTCAATTTCCAAATCACAACCCCAAAGCAAAGAAAAACAAACATACCAATCCATGTTCAAATCACAATTCCAAAGCAAAGTAAAAACGGACATACTAATCTATGTCCAAATCACAATCCTAAAGTAAAGTAAAAACAAACATAACAATCTACGTCCAAATCACAATTCCAAAGCAAAGAAAAACAAACATACCAATCCATGTCCAAATCACAATCCCAAAGCAAAGTAAAAAACAAACATACCATTCCATTTCCAAATCACAACCCCAAAGCAAAGTGAAAACAAACATACCATTCCATGTCCAAATCACAACCCAAAGCAAAGAAAAACAAAACATACCAATCCATGTTCAAATCACAACCCCAAAGCAAAGAAAAACAAACATACCAATCCATGTTCAAATCACAACCCCAAAGCAAAGAAAAACAAACATACCAATCCATGTTCAAATCACAACCCCAAAGCAAAGAAAAACAAACATACCATTCCATGTCCAAATCACAACCCCAAAGCAAAGAAAAACAAACATACCAATCCATGTTCAAATCACAACCCAAAGCAAAGAAAAACAAACATACCAATCCATGTTCAAATCACAACCCCAAAGCAAAGAAAAACAACATACCATTCCATGTCCAAATCACAACCCCAAAGCAAGAAAAACAAACATACCAATCCATGTTCAAATCACAACCCCAAAGCAAAGAAAAACAAACATACCAATCCATGTTCAAATCACAACCCCAAAGCAAAGAAAAACAAACATACCAATCCATTCAAATCACAATTCCAAAGCAAAGAAAACAAACATACCAATCCATGTCCAAATCACAATCCCAAAGAAAAGTAAAACAAACATACCATTCCATGTCCAAATCACAAACCCAAAGCAAAGTGAAAACAAACATACCATTCCATGTCCAAATCACAACCCCAAAGCAAAGAAAAACAAACATACCAATCAATGTCCAAATCACAACCCCAAAGCAAAGAAAAACAAACATACCAATCAATGTCCAAATCACAATCCTAAAGCAAAGTAAAAACAAACATACCATTCCATGTCCAAATCACAACCCCAAAGCAAAGAAAAACAAACATACCAATCCATGTTCAAATCACAATTCCAAAGCAAAGTAAAAACGGACATACTAATCTATGTCCAAATCACAATCGTAAAGTAAAGTAAAAACAAACATAACAATCCATGTCCAAATTATAATCCAAAGCAATGTAAAAAAAAAAAAAAAAAAAAAAAAAAAAAAAAAAAAAAAAACCATGGCCATGTCCAAATCACAATCCCAAAGCAAAGTAAAAAAAACAAAAACAATCCATGTCCATATCACAATCCCAAAGCAAAGCAAAAACTTTAATACGGACAAATTAAGTTAAACATGTGAACTTCCATCCACCAGGGAAGTAAGGCCGTGTGCTCCGGAAGGGTAAACACCTCCTGTTTAGCTAGATACACCCGCCAAGTGTGAAGCCGAATTGAGAATGGCTATTGGACGTCAAATATATCCATATATGGTCATTTTGGATACAGAGACGTCATACCTATCAACAATATTTTGATGACGACCATAAAACTTTATGAGGGCCTTGATTTGCAATATCCTAAGGTCAATTATTTATTTGTAAGCAGATAGTTTCGTTGTATAAAGTTCTCATAGTGGAAACAAGCTCTACCTTAGTGTACTGACTATCACTCAACACGTAAGCTACACATAAAGCCGGGTTATGTATGAGGGCTGTTAAAAAGTGCCATTTCGATTTTCTTTTCTTTTTTTCGCCTGGTAAAACCCACCCCACGAAAAGGCAAAATGACAGTTTTCTATGGTGATCTGTTAGGACCAAATGCAGTATCGCTCCTTTGCCTTCGCGACTCAGCTTCATCGCAATCGTATCGTCGCTCCTTAGCTTTCGCAACTTCGCCATTGTATCTTCGCTCCATCGCCTTCGCCATCGTATCCTCGCACATTCGCCTTCACCATCGTATCTTCGCTTCTTCGCCAGCGTATCTTCGCTCCATCGCCTTCGCCATCGTATCCTCGCACATTCGCCTTCACCATCGTATCTTCGCTTCTTCGCCAGCGTATCTTCGCTCCTTCGCTTTCGCAACTTAACTTCTTCGCCATCGTATCTTCAATCCCTCGCCTTCGTAACTTCGCTTCTTTGCCATCGTATCTTCGCTCCTTCGCTTCCGTATCTTCGATCCCTCGCTTTCGCAACTTCACTTCTTCGCCATCATATCTTGGATCCTTCGCCTTCGTAACTTCGCTTCTTCGCCATCGTATCTTATTGGCACAAAAGAATTGAGAATATTCAAATTTGTAGAAAAGTTTTAGGTGTAATAAAATATTGCATAAAAGATGTCAGATTTAAGTTAAGGGAAATCAAAGTTAAGGAATTATTATAAAAGTGGGGCCTGGCTCCGGTTTCGCAATCATTCCTTAGCTAAGATTTTCCTTAACTTAAAAATTGCAAAATTTAAATTTTTATGATTTGTCAATTTTTAAGTTATTTAGGAATTTAAAATGTCATTTTTAAGATCACGTCTAGATTAAAACATTTGCATTTAGTTTTTACAAAAATATTCACCAGTAGTTTCAAAAAGAGATTACAAAATTTTGCTAAATATAAGTTAAGGAAAATCTTAGATAAGGAATGGTTATAAAACTGGGAGCAGATTTTGGTGCTAATTATTATTATGTATTAATTTGGCCACAGTTTCGATATTCGTATTTATAGATTAAAAAAAATTATCACATGACCTTATTTATAATGTGTTAATTTATTTATTTGGTTTTCACGTAGCTAGACAATGACAAACGCGTACGCGCATAACACATCAAAACAAAAATACCTGTTGATCACACTTTCTTCAAATTACGCATAGCTTGAGCTTAAAATACTCGACCAAGTGCTACGGTAGGTAGAGTACTCAGGTCTTGAGTCTGACTAAACTATTTAAAAATAGGTAGTGATTGTTCTCTCGCAAAGTACTCGGTG
Source organism: Anadara kagoshimensis (assembly GCA_021292105.1). Lineage (NCBI taxonomy): Eukaryota > Metazoa > Mollusca > Bivalvia > Arcoida > Arcidae > Anadara > Anadara kagoshimensis. Next base: position 39,547,012 of record CM037867.1, read on the forward strand.
TTAAGAAACTTAGACAAGGAGGCCTTTAGAAGGGCCCTTAAAAACCGTTGCCTCGTGTAGCGGCATGTGTGGCACGTTAAAAAAACCCAGAGTAGCGACAAGCGTGAAATAGGTAGCGGCTGATCTCTCGCCAAGTACTCTGCATCTAACTGAAATTCAAGGGGTCCTAAGGAAGATACCATCAAAACCGATGCCTCGTGTAGCGGCACGCGTAGCACTTTAAAAAAACCTCCGAGTAGTGACATGCGTGAAATAGGTAGCGCTTGTTCTCTCACCAAGTACTCTGCATCTAACTGAAATTCAAGGGGTTCCTCGGAAGAAACCTTCAAAACCGATGCCTCGTGTAGCGACATGTGTGGCACGTTAAAAAAAAACCCGAGTAGCGACATGCGTGAAATAGGAAGCGCCTGTTCTCTCGCCATGTACTCTGCATCTAAATAAAATTTAAGGAGTCCTTCGGAAGAGACATTTAAAACCGTTGCCGCGTGTAGCGGCATGTGTGGCACTTTAAAAAAAAACCCAGAGTAGCGACATGCGTGAAATAGGAAGCGCCTGTTCTCTCGCCATGTACTCTGCATCTAAATGAAATTCAAGGGGTCCTAAGAAAGAGACCTTAAAAACCGATGCCTCGTGTAGCGGCATGTGTGGCACGTTAAAAAAAAAACTCCCGAGTAGCGACATGCGTGAAATAAGTAGTGGCTGCTCTCTCACCAAGTACTCAGCATCTAAATGAAATTCAAGGGGCCTTTCGGAAGAGACCTTTAAACCGTAGCGACACGCATGACACGTTAAAGAAACCTCAATGCACAATGTTCTGAGTGTGCTACATAAGTAAAATTTTCTGACATTTTACATATAGCCGGTGATGTCTCGATATAGGTGAAATAATGTATTCTTGAATAGGACGTAAAACACTATAAGGATGAAATAATGATCGAAAAAGCATCGCAAAATAAACTAGAACTGTCTCTTGAGAGCCAAATACCACAGCTCCAACATTTTATGTTTTTTCGTGCCTTGGCTCCTTTCCGATGACTTTGGTTCTAGGTCATGGCACACCTTTGCACCACGAAGGTTATTCATGAGTAAATAATGAGATATGGCTCGGACACGATTTTACACGGACAGATATGGTGATTCCTATATACCCCCTCAAAACTAGTTTGCGGCGGGGGGGGGGGGGGGGGGGGGGGGGGTTATAAAAATTACCGCCAGCCTATAGTTTCGGTGGCCAAGTGGTCTAAAACACCGGTTTACTGATCACAGCATCGCGCACCACCTACAGTAGATTCGAATCCAATTCGGACAGATCCTAATGGGAGAAAGTATATTACTGTATTTCCACAAATTGAGTACACATGGAAAATGCTAGTATAAAGCCGTACTTCCCAACAAACTCACCAAAAATTGTCAAAATTTGATACAAAATATACTGACCTAATAGGAAAAATAAGCTAAAGAATCTTGACTGCCCAGGGCGTAAACCCCTCCTCTCATCAGTTAATTTTTTTTATGGAAAATGGAGTTTACAAAAAATACTTTAAAACGCAAGCAGCAACGTGGATGACGACGGCGACACACGCAAGGCTGTCCGTTTCCCACTTTTCAGGTTGATGTATATAACAATTGTAAAAATGTAATTCATCATAAGACACGTTTTAAAAACATGTGTATTTTTTCACACAACACACAGCAGGGTGATGTCATCTAAAGACATTTATGCACTTGATATTATGAGGTCAGTTATTGGTCAGCTATATGCAAGTAATCACGTACGCAAATATTGTTTTTGTTTGAGAATGTCACCCCCCTGTTTTATTGGAAGGTTTGCTTCAAACATTGTTCAAGAAATGCGCCTCAACTGACTCAACAGGGTTATGTATCTTTGCTATATACATTGTATATCAATCAAAATTAATTGTTTAATGTAACAACAATATCAATCAAACGCAACCCCAAATAAAAAGTAAAATTAATAAATAAAGAAAAAGTTAAACAGATTAACTTTTATCAGGAAGTGAGGTCAGGTGCTCCGGAAGGGCAAACACCTGTCAAGCTAGCTACACCCACCACATGTGGAATAAGATAAATTTCGTTTTAAATAATAAGTATGGTGGATCGACCGACGGATCTCGGACCCTCGTCAACAGCTTTTCGGTTATCTGGTAATTCATCGTCGTCATCATCATCATCATCATCATCATCATCATCATCATCATCATCATCATCATCATCATCATCATCATCATCATCATCATCATCATCATCATCATCATCATCTTCAGCAGCAGCAGCAGCAGCACCACCACCACCACCACCATCACCATCAAATGGGACCTGCATGGCTCCAGTTTCACAATCATTCCTTAATCAAGATTTTCCTCAAATTAAATTTCACAAATGTTGGCAATCTCTGTTAAAACTATGGATGTGGATTTTGACGAGAGTAAATGCAGGGGGGGGGGTGGGTTGGGTTGGGTTGTAAGCTTAAAATGATCTTCAAAATGACACCAATCATGTATTAACAATTCACAAAATTATTGTTTTCAAATTGAAAAAAATTAAGTGAAGGAAAATATAGTCACAAAATGATTGTGAAATTGGGGCCTGGTAAATTACTGTAAACATATTTAATTTCGAGAGTATTTATTTTCGCGGTATAGAGACTTTAGACATATCCGCGTAATTAAATTTCGCGTTTTGAAATTTGAACTATAAAACAATAAGCATAATATAATTTTCGCTCGATATTAATTTTCGCGCAAAACAAACGACGCGAAATAAGCGAAAATTAGTACACCGCGAAAACTGTATTATAATACAGTAAAGTATCATTTTTTATATTTTAACTAGTAACTGCTCCTACTAAACAATAAAGAGGGCGCGGTGGCCTAATGAATAAGACGTCAGTCTTCAAATCCAGGGTCTCTCACCGCTGTGAGTTCGAGTCCCGCTCGGACCACATGAGGGAAAGTGAATTTTCCTTGCCGTTGGCCTTTACTGATTCACCTGGTATCAGTATAATGGACTGGGGGAGTGGTACGCTTGTCTGCGGCGTACTGACTCTGTGAGCTAGCACGGTAAAGTCGCCCTGAGTGCGCGCTAGTACAAGGCAGACCATACAACACACTCGCACTTCACATGCATACACAAAAATTGTTCATAGATTAATCCATAAAGATTAATTAAATAGTTCTCGTCGCGAATAGCTGAAAAATTGCTGATGCGACGTTAAAGCAACATTCAACCAACCAACAAAACCTACTAAACAATAATCACATCTCTAAAACCAGACCCTATCACTTAGATTTTCCTGACAAGTTCGGCAATATTTTATGATATAGGCCCCTTGTTTCACAATCATTCCTTAACTAAGACTTTCCTTAGCTTAAATTTAGCAAAAGTTTGAATCTTTAAAATTCTGTTAATTTTTCAGACATTCAGGAATGTAAGGTGTCATTTTTAAGATCAAGTCTAGATTAAAACATATGCATTTAGTTTTGAGCAAAATATTTTTAAGTAGTTCCAAAAAGAGATAACCAAAATTTGCTAAATTTAAGTTAAGGAAAATCTTAGCTAAGGAAACATTGTGAAACTGGGCCAGGTTCTACAAATAAGTCTAAACAAAATGATACGATAGCGACCTATAAATGACACATTAAACTTACTAATATCTTCAAAACTAACAGGCACCGGTTTCATAATCATTCCTTGACTAAGATTTTTTAACTTAAGTTTAGCAAATTATTAACAATGTTTTTTTTTTTAAAAAAATTGATATGACAAATTAGAATTTTCATAAGCTTGAAATGATCTTCAAAAGGAGACTTAAATTTCAGAATTAACAAAATTATTAAGGTCTGATATTTTGTCAGATTTAAGTTCAAGGAAATCTTAGCTAAGGTATTATTGTGAAACCGGGACCAGAATTATTAAAAGTTAAATTTGGCAGATTTGAGTTAATGAAAATCCTAGTTAAGAAATGATTGTGAAACTGGGGCTTGGTTCACCTAACCAATAATCCCATTTGGACCATATGTAAAACCAGACCCTATCTTATGATTCTATTTAAAGATTTCCAGAAGTACCTGTTCATTACTGGAATCACTGTTTTATGTTTTATTATTTGTTTGTGTAATTCTAGCAAGATGTCATCACACAAAACCACCCACCATGTTAAAAACGTATTAATTTTATTGTTCATCATATTGTTTGTTACAATGCCGGTACAATATGATGGGTAACATGATACGTAACACACGTCATTATTTTACAAAACACGCGAACCATATTGTAATCGAACCCAGTGTGTAAAATCTAACGAACACTTAATTAATCTTAATTGTTACAAAACACACAGGTGTCTTAAAATAAATCTGGCGTTCTGTTTATAAAAGTTAAAACGTAATTTATGAGTTTAAATTGTAAATAAAAATATTACACTATGCTGCTTTATAGGTCGTCCACGATCTGATGGCAAATTATACAGATATTAGGGTAATTTTAACGCGTGCGCCGGCGTGATTATACATATACGGAGTTTCGATTCTTACACCTACAATCCAACCTGCCTTTATAAGGGTTACCTGCTTATAAAGACCAGTTGAATTGTTTCCCAATTGTTCTTTATTCATATTATTTGAACCTGTATATAAAGATCACCTATACATGATAAAGGCCACTTTTACTGGTTCCCTTGGGTGGCCTTTATAAACAGTTTCGACTGTATATGCGCTTTAAAACCCGTCCGTGTTTATAAACACTCTGCCATCAGATCGTGGACGGACTATAGTTAGAATGTTACTAAGTACACTGAGAAAAAAAACCTGTCTATAAAGTCCATGCAGTGTAACCTGTCTATTAGAACCATCTGCTGCAACCAGTAAAAGTGGCCTTTATCGACAGGTGGACCTTATATACAGGTTCAAAAACATGAATAAAAAGCAACTGGGATAAAAATTCGGAAAGAGTTCGATTTGTACTCTCCACTCAAGTTTTAATTTCGACTAAAAAGCGTAAAAATGACGGAATCAAGCAATTTTAAACATTTCTGTGGGAAAAAAATTCAAAATTTTTACATAGAATGTATATCATAGAAAGTGGGGGTACAAAAGCAGATATAACAAAAAATACATTGGCATTTAAAAGCAGATGGACCTTATTTAAAGGTGGTCTTTATGAGCAGACGACACTGACAGGTTCAAATAATACGAATAAAGCGCAACTAAAATACATTTTTCCTGGATGATAAAAGCAGGTGGACCATATATAGAGGTGGTCTTTAAGACAGGTTTGACTATTTCTAGTTCCTCGTCGGCGGTCTTTATATTCAGGCGTTACTGTATGATCTAGAAATGTGTCGATTTTTAATTTTTGTTTAAAGGAAAGTTTAGGAATATTTCAAGACAGCGATACATGTATTTTACTTTCCATTCATGCTTTTCCTGGAAGGTTAGGGGTGTCTAACGTACGTGCACTGACACGTTTTGATAACAACATAAAGGGGATTTTTTGTAGTCTAAAACTCAAAAAAAAAAAAAAAAAAAAAAAAAAAAAGGCGAATATCCATGCAAATTTTGAGCGTTTTCGTGTATTTTTGCATTTGGCTGATACACAACAATCATAGAACATTTTTTATGTAGATGTTGTGTGGTTTAACGGTTAAGAAAGAATAAGCTATAAATTTTTTTTGATACCTGATAATGTAAACTGTCTCTGGTTGAATGTGTTCAGAGTATTTCGTCTATTTCGAGGCGGTCAGATCAGGGATGCTGGAGGAAGTGGGGGGGGGGGAGGGGGGAGGGGGAGAGAAACACCGACTATCGTCAAGCGACAGAACAGACATAATAGCGCATTTATTTATCTTTGTGACCATTTTCCGAAAATACTAGAAATATGGTATTTGCTTAATGATAATGATAATAAAATTAGCGTTATGGACAAATTCCCTTTTTGTTCGACTGCCATTTCAAGGTAATAAAGCGGTAGAAACGCCCATATGTAAAGGGGAAAAAACATCGACCAATACGGGACTCGATACTAGCGTGACACTCTACCCAGACACCTCTCGAGGCTGTATTCAGAAAATGTCCTCAACACAACAGGGGATGCACTAAATAAGACAAAACCAACCGAAACAGGTATTTGAACAAGGCAACCAGAGTTGTCTTTCCTTATTTGTCACCAACTGTATTATATGCTTCAATTTTTACTTAAAGTAGCCAAATTTCCAAAAATCGTGAAAATGTAGTCACTCTGGTGTCATGTGGCTCAGAATTCCAATGACTTCTTAAAGTTGCTTGGCGAAAATTTTACCCGTTTTCAAGGACAGACCAGACAAAGGTTCGAACACAGAAATGTGAAACAAATCCCGTTACCCACGACCTTTTCCTTTGCTGTTTTACAAATGATTTTTATTTCGTTGGCAAACACCCTTGTACAATCTTTTAAACGATGTATCCGCATCCAAAAAAGTTCTAAGAGTAAATGAGAGTTACTCTTCTTTCGATAATGAAGCTTAATCTGCAATCATTACTACATAGGCCGAACGATCTGCCATAATGATGATAAGTTACTTTTGATATTTGTTGTACCATCGATGGTAATAATATACAAAAGTAACTTACCTTCTCTATGGCAGATAGTTCGGCCCAATTCCTGCACGCATCTCTTTATTGAAAATACATTTATTTTTCTTCTAATAATCTGATCAAACCTTGGTTTGTTTAAACAATAATCTAACAGTTTTTGCCGAGTTGGTAACTTCTTTTGGCCCATCATTAGGGTTATCTCGAAAGGTTTTCGGCAGCCGATATCTACCTCTAGGTAGCTCTTGGTAATCATATACCTGGTATATCTAGATCACTTGGCAGCCGGACTTCGATTCCCTGTCGCTTAGTCAGCGTTAAACTTTCGACAGGTCTGTATACTCTTATTTTCTCTGCTCATAAATTAATTTTTATTAAAAACGAGGAGATGAAACTATCACTTTTTCATTCATTCACTATATTAGACACATTTAGTAAGTTTTCTAGGTTTGTAGAACCACTGCGGTAGCTCAGTTGGTAAAATGCTCGCTCATTAAGTTGGACGTCGGGGGTTCGAACCTCCGACCGGATCCGACTCAAGACTTGAAAGTGGACAGTGTCTGTTCTTTTGCCAAGCACTCGGTATTACGAAATGGAAATCATATCACGGTTCTTTCGGATGGGAACTTAAAACTTAAAATAAACGAAGTCCCGTGTCACGGTAGGCGTGGCACGATAAAGAACCCTGCTGTATAATGCCAACAGCGCAACACATGGGCAAATTTTCTGCACCTCCGCTTATAGTTGGCGACGTCTCGATATAAGTGAAATTATTTTTGACTGGGACGTGAAACACTATTAATAAACTCAACGTTTGTAAGGGTACAATTCAATCTTTGCACTGTGGTACTAGCGTCAGCCAGATCACAATAGGCTTTCCCGATGTGACTATGGTTGGCAGTGTACATTATATATGTGCGTTTGCTTTGTAACAGCGCACGCTCAAGGCAGTCAAATGCTAGCTCATCGAGACAGCAATTAAAGAGGTTGCAGTCCCATCGGACCATTATCCTGACACCGGGTTAGGAATCAGCAATGTGAAATGAAGTAAATCACTTTGGGTCACAACATGCATCCGTCGAGATTCGAACCCACGACCCTTGTACATGAAGTTGGGAGCCCGACGCTCTACCACTCTCATGATGCTGGCAAAGTGGTCTTAAGCGCTCGCTTATGGATCACACTGTCTCTCTGTCTTCCAAAAACAAAAAGGCAGCTAAAATTAATGGTGTATCAATGCAAAAATGTTAGATGGGATTTCAAATTTTAGTAAAAGTTGGTAACATGAATTATTTACATAATTTGAGGATCCCGGATTCACATATGGCGGATACTAAGCTCAATATTGAGTTTTTGAACCCATAATTCCAAAAGCAAAATGGCGACTTATAATGTACCAATGCAAAAATGTTAGTTGGGGTTTCAAATTTTAGTAAAAGTTGGCAATATGCTTAATTTAACATACTTCGAGTTTGCTGTATTTCAAAAATGAGTATACCAAGTAAAATTTTGAGCTTTTGAACCCATAATTAAGAAAACAAAATGGTGACTGTTTAAATTTTTTGGCATATAATTTCTCAGTGTTGTTTAAGTTGCATGTTTTAGCAAAAGATGATACTTTCTAAAATTGCAGCATAACTTGCAGACTTTAGGTTGTTACATTAAAATGAAAAAGGCTAAACTGAAGTATAAATGTTTAAACAAAATTTAAAACAATTTATGAAAATAAAGTGGTGACAATAGTTAATTGTTTGTTTATTATGTGTGGCTTTTGCATAATACACTAAATAAATCTACATGACTAATAAACTAAGTTCATAACCAAAACCATACTGAAATACTGCTCATGGTGTGGAACTACAAGTCAAAATCGAAACTTGTGTTTGAAATGCAAAAAGAGCATATTCCAGAACACTCTTTTATATAGAGTTTGCCACATGTTCTTGCAAAATAGTATGTAGAACCCGTGGTTGTCAATGTCAAAATACCAAATTACTATGCGTGTCATCATGCGTCAAACTTTTAAGAATGATGTAGCTTTAATAGGTAGAATCACAATCATTATTTAAAAACATATATCGATTGATACGGTTGTGAACCTCATATGTAGTGGTTTGAATTTTGCCGGTAATATTGCATTATTTTACAACATAGTATCGGTCTCTATACAGTTTTGCCAGCGATGTTTAAGGAGCTCAATGCAACTTTTAAATAATTCATTTTCCTTGAAAATTCAGAAAGTCCTCCAATGAATGTATAACATCATCATCTTACTATAAAACTGGGTAATGTAAATAGCAAGACTGATGTGCAAGCTTAAGCAAAAAGTTGGCCACTCAATTTAAAGCCACAATCGTTAATTGCAGTCAAGGCAATGGTAAAATTGTGTCAGTGGACCAATACACCTTTACTGAGTTTTTCCACCACATTTGAGTTGAATATTTTTCCGTAACAGCCCGAAAAGTAATACAAATTATGTGCCATTTATTTTTGTCCCTTTTGGAAATAATCTACATGTACTATCAGAATACCATCAGTATCTAAGTTAACTGTGGTGATGGAACAGTCTTTCTCTGCCTTCTTTGGCGGAGATGAACCAGGTGATTCAATTGTTTAGACTGTTATTTGGGCTCAGGGATGAAATAATGTCCCGCTTTGCCTCCATAGAAACAAAGCTCTTATGGGAGCTAGCAGAATATACCACTAAAATGTTTAGATTAACACGCGACTAAGTGCATCTTGTGTGCTTCTGATTTAATTGCCAGAAGCCCAACAGACCCAAGGCTTTGTTATTGCAAGATATCAGAATAGAATGTACTGTTCTCTGAGAAATGCCGTCAACTCACTCACATTAATGTTCTGCTTGTCCTGTTCATAATCCGCCATCCACCTTTTTACTCTTACCTATGAAGGGGCATGTTGCTATCATATCAGTATGGATAGCCTTAGGTGCCTAACCGTTTTTGTGCAAATATTGGATCCTGCTCTTTCACAATTTTTTTCATTTGCCAAGTCACTAGTTCCATTTATTTAAGAGTAATACCTTGTTGATATTAACTTTCAAAATTACACTGGTCTTTGGATACACGGATTTAAATAGGGATAGAAGGGTTGAAAAGGGACATCGGCTCTTATCTCCTTTAACAGAAGGCTCACGGTACATCATTCAGCCATCTTACCTCTTACCAGTTTTAAAAAAAAACAAATGTAGTATTACTTTTGCTATAGAATATCAAACTTCACATAAGCATTTTGTAGTGCAAGTTCACTTTTTTAGCAAATAGTCAGCTTAAAGTTGCTGGGTGATGACTTAGTATCCCTAAATAGGTTTGGAAGGCCAGTGTAGTTACATTTACTTTGATCTTCCACCGCAAAAAAAGAAAAATTCTTAAGCATTTGGTGCAAACACAGGTTTCAATTTTGTAAGCTATTTCATTCACACTCTAGACTACATATATCAGTGTTTTAGCATGTTATGTGTCATACTTAATTCATTGAATTAAACAGAAACCTACAGTCCTATGTTCAAATTACGAAAAAAGCGAAAACCTTTAAAACCGGCTAAAAAACTAAGTAGCAATGTTTGTAAGAATACGATGATCCATAAAGGAGTTGTTACCCCTGGAGTATAATTTTTTGCGAATTTGTGTTTTTGACCATTTTTTACAGAATATTATAAATAGATAACAACACCAAGTTGCAAAAATAATCAACATGCCAAGACCTAACTTCGTAGCAAATTTTGTGTATGATATTTAACGAAGGTGTTGTTGTCCCTAAATTTTCAGTATCTTTTAAATGTTTTCAGGTGAGCAATAAGGCCCAGGTATTTTGTTTAAATTTTCTGTTCATTAACACCCAAGTAAGCCTTGAAATATTACAATCTTTGATTAATAGCTGCTTGTTGCTACCAAAACAACTTCTAGATCAACTTTTATGCAAAAAAGTATTTTGATTTTGGCGGCCATTTTGTATTTAAATTTTGACCTACTTAGAGCAATTTTTCAGCTTGGTATCCGCCATTTTCAGACTCAGCACACCCAAATTAGGTAAGAATGGTATATGGTTTGCTTTTACTAAAAAATGCCTCTTCCTCTTTAAAACGACGTCTTTTCTGAACATGTGCCTAGTCTATGACGTTGGTTTTCATTTCCGCCACGTCAGACTAAAATGATACAATTTTGGTCGTTATGCTTTCTGACCAAAAGAAGTCGAAGACGTTTTTTTTATGATTTTATTAAAACATGATTACCTTCGAGATAATGTTTGTGCTGAAACGTTAGGACTGTATTGTTTTTATAGTAAATGAAATCTCATTTATAAAAGTTCTTGTGATCCCTCAAATAACCTTTAACAAGAAATTGCGAGGAAAACGTTTTCCATAACGTTCCACACAACAGTTACGTAAATTGATCAAATGACATGTATGTGATCAACACTGAATCATACAAATTCACAGCTGTCCTGAGTTAGTTTAAAAATGGGGTCAAACACCAGGACCCACCTCAATATGTGTCAAAGAATATAACCAATCTGCCTTTGTGGATGTCCTCGAAGACAGAAGCGCTTCAGGAAATAGACCACCTGATGGGGTGAACGACTGCGCACCTTTGAAATTATCACTTATCGGTCAATTATCAATAATTAACGTGTTGACCAAAACAAATAAGATTGAAAAATCCTTGAAAACTGTTTTTCCTGCTTCACTTTGGCAGACAACATAATGTACGTGCGCCACTTACATGCAAAGGTACACATTTTGATGATCGGTTTTTGCCCGTTTCAGAAGCAAGTGCTCACGCTACGTAAGGCCATTCTAGTTTTTTCTTTTTTAAGCGTCCGCTGGCCGGTAGATTTTGGGACTTTAAACGTGAAAAAAAACCTTTTTCGAATTTATTGGTTTTGTTTGTTTGTTTTTTTTTTTTGGGGGGGGGGGGGGTTGGGGGCATCAATCATTTAAAGGTTTAATTAATTTTACATTTTTGTTTTGTTCTTCGTAAACATCACAGTTAGTTTTTACCATTACATTGTTCATGCTATATGTTCATTGGACTGTTTATTAAATGTCAAATTCCATATTTTTTATTAAAAGAGGTTATTTTTTAAAATTTTTTGTCTTATGTTTTTTACCCAGATAAGGTAGGTTTTTGAAGATAAGGTGGACGCTTAACAAAGCAAAAAAACTGGTACGGCCTAACATAACAGGGGAGCTACATGTGTTCAACAGTATCGAACTCTTTTTAATTAATTAGATCTACAAAATACCAAAAATGTCGTCAAAGTTCTACATTTTAGCATCTAACTTTTGTTAGATCTACAAAAATGTGTTTAATGACTGTTTCATTACAGTATTAAAATAGAAAAATACAAAAATGTCTTTTTTCAAATTAATGCAATATTGTCTATTGTCTGTTGATTTATGAAGCCGGGTAGCTCGATTTTATTCTTTGTATTTTCTTGTTGTGAAATCTTGTTTGTCGAACATTCGGAAAAAATAAATCATTTTAATATTTAATTTATTGTTAACGCTTTATGTTCTTTAGCTGATAGGTAGGTAGGTTTTTTAAACTAAGGTGGGTGGAGGCTTAACAAACAAACCGATGTATAGAAAATGTGGGACCGATATGAAGCTGCCGATGAAACCCAAATTCGTTAGCTTAGTGTAAAACTTTCGACAGGTCTGTACTGTAGCCTATGTGTTAAGCATTAGGAACATTCACGCAATTTTATCTTTCCTTATCCCTTTTCAATTAAAGGACCTGCTTATTTTTTAGTTCAGATAAAATGCAATGGACGTTCTACATTTACAGTATAGACCACTTTTTTAAGATCTACAAAAATGTGTTTTAATGACGTTCTACATTTACAGTATAAAACTCTTCATAGTTTCACAAAATACTTAAAATGTGTTCAATGGATGTTTTTAATAACAGTATCAAACTCTTTTCTTAGATCTACAAAAATACAAAAATGTGGTCAATGGATGTTTTTAATTACAGTATCGAACTCCTTTCTTAGATCTACAAAATACTTAAAATGTGTTCAATGGATGTTCTACATTACATTGTCAAAATCTTTTCTTAGATCTACAAAAATGTGTTCAATGGATGTTCTACATTACATTGTCAAAATCTTTTCTTAGATCTACAAAAATGTGTTCAATGGATGTTCTACATTACATTGTCAAAATCTTTTCTTAGATCTACAAAAATGTGTTCAATGGATGTTCTACATTACATTGTCAAAATCTTTTCTTAGATCTACAAAAATGTGTTCAATGGATGTTCTACATTACATTGTCAAAATCTTTTCTTAGATCTACAAAAATGTGTTCAATGGATGTTCTACATTACATTGTCAAAATCTTTTCTTAGATCTACAAAAATGTGTTCAATGGATGTTCTACATTACATTGTCAAAATCTTTTCTTAGATCTACAAAAATGTGTTCCGTTACAGTATCGAACTCTTTTCAATTAGATCTACAAAATAACAAGAATGTCTTCAACGTTCTACATTTTAGCATCTAACTTTTGTTATATCTACAAAAATGTGTTCAATGACTGTTTTAAAATACAGTATCGAAATAGTTTCTTAGATATACAAAAATCCAAAAATGTGTTCAATGACCGTTCTAAATTAGAGTTTCGAACAGTTATTCTGACTCGAACCCGTTTTCTATGATCTAGAAAAATACAAAGATGTCTTTTTTTCAAATTAATGCCTTTTTCCTTATTCACGGTTTCATAAAGGTAGCTCGACTTTGTTTTTTGTATTTTCTTGTGGTGAAATCTTGTTTGTCGAACCTTCCCTTTTCTACATTGATAACAGGGGTTACTGTAAAGATCATGTAGCACTCCTAGGCATGTAAATGGATGCTGCAGTATTTTATTCAAGATATCAACATATTAATTATATGATTGTCTAATAATCCACACTTAACAATAAAACAAATATATTCAACTACATTCATTTCCAGGGTGCACCATTCCCGATGCGCACTAATTTCATGGTGAGGTGGACTGTCACCAAACTCTAGGTGACGGCCATGTAACCTCTACGCTGTGCTACACCGTACAAAAATGTGTTCAATAGGCGTTCTACATTATCAAACTCTGTTCTAAGATCTAGAAAACACATTACATTCAAACCTCTCTATAAAGACCGCCTAGGGAGACAGTAAATTGGCCTTAATTGGCAGGTGGCCCTTCAATACAGGTTCATTAACATGAAAAGCATTTGAGATAAAAAAAATTACTGGTCTTTAAAAGCATGTGGTCCTTATATAGAGGTAGTCATTAAGGCAAGTTAGAGTATATTGTTTATTGATGCATAACACATAGTGAGTCAAGTGACTCGACTTTGTCATTTGTCACATAATTTTCCTGTGGTGTAATCTTGTTTTTAAGACCTTAATTTTTACGTTTGGAATAAGTATGCAAAAACTATTTTCTACACTGATAATGGAAATAATGATTCGCAAAGTTTGAAGCAATCACAACAATAGGTAGTGCAAATATCAAGATACCGCAGACACTATTTACAGAGTGCGCCTATGAAATATCCGACAGCAGTTATTGATTGAAAGTCGCCGTAGCCAACCGTTGTCATGGTAACAGTTGCCCACCACATGGTAACGAATATGTCGTAATATAAGGATTCGTTTGACATTATTTCCCCGTAGAATATTAAGCTTGAAAATACTTGAATTGCCGACAACAGAAATCTGAAACCTGAATCACAACAGAACTCTGAAACCTGAAACCTGAAACCTGAACCATCACAAAGAAACGGCAAAGGGAGCTCTAGACGGCGTTATAGTACTTCTACAACTCTCTAAATGCAATCTTTAAACTGGATTATATATTTTAATGGACAGTCAATAACCTAAAACACCGGAATACGGATCACAGGATCCGTCTGGTTCGAATCCGAGTGAAAAAGTTTGTTAGTCGTTTGACTGGAAGAATCTTCATTAGTGGTACTTATAAGACTTGTGTATTTTATTTACATCAAATGCAATGAACATTCTACATAACAGTATCATAATCCTTTCTTAGATCTACAAAATTACAAAATAATCTATTTTTTCAAATGAACGCATTATTGTTTTTTGATATCAGAAGGTGGTGGCTCGACTTTGGTCTGTGTATATTCTTGTGGCGCAATCTTGTTTGTAAGGCCTTTCTTTTTACGTTTAGAATAAATATAAATAAACCTTTTTTTACATTGATAACATGAGTAATGATTCGCAAAGTTTGAAGCAATCACAGCTATAGGGAGTGCAATGATCAAGATACTACAGACAGAACAGAGTGAGCCTATGAAATATCCGACAGGAGTTGTCGGGTGAAAGTCGCCGTAGCCAACCGTCGTCATGGTAACAGTTGCCCACCACATGGTTACGAATATGTCGTAATATAAGGATTCGTTTGACATTATTTCCCCGTAGAATATTAAGCTTGAAAATACTTGAATTGCCGACAACAGAAATCTGAAACCTGAATCACAACAGAACTCTGAAACCTGAAACCTGAAACCTGAACCATCACAAAGAAACGGCAAAGGGAGCTCTAGACGGCGTTATAGTACTTCTACAACTCTCTAAATGCAATCTTTAAACTGGATTATATATTTTAATGGACAGTCAATAACCTAAAACACCGGAATACGGATCACAGGATCCGTCTGTTTCGAATTCGAGTGAAAAAGTTTGTTAGTCGTTTGACTGGAAGAATCTTCATTAGCGGTACTTATAAGACTTGTGTATTTTATTTACATCAAATGCAATGGGCATTTTACATAACAATTTCATAATCCTTTCTTAGATCTACAAAAATACAAAATAATCTATTTTTTCAAATGAACGCATTATTGTTTTTTTATATCAGAAGGTGGTGGCTCGACTTTGGTCTGTGTATTTTCTTGTGGCGCAATCTTGTTTGTAAGGCCTTCCTTTTTACGTTTGGAATAAGTATGAATAAACCATTTTCTACATTGATAACATGAGTAATGATTCGCAAAGTTTGAAGCAATCACAGCTATAGGGAGTGCAATGATCAAGATACCACAGACAGAACAGAGTGAGCCTATGAAATATCCGACAGGAGTTGTCGGGTGAAAGTCGCCGTAGCCAACAGTCGTCATGGTAACAGTTGCCCACCACATGGTTACGAATATGTCGTAATATAGTGATTCGTTTGACATTATTTCCCCGTAGAACATTAAGCTTGAAAATACCAGAACCACCATGAAGAAACTGAGAACCATCAGCAGTAGTTCTCGCAAGCTGGCTCGAATTGCCAACAACAGAACTCTGAAAGCCTTGAACTGTTTCGCTAACCTAAAGATTAGCAGGATTCGGATCATATTGCATGACTTGATAACGAGGTAGAAGTTAGTCGCAGCTGAATTTTCCATGATCAAATCTTTTTCGATTTCTAAGATCAACGTCATTAACATTATTATAATCAAAATAATAGTGATGACGCTCAGAGGTTGTTTAAGGAACTTGTGGCGATTCGGACAAAAAATGAGATGTAATATAAGTTCTGTTGTGAAAACCAAAAGACAAAATATCTCCAAGGCGAACAAAACCGGAAGTGGATCTTCAAAAAGTAAATCCTTTAGTTTCGTATTTTTTATTTCGCTGATGTTGTGGTCTGACAAGTCCGATAAGTATGAATCCGCTCTCAGTTCTGAAATAGTTGCCAAACAATATACCAATGTACTCAATGCCACTACAAACAGGTAGAAGTAATGCCATGCCTGAAACAGAAAAAAAAATTTTAAGTATAGTTAAAGATATATACAGTCAAACCTGTCTATAAAGGCCACCCAAGGGAACCAGTAAAAGTGGCCTTTATAGACAGGTGGTCTTTAGATACAGGTTAGAATAATATGAATAAAGAACAATTGGGGTAAAATTCTACTGGCCTTTATAAGCAGGTGATCCTTATATAGAGGTCACCTTTAAGTCAGGTTGGAATGGGTTTTTGAACCGGAACCACGCAACTTACTGTCGGTAAATCGGGATTTTTTGGCGTCAGTTTCTTTAGTGAATTTTGAAAAAACATCTATATATAATAGCAAGAATGCAAAAGAGAAACTATTCAAGACTAAAATGAATGGAGATGTGCGGATTCAGATGTCGACAGACGGACAACGGCTAACTATATATAGCCGTTCTTTGGTATAATAACTAGATACACAATATTAGATATCGAAGATGGATAGTAGTCCACTCGACCATCCCCAATAGAATAGATAAATAATATTGAAATTATGTAAAATTAAAATCGATATTAAGCGATTAAATATTTAAATGGAATCCAATATGTTTTCATTAACATCAAACACGTTTCAGATGGATAGTTCATTAACTCTTAATGCTGCAATAAAAATACATTAGGGACAATTTGTTCAATATTAAAGCAAGCTGCTCGCGAATAAATTGTTTATTCAGGGATGCCACAAACTTTGGCTTATCAAGCCCCTCACAAAAGTTTTATAGTCGTCCTCTAATATGGCTGTCATCACAGTATTGTTGAAAAGTATTACATCTCTGCATCCAAAATTATCCTGCATATATTTGACGTCCTATAATTATTTCATGGTCCTCTGAATTCACAACTTCTGTAACACCTACCCTTCCGGAGCACCCGGACTCACTTCCCTGGTGGAAGTTCACACATTTAACTTAATTTACCATTTGCAAAGTTTTTACTTTGCTTTCGGAATGCGATTTTGACATGGAGGCATAGATTGATATGTTATGGTTGTTAATGACACGCTGTACCAATATTGACATGATGTAAATTGAAGATCGATAATTAAGAATTAACTATTTAAGTGGAGTTCAATATGTTTTCATCAACACCAAAAACGTTTCGTTGATTAATTCTTTATACTTGTAGTAGTATGGTCAATAAAAATACACTTAGGGGCAAATTGGTCAATATATAAAGTGTCATGTGCTGATTTTGAATTTTTATTAGAAATAATGCATTCAAAATCAGTTGTCATGTGCTGATTTTGAATTTCTATTAAAATAATGCATTCAAAATCAGTTGTCATGTGCTGATTTTGAATTGTCATGTGCTGATTTTGAATTTCTATTAAAATAATGCATTCAAAATCAGTTGTCATGTGCTGATTTTGAATTGTCATGTGCTGATTTTGAATTTCTATTAAAATAATGCATTCAAAATCAGTTGTCATGTGCTGATTTTGAATTGTCATCTGCTGATTTTGAAATTTTATTAAAAATAATGCATTCAAAATCAGTTGTCATGTGCTGATTTTGAATGCATTATTTTTAATAAATATTCAAAATCAGCAGATGGCAAAAGCAAGCTGTTCGCAAATAAACTGCACGTTGTCTCGATGATATTGCAAGCCTGGACTTATCAAGGTCCTCAAAAACATTTTTATGGTCGTCATCACTATATTGATGACAAGTATCATGTCTCTGTCAGTCTGTATCCAAAATTATCCTGATTTTTGTTTGTTTGTTTGTTTTTTTTTTTTTTTGACGTCCAATAGTTCCACGTTCCTTTGATTTCACAACTAGCCAGACAGGACCGGAGCTCCCGGACTCGCACCCAATGCAAGGTGGAAGTGTTTAACTAAATTTGCCAGTTTCAAGGTTTTTACTTTGATTTGTGATTCGGACATGGATTGCTCGACCATATTTGCACATTGAAGTCATTCCCCCGATAGAATTGATAAACATTATGCGGTAATAATATTTAAATGATGTAAAATGGAAATTGATATTTATAAATTAACAATTGAAGTGGAATTCAATATGTTTTTTTCAGTAACATCAAAAACATTTCAGATGAATTGTTGATTATCTCTTAATACGAACAATTTAGTCAATATAAATTACACCAGGGAAAATCTGGTCAATATATAAAGCAAGTTATTTGCAAATGTATTGTTAATTCATGGATATTACAAGCCTAGGTTTATCAAGGCCCTTAAAAACTTTTATGGTCGTCATCACTATATTGCTTGTAAGTATGGTGTCTCTGTTTGACGCCCTATAGTTTCATGTTTCTTTTATTCTCAAATTCATATTTTATTTTGGCGCATGTAGCTAACTAGACAGTAGGAGCATGCACTTCCGGAGCACCCGGTCTCACTTCTAAGGTGGAACCCCACATGCTTAGCTTCATTTGCTGGTTTTCAAAGATTTTACTTTGCTTTTGCGATTTTGATTTGGACATGGATTAGAATTATGTTTCACGGTGGTTTTTAAGTTTTGGTTATCTTAACAACAGGTTAAAGTAGAAAACATCTTAGTTATCTTTAGCGTTTTTGTTGTTATAATTTTGGTTAGAGAGAGAGAGAGAGAGAGAGAGCACCAGAAGTCATTGTTAAGCCCACACTAATTTTATATCATATCTTACCAATGCAAAATTAGAATGCCCTGGGTTTTCTAAATTTTTCCATATTTCATTGCCAGTTTCCATGCCATTGTCCCGCCCGTGTTCGGACTCGTATATCTCTACTTCTTGTTTCAGGTTCTGTCTAATTTCCTTTTCCTCTTCGAACTGACAAAACACTTTCCAGCAACATTCTGAAACTATATCTGATGGGATTTCCCAGAATTCCATTTCCTGTCGTATTATTGCGCTACAGATGTGCATCGGCATGTGTAATTCGCCGGAAGAAATGGCGTTTATTATAACGTTAAACGCTTCCGGGTCACGGTCAAAGAAATATTCCTTCTCCACAGTATCATAGTAATCCGATAGTTGACTTAAATCCCTAAGCTTGGTATTGGGTAAATTTTCTAATGTCGACTGAAGAACTATGAAGGAGCGTCCACGTATGTTGAATTTGATTCGTTTATCTTTTGTCATTTTTTTTAAGATTAAGGAGCCACGATTCATGTATTCATTTTCTGAAGTTGAAGTCGACAGTTGTCAAAACAATCACGAACACTGCAAACAATAAAATTTAAGAAATTAGTTTTTTCAGAAATGAAATTATTTTTTTCTTATTGTTATGAAAAAATGAAAGAATTAGACACTGCGTAATTTACATTTTTCCAAATCAATTAAAAAAAAAAAAAAAAAAAAAAAAACTTTTTATAAAAAATACAGTCGTATCAAGCAACAAAATGCATCGTTCTGGCGTAGAGATGCAGATGTTTTTGTGCGACATCCATAATAGCATGACGTCACTGAGACCCAATCATTCATGCAAAAATAGAACCTTTGGTATTTACCCCGTCAAACTTACCAAAACACCAGCCGCTTTGCAACATCAGCAAAAACGTGGAATAGAATATTTAAAATTGATACACTTCTCATTTCACATTATGTATCAAATTATAACTACAATGTATTTAATTTAAATAAAAATCGTAGAGTAATGTGTCTAACACCTCAGTCAATATTATTTCAGTCATCGAAACGTGGAACTGATTCATATAAAATAAAACTGAAGAAAAAATACACAATAAAAACATACCAGCGCCAAATTTTGAAAACACCAACCTTCCAATATCTATGGGGTGTGTTAAGTTTTATAAAAAAAAAACAAAATTAAAAGACATCGATTTCTAAAATAAAACATACTTTTCTAGTTTTTCTGATAAAGTGGTGAAATTATGACATAACAATACAACTAAACAAACTCTCTCTCTCTCTCTCGCTCTCTCTTATATTTTCATACCTTTGAAATTAATGACCTCTCTGTCTTTTGTCCGTGTCCTGTAGTGTCTTGTCTTCATACCCGAAATAAGAGTTTCTATAGAAATGTATCGCATATAAAGGACAGACAACTCTGTTATCGATCACAAACATTTGTGTGACAAAGATCCAAGTCAATAAATGCTTTTAACTCTGATAATAACTTAGATGAAGGTACTTTAATTTCCAGTTGCTTCGTCCCTGGGCTTTTAAAAATGAGGTAATTTATTTGTTCAAACATAATTTATTTGATAATCAAAGGATGCAAATAGGCAAACAACATTGACCTGTCCGCTTGACCTTTTATTAGCAACATTCATATAAGATGATCCATCTAATACATGGGTAGTGTTAGGATTTCCAGTTAATACATAAACAATGCATGTTTCCCTATGATGAAGACGAAAAAACAACTGTGTTTCCCTATGTATAAATGAGAGTCCGCGATAGCCTAATGGATAAGGCGTCGGTCTACAAATCCAGGGTCTCTCACCGCTGTGAGTTCGGATCCCGCTCAGACCACATGTGGGAAAGTAGATTTTCCTTGCCTTCTTGCCGTTGACCTTTACTGGTTCACTGGTATCAGTATAATGTGACTGGGGAGTGATACGCTTGTCTGCGGCGTACTGACTCTGTAAGCTAGCGCCTTAAAGTCGCCCTGAGTGCGCGCTAGTACAAGGCAGACCAAAAACACACTCGCACTTCACATGCATGTATACACAAAGTTGCCACGTTTCATTGATTAATCCATAGAAATTATTTAAAGCAGTTCTCGTCGCAAATAGCTGAAAAATTGCTGATGCGACGTTAAGCAACATTCAACCAACGAACTTATACATAAATGTACTGGTCCCGGTTTCACAATCATTTCTTAGCTTAGATTTTCCTTAACTTAAATCTGACAAATTTGAAAAAAAGTTATAATTTTGTTAATTTTTAAATATTCAGGAATTTAAGGGTGTCCCTTTGTAGATCAGTCAAAGCTTATTACAGCTATAATTCAATTTTATCAAAAATTTTAATTGTAGTACCATTAAATGTTGCCAAAATTTACCAGCTTAAAGTTAAGGAATGATTGTGAAACCGGGGCCAGGTCCTCAATAAATATAACCACTGCGGTAGCTCAGTCGGTAGAGTGCTCGCTCCGTAAGTGGGAGGTCGTGGGTTCGAACCCCGGCCGGGTCTGACCCAAGACTTGAAAGTGGGTAGTGACTGTTCTTTCGCCAAGCACTCGGCATTACGAAATGAAAGTCAAGGTTCTTTCGGATGGGAACTTAAAATAAAAGAGGTCCCGTGTCACGGTGGGCTTGGCACACTAAAGAACCCTGCTGTATAATGCCATAAGCGCAACGCACAGGCAATATTTCTGCACTTTCGCCTATAGCTGGCGACGTCTCGATATAAGTGAAATATTCTTGACTGGGACGTTAAACACCATTACTAACTCACTCACTTAATAAAATAAATAAAAGGTCAAGAAGACAAGTCAATGTTGTTTGCCTATACCCTTCCACTTACAACAAACACACAGTTACCGGTAGACAAAGGATTCAGAAACTAGTGTATTATTATTATATCTCTCGAGAAAAAAAGAAATCAATATTTTTTCAAAAAGAATTGACACAAGTATATTGTTTCAAGTAATTATTTAATAACCGTTATATAACAAGTAATAAAACATACTTTTATAACAAAATCGTTAAAACAACTACCGGTATTACCCGGAAGATGTATAGAACAGGTTCCGGTTTTACATTCATTCCATAACTAGATTTTCCTGAACATAAATTTAGCGAATTTGTCAATCTTTTATGGAACCCGAATTACAATTTTTTTGACAAAACTAAAATAGATGTTATTCTTCAAAATTACATCTTAAATTATCAAATATCTTGAAATGAAAATCTAATTATAAGTTAAGGAATGATTGTGAAACGAAGTGAGTGAATTATTGTTTAAAGCCGTATCAACTCTATTGCAGCTATTCGCGGCTGATTGTGAAACGGAGACTAAGTCCCAATTTCACAATCATTCCTTAACTAAGATTTACCTCTTAATAAATTTTTAATGGGGGTCGCCGCTGTATCACGTGATCAATACCTCTTAACGTTTGTGCACAATATCCCAAATTCCCGGAATGGCGTCGTTTTCACTTGAAAACATAATCTTATTCGATTCCATATCCATTGGAAATAACTTAAGTGTTCTGCACAAACATTAGAGGGTATCACGTTAGTTCTCACAAAAATGTACTTTCATAACACCAAAGAAAATTGCCAAAAATTACTAAATAGGTGTAGGAAAACCTTAAATGATTGTAAAAATAGAGCTTGGTAAAGCACAATTTAACTTCCGGTGTAACTTGGAACTCGAGGTGGAGAACAGGTCAAGTTCCGGTAGACCTTTGAGTTGTAGAACAGGGATAGACCGACACAAATTTGTTCAAGGTGGAGAACAGACAAAGTTCTGGTATAGATTTTAGGTGCAAAACATGCTATATGACAATCTTCAATAACATTTTTCCTAACTAGCGCTTTCATGCTTTATGATAATTTTCAGGTGATATTAATTTTAAATGGTTTTTAGCATAAATAAATAATGACGACACGCTTTTTGCATCAGGATGGCGGAAACTGTTATGTAAACAATTATGGAGACCCGCGCTATACAGTAAACGAAACGGAAAATTCTCTCCGGCAACAAAAAGACCGATTATTTATTAATATATAAAAACCAACTTTAAAAAGATAAATAACATTATTTAATCATTGCATCTTCACGCCTATCGGTCGTTCATAATCGGATAGCGGTGTTTACAACGAGTTGATTGAAATATAACCAAGAAAAAAGTGGGTGGCGTAACTACGGCAGCGCAGAAGTGATATGAACATATTGTTCATATTGCATGCTTACACCAAAGTTATCGCATGTGATTCCATATCCAAATGGAAAAATTGTTCCGCGAAAACTGTAGGAAACACATTTTCGTTGCAAATTCACAAAACAAGGTCATTTTACTGGACAATACGTTATTGTACCATGAGAGCAATGTCTTTACTCTCCGTGCAAAACGTTTTGAAAAAATAGTTGCAAATTTACGGAATAAGGTCATTTTTACAGGAAGAACGTCAACTGGCGTGATTCCATATTCAATAGTATTAATGTTCAACGCAAACTTTGAGTGGAAATATTACGTTGTAAATTTACAGAATATCTGGGGAAAAAAACGTCAAATGATGGCATTACATATCCAATGGAAAGAATTGTTTTGCGCAAACTTTTGGGGTCATCAAATTATTGTGAACCCAGTGCTGCCATTGCTGCAAGAACTTGGCTAATACCTTTAGAACTGTTTTGCGCTTTAGGGGGAAGTCACATGGTACGCCCGTGAAGTCATTGCTACCAGAAATCACCGACCATAACCTATTTCGCGAGCCCATTGCTTTCAGAACTCAATTAATTAAAGCTTATATAACTGTTTCGCGCTTGCAAACGTTTGGGAGTGTCACCTGGCACTCCCGTAAAATCATTGCTGTCAGAACTCAGTTTGTGCTCATATAACTCCTCCGCGTGTTTAGAGAACTCATTGCTGCTAGAATTCGACCAAAACTTATTATATAACTGTTCTGTGCAACTTCATTGGTACATATCACATGGTACCCCCGTGAACGCATTGCTGACAGAACTGGACTAATCCCATACCAAAAGTTAATTGTGTTGATCGGATCAGTCTTTATTTATTGACTTATAAAACTTTAATTTTGGACACAAGAGAAGCTTTGTGATTTGAACTGTTAGTCGGAACATTTGCATATAAATAATTAAATAAAATATTGAAAAAGAAATCAATGGCTATATACTTCGAATATGACGTTTTTGATTTGATGACAATTACAGTACAGGCCTGTCTAAAGTTTAGTACCAAGCTAACGAATTAGTGCCGAAACATTCCTGGTTAGCTTATATTTCCGCAGCTTTAATCTACAGTACAGGCCTGTCGAAAGTTAAACACTCAGCTAACGAATTATGGGTGAATCGGTAGCTTATTCCAGCCAGAGAGAGAGAGAGAGAGAGAGAGAGAGAGGAGAGAGAGAGAGAGGAGAGAGAGAGAGAGAGAGAGCTCTATATATCCACAGTTCCACTATCTCTCGGCAGCTTCATGTCCGCTAGCTATTAATATATCAGTCACTTTGCAGCCGAAGCGCGACACGTTTTCGTTCAGTGTTTAACTTCCGACTGGCTTGTACTGTAGAAAACTTCAAACGGTCACTTGTTCTCCATACTCCAGCCACTCAGCAGCTAAGCTTTCACTGCTTTTCGTTAACTTAGTGTTAAACTTTTGACAGGTCTGTACTGCGAGTTTTTAATATTGCCATGTGGTACTTTTGAATTTTTATGAAATAATACATTCAGAAGTAGCACATGACAATATCTTTATTGTCAATTTATAATAGCTACAAATGTTAAGTACAACACAGGTCTGTTAAAGGTTTAACACTGAGCTAACGAAAAGAAGTTGAAGTTGGGCTACCGAGCGGTCAAGATATGGACAGCAGTTGCTGTAAAGCTGTTGGAAGATAGCAGCTGAGCAGCTGCAGATACAGAGTGTCCCATAATACATGCCAGTCACACTTTCAACTTCTGGGGCCGAGATAAGCTAAAAATTCGGCACTAATTCATTAAAACTGGTATAATATGTAATTTAGTGTTAAATTTTCGACAGAACTGTACTGTATTCTGTCCTTTTATCCAGAGCAATTACCGTTAATTTTTGAACACAAAACTCGATAAAACCGAGTACAAATGGATATTTTGCTTAATGCATATAATTTTGTTTATGTAACGGCTAACCCGGACTGTTCGAACTCGTATAAATATTGGTATTCATTTATTGATTTTGTTAAAATAAAATGTACAGATTTGTAGCTTTATTCTGAAATATTAAACTATGTCTGTAAAATCCACTAAAGTAACATTAAATAAAATTTTCGCCTTTCTATATTTACAAATGAAAAGGTTTTCATAAGTTTGAAAAGAATTAAATAACATAGTTTTAAATATTTAATAGGTATTTTAAAATCTTTAATCCCCATCCGACGTCCTGTATGAAAGATTTGGAATAATTCCATGTACAACACAGACCTGTCGAAAGTTTAACACTCAGTTAATGAGAAGAAGCCGAATCTTGACTGTCGAGTGGCCGAGATACGGATTGCTTATGGCCGAAAAACTGCTAAATATATAGATACCAGCTGCTGAAATTCTAAGGAGATACGGGTGACGAGATGAGCAGCCGATTCGGTGCCAATTCTTCAGCAAAGTGTTAAACTTTCGACAGGTCTGTACTGTAGACGGTAATTGTTATTATATTTTAAATAAATAAATAAATCATAATTTGACCTGTGCAGAATAGAATGTAGGCAAGCATGTCTGGTGTCCAGTAGATCACTGACTGCTTATTGTGTATTAATTTGGTGTCAATTTCAATCTTTTTCGATTAAAAATGTGTCTAAGTTGAAAAGTTAAGAATTATATTATAACATAAATAGACATCAATTTCAAGCAGGAAGTAGGAAATCATATTTCAATGAAGATTTGAAACTATAAATTATGTGCAAAGCCAAGTAGTTTCTGAAATTTTGGAATTAACCGGAAATGGATACGGTGACACTTAATCTAAGAGGGAAGCGGTTTGAAGTGACTCCGGATTTATTGAGAGCTATTCCGTACACCACTTTAGCAAGATTGGACAAATCTTCGGAATATTATAATGTAGACAAAGACGAGTACTTCTTTAACCGAGACCCGGAAGTCTTTAACGTCATTTTAAACTATCTGGTTCTAAAGAGCTCCACATACCGAGGCACATTTGCGGAGGTATTATCCGGCAAGAATTCAAGTTCTGGAGAATTCAAGAACAGAACATCTCTCAATGTTGTTGGCATACATTTTATTCTTACCATGAGGATAAAAGTATTTTCGAGAAACTAGAGAACTTGATGATCACAGATGAAACAAAAGAACACCATGAGAAATTTTGTGACGGAGGCATTAGGATGACGTTATGGAAAACTTTGACGGAGCCTAGCCATTCGATTGTAGCAATGGTGAGATAGCATTTACCTCTATATAACATTGATGAATGTTAATAATGATGTTTACGAACTGACAATCATTCTTACGCTAGGATCTTGCCCGGCTGTCATGAATATCAGGGCGCCGTGGCTCAAAAGCGCACGTTTAGACCACTTGTCCACCAAAACCCTGATTCTTTACTTTAAAATACATAGCAGTGATATTCGAAATTCAGTTCTAGGCCGAGTTTTAAAAAGATTTTTTAAAAATCCATATAAATTAACTGCAGATTAATTTTGTGAGGAGTTTTGTCACCATTAAGGTTTTATAGATAGTGACTTTAAGATGTTAGTGAAATGATCTTGGTTTGAGCACAAAACAGTATTGCACCAACCACAGTATAAGAAAAAAAGCAACTCAAACTACGACCTGGCAACAGCCGAACACAATTCAATACAAGTCAATGATGAACAGCCGAATATGGCCAGACCAAAAAGGACAAGTACTTATTTGGACCACTTAACACTACACAATACAAGTCAGTGCTAAAACAAAAAAGTCAACAGCCAACGAAAACAAGAACACAAAAACACGACAAGCCAAGACAAAACAAAATACAAACAGATATTTGGATAAATTAACACAACACAATACAAGTCAATGATAAAAAAGTCACAGCCAACATAACATTGTAAGACATAAAAAAAGGCAAACACGTATTGGGACCAATAACACAAACTAAAACAAGCCGATGATAAAACAGTTAAACACGACAAGCCAATACAAAACAAAAATACAAACAGATATTTGGATAAATTAACACAACACAATACAAGTCAATGATAAAAAAGCCACAGTCAAACATAACATTGCAAGACAAAAAAAAAAAAAAAAAAAAAAAAAAAAAAAAAAAAAAAAAAAGGCAAACACGTATTGGGACCAAGAACACAAACTAAAACAAGCCGATAATAAAACAGTCAAACACGACACGCCAAGACAAAACAAAAAGGACAAACACAAATGGGAACAAATTAACAGAAAATAAGACAATACAATGATAAAACAGCCACTGGCAAACAAAACATAACAAGACAAAAATACGAAAAATTAGGACCAGTTAACACAAAACAATACAGGTCAATGTTAAAACAGCAACACAAAACAAGACAAAAGGGAAAAAATACATATTGGAACAAATTAACACAAAACAATACAAGTCAATGATAAAACAGCCACAGCCAAACAAAACAAGACAAAAAAAAAGACGAACACATATGGAGACCAATTTACTATAAATGTATTTTTTATTTTCCAGATATGGCACTACTTCTTCCTACTTGTTGTGTTTATGAGTTCCGTGGTATTCTGTTTATGGACACTTCCGGATTTCCGAGTCCCGCCATATTTGTATGAACCGCCACCATGCCTCCCCGGATCCGAACTCCACCAGTATTCTGAACGAAAAACTGTTACACCTTGTTATTTTTGACGCTATACCGGAAATAATATTTTGGAAGGAATTTGTTTATTTATTTTACCTTTGAATTGTTCCTGAATTTTATCCTTTGTCCGGATAAAACTAAGTTCTTCAAGGATTCATTGAATATTATACATATAGTTGTATTCGTCATAATGGGCGGCGCATACAGCATGGAATTTCTTAAAGGTCAGATGGCGGGAAAACCAGAGTTGGGATACGTGTACTTTGTCGTGAAAGGCCTAAACATGGTCCGGATATTTTTGTTTATAAGGTTCGAGAGAACCTTTCAGGCTTTCAGAGTGTTGTTGCTTGCTCTGCGAGCTAGTGTCAAAGAACTTTGCCTGATGTTTCTGGGGTTCGCGGTTCTAACGCTGTTCTTCTCAAGTGTCATATTCTATTTAGAAATTTATGGAGATACTTTCTACAATATATTCATTTGCATGTGGTGGGCCATTATTACCATGACAACGGTTGGTTATGGCGATGTTTCACCAACGACAACAGCCGGATATATAATTGGCGTTTTGTGCGCAACTTCCGGTATTCTACTAATCTCGATGCCAGTGGCGGTAATTGCATCGAATTTTTTCTTCGTATTACTTGGTGCATCATGACATCACGATGCACAAAGAATCGGTAGCCAGAGGGGCCAAGAAGAGCTGTTTGGAAAAACTAGTAAGGAATTTACACGGACAGACACTGAATTGTATGCAACTTCTACCCATGCAACTGAAATATCCTCGGATGAAAACAAAAAGCCGAAAGATGAAGCGAGTCAAAAGAAATCCGCAAACAGCAAACGGATCAGCTAAACCTCCGCTTCCGGAACATTAGTGTGAAATGATGTGTTTTGAATGTGTGTGAGGATTTGTAGAATTTTTTTATTTATTTATTTATTTATTTATTTTAATATGTGAATATTTTGCGTTTTTTTTTTAAAAAGGGTGCATTTGAAAATACAACCTTTATTTATTTATTTATTTATTTATTTATTTATTTATTTATTTATTTATTTATTGTTGTTGTTTTAAGGGTTTACAACAATGCCTCACTTGTTGTTTTGTAGAGCAGGCTTGGAGAAACTACAACGTGTCTTTCTTGGTTTTTATTTTCTAGACCAATGCAACGATGAAGTTAGATTCTTGACTTGTATCCAAATAACACGTGCTTAGTTCAAAGGTATGGAGGTCATTTGTACGAAGCCCGTAAGATGTACGAAAATTCAAAATATTCGAAAATATGAAATAACTATTGCAAATGTAAGAAATAATTATTGCGAATATACAAATACTATTTTAAAAATAAAAATACTCGAAAAATGAAATACTATTTCGAAAATATGAAATAATTACTGCGAGTGTACGAATTAATTTTTCGAAAATATGAAATGATTTTTGTGAATATTATTTCGAAAATACGAAATATTACTGTACCGTAAACGTATTTATTTTCGCTATGTCCTATTTTTCGCTAATTTCGCGGTCATTTGTTTTGCGCGAAATTTTATAATTTTTTGCTTATTATATAGTGTATATTTTAAAAAAGCAAAAATTTAACTGCGTGGATATGTCGAAGTTTCATATACCTAAAAAATAAATACACCCGAATTTAAATACGTTTATAACATCTCAAAATTTTGACATAACTTAATTTCACATGTCATATCATGGCCTCCGTACATTCATTCCGTCTGTTTGTATATTTTACTTGATTTTATAAATCAGTGTTAATAAACTTCTGTTATTGAAACGGTTTCTTTTTGTCTGTAGTTTTATGTACAAAGGTACCTGGCATGGAATTATTGTGTTTGTCGAGATGGTCTGTTCTAGGAGTGTAGGAAACAGAGTGCCTGGAAATACTGACAAACTTTCTCACACTGGGATCCCAAGTGTGATTTAAATCTAGGCGGTGTTGTGATTCGTAACCACACATTTTCTGACTCAAATAAGCTGAAAAACACTAAAAATATACAAAAATGCTTAATTTACTTAAATCTATAGTGTATTTTTGTATCTGAAAATCTCGTTTCATTCATTTTTAAATTTATTTTTGAGTTAGAAAAATGTGCATTAATTAAATAAAAAATACCTACTTGATACCAAGCAACTACCGTTTTGTACAAAATGCTCAGAAATTGTTAAGGCATTAGTTTATTTGTTATATTGTTAATTTTTTTAATTTCCCGAATGAAATTTTCACAAATTTATAATATGGCAAATTGTTTGGTAAAACAAGTTTTATTATAACATATTGTTTATTTAACGAGTAGGTAGGTTTGGGAAATCTCCAATAACATTATAAAATAATCTTAACCTTACCAATAGGTATTATTTCATTAGGTACATCGCCCGTCCAAAGTCGTGAGTTTTGAAATGTGTAATCTAAGTACATGCATTATGTTTCATTTTTTCACATTCCATGTGTCTGTTGTTTCGTATTCTTTGTTACGTTGGCTATTTCCAAATGTTGACTTCTTCTACTAGAAATCAACCTGCCATAACGGTTATCAAGTTCTAGGGTGGTTTAGAGTCATGTGAAACCAAATAGAAATTTGGATATCATTTTTAAATTACCCATTTTCGGTATACACATTTCAAACGAAATAATATTCCGGGGATTTTATACTAAAACCTGAAGTAACGTTTGAAATGAATTCCAGCAGACTCTTGCCAAATTCAGGGATACTTGATATTTTTTAACAAATTGTTGCGTTAATATCCCCAGATAAAACACGTGTCAGTGGCCAGTACATACGTACCTAAGTCAAATAAGCATTTTTCGTAATCACGGCTTATATAATCCGAATTCGGGGTTAATGCTTAACAATATACACGTCATTATTAAAGTTTCAAATATGCAAGATTCACTAAAAATATTTTTTTAGGTTTTTTTTTATTTCTGAAAAACTATTCTAGGGCAAAGTTGCTTGGATGTATATCGTCTTATATCTATGTTTACTTTAATTGTGTGGTCCAAATCGCCATATAACTATTAAGCCAAATCTTATTTTAGACATTGTTAATCGTTTAACCAAATTAAAAATCAATCTCAAGTGGGTAGACATTGCCAAATATTGAATTAAAATTGAGCATTAAATCTTTGAATTTATTTTTAAAAATAGATCGTCGGATAAAAACTCATTGTTTGGACAAACTGGCAGTAATCAGATTGCGAGTGACTTACTCACATTGACAAATTCACGCTAATCTGTATTTTTTTTAACTATGATATATAATATACTCGCGAGTACATTTTGTCTCTATTGAACGGAAAAACAATACCATTAGGTATGATTTATTGAATGGGTTTTTGAGTCCCAGTCAAGAATTTTTCACTTATAAGCAATACGACAGTGGCAGAAATTTGAACCTTTGTGCGCTTGACCGGGGATCGACCCCACGGGTTCTCACATACGGGGCTTATACCAACTGAGCTACTGTAGTGAAACTTGTCTTGACTATAGTGTTATCTTTCTCAGATTTGGAACTGGAAATTGTCTGGATTATAAATGTCAAATAAATTACTCATATCAGTAATCTGTACACAAGTTTTAATTAAAATTATTACATTGCATTTTTATTCCGTTCCGAATGATATGAAAATTAATACTAACCGAAATGCATGTTGCCAACAGCTAGTTCCATAATTTATTAAAACCATCTATTCAAATTATGTCTTTGAGAATTTATGGATCTATGAATCTATGGCGAACTACCTTACATCAATGACTGCGAGTGAACGCGTCAATTGTGCGGACAGTCACTGGTGCATGGTGTTGTCGCCAATGCGAAAGCACACACAGATTCTGTTAGACTGACATCGGATCGAAAGTGTTCTGATCTGGTGATTGTTTATCGCTAATGAAAGGAACATATAGGCAATAAATATACAATATATGTATTTAGTACAGTATAACATGTTATAGCGACACTCCTATTAAAATACCACTGCGGTAGCTCAGTTGGTAGAGCGCTCGCTCCGTAAGTGGGAGGTCTTGGGTTCGAACCCCGGCCGGGTCTGACCCAAGACTTGAAAGTGGGTAGTGACTGTTCTTTCGCCAAGCACTCGGCATTACGAAATGAAAGTCACGGTTCTTTCGGATGGGAACTTAAAATAAACGAGTTCCCGTGTCACGGTGGGCTTGACACGCTAAAGAACCCTGCTGTATAATGCCATACGCGCAACGCACAGGCAAAATTTCTGCACTTTCGCCTATAGCTGGCGACGTCTCGATATAAGTGAAATATTCTTGACTGGGACGTTAAACACCATTACTCACTCACTCCTATTAAAATACTAATCTGCTATAACTATAACCACAATATAGAACCACTATATAAGTTGCTTTATAACACTGTCTATAAAGTCTTTTTGTCTAAGTTCCCATGGATGATTTTTTTTATATACGAGGTTTTACTGTTATACTCTAACGTCAAATAAGAACACACTACAAGAGAATAAGTTATCAGAAATGTGCAAGTTGCAATTGACAAAACAACCAGAAACACTCTAAAATATATAAAAACATCAAAAACATAAATGGAGCCCATTAACTGACAATAGGGGAAAAAGTATATTCAACAAACTTGGAAGCCATGAGCTAATTCTTTACTTTTTCTTAATAAGCACAGGTAAGTAAGCATTTTGTCAAGCATTACAAATTTACAATCGGATTTCTCGGATTTCTGGTCATCGCGTGAAAACGAAAGAAAGATAACTCTAGTTGTCTTGTATGAATATGTTTAGATAATTATAATTATCGAAATATTTTATTTCTTGTAACGTAACTAAAATACGTCTAAATTCGTTAAAATTAAGCTACGTTTAAAACAATAAAAACCCTTAATGTAATCAAGTACCTAATACACACCGACTCTGTTTTATTTGGAATTGTTCATTTAGCTGGTGACAAAAATCGTCATATCCTTTATACTTACAAAAAAAGCTTAAGTATGAAGTTAATGACAGATACGATGAAGTATTTCTATGATGATCTGCACACTGCCATTGATGGTGGGGAAAACCAGAGCGCCAGTAGAAAATCACCGATCTTCGGGAAGAGAGTTTTGGACAATTTTCCCTCACTAGGTTTTGTCCCGAGATGTGTAACTAAAACTGGTGAGTAGTTGATTAGAGGCACCGTGACTTGTAAGTTGACGACAAAGCCTTCGAGGTCTCACAAACTCTTGCAATGATTTCTAACAAAAAGTACCCTTCTGTAGTGGTATGACATGAAAACAATATAATCATGTGAACGCACAACGGACCACCCGCATTATCAAAGTGGACTTGGAAAAAATTGTAGTCAAAAATGTTAACATCACAGAGGTCTATCACCCACCGAAACAGAGCCTACCCACTAGATCCATAAAAAAGATTCAAATGTTGGTAGCAGTCCGGAGCTTGGGGGTATCGTCCAAAATGGTCCCTGCAATTTGATGTTAGAGCACAAACGTCTCCGTCGTGTCAGTTACCTCAAACAATCCAACAGTCGTATTCGACTGGTAGGTTTTGTTGATCAACAGATTTACGTTGTCAACAATTTCATTCGGCTGAATTCATTGTCATTCGCCATGGGCAACGGATGCAGATTTTTGTTCAGCGATAAAACTGTGACGTGATTTCTCACCACGCCGACTGTTCTAGGATCCTATACCAAAAAATTGCAAAGTCACGTTTATCACATAACGATACTGACAAAGCCTACACCCAATACAACCACCAAAACATACAATACACGAAAGAATTAAATATAACATATTTAGAAACATGTTAACGATTTAACTCAATCAAAAACAAACGTGCTAATCCATGACCGAATCACAATCTAGAAGCAAAGTAAAAACTTTGAAACTGACAAGTCAGACAAGTGAACTACCACAAGGGAAGTGAGACCGGATGCTCCGGAAAAGCAAGCACCTCCAATTTAGCTAGCTACACCCACCACGTGTGTAATCAAAATTGTGTGAAAGGAACAGGGAACAACTGAGTGGGGTGAGTTAAGAGATTTGATTACACAAGTGGCGGGTGTAGCTAGCTAAACAGGAGGTTTACCCTTCCGGAACACCTGGCTTCATTTCCCTGGTGGATGTTCACGTGTCTACTAACCTAACTTGTCAGTTCCAAAGTTTTTACTTTGCTTCTGGATTGTGATTCGGACATGGATTAGTATGTTTGTTTTTGACGAATACCACAGTTCTCCTAGGCATGACAGGGGAAACTGTAGTACCCAGAGAAAACCATCGTCATTTGACAAGCGTTCACACATACTAGAACCTGTCCGACTGAGATTCGAACCTATCCATAACAGTGAGTTGAGAAATATTTTTAAACGTCCCGGTCAAGAATATTTACTCATATCGAGACGTCGCAAGCTAAAGGCGAAGGTGCAGAAATTTTGTCTGTGCGTTGCGCTGATGGCATTATACAGCAGGGTTCTTTAGCGTGTCAAGCCTAACGTGACACGGGACTTCGTTTTTTTTGAGTTCCCATCCGAAAGAACCGTGACTTTCATTTCATAATGCCGAGTGCTTAGCGAAAGAACAGTCACTACCAACTTACAAGTCTTGGGTCAGACCAGGTCGGGGTTAGAACCCATGACCTCCCACTTACGGAGCGAGCACTCTACCAACTTAGCTACCGCAGTGGTATTAGTACGATAAGAGGTACCGTGGTCGGTAAACATGTATTTTGTACCACTGACGTCCCAGTTAGAATAATAATAATAATGGTGATGTATATATAGAATGATGTTTCACGGCTGAAGGAGTAAAGCTTATCATATGCCATCATGTATAATGAAATTGATTATATCGCCATTTCTGCTAAATTTCGGAACGTCTTTCAGGAAACTCAAGACTAGTGCGCTCATTTCTGGAATGGCGGGGTACTCTGGAGTATCTAGACATAACCACTATCCTTTGGCAAAAAAGTGGAAACAATTCTTACTAAGAATGTAAAAGGGACTCAAACCTAGACGGTAAAAGGCGCTGTGATCCGGAACCGACAATTTAGACTGATTGTTTACCTAGGATCCATTATCCGCACCTAAGGTTTATGTTTGTTTATATTTCAACCAGACAAGGGACATTAGTTTATATACGAACGTAATTTTTATACGCATTTAACGAAATTAACTGTATCGAAATTAACTAATTCGCCATTTCTTATATCTCGGAACTTCATTTACTGGGTAACTCAAAATTATTGCG
The DNA here is from genome assembly GCA_021292105.1 of Anadara kagoshimensis. Lineage (NCBI taxonomy): Eukaryota > Metazoa > Mollusca > Bivalvia > Arcoida > Arcidae > Anadara > Anadara kagoshimensis. Next base: position 39,582,070 of record CM037867.1, read on the forward strand.
ATCAGTTCAGGAATGGCGGAGGAAACTGGAGTCCCCAAAGATAACCACCATCTTTTTGGAAGGAAAGTGGGGAAAATTCTAAGTAAGAATATTAGTAGGATTCAAACCTAGATGAAAAAATCGCTGTCATCCGAATGAGTGAGTGAGTAATGGTGTTTAACGTCCCAGTCAAGAATATTTCACTTATATCGAAACGTCGCCAGCTATAGGCGAAGTGCAGAAATTTTGCCTGTGCGTTGCGCTGATGGCATTATACAGCAGGGTTCTTTAGCGTGCCAAGCCCATCGTGACCTCGATTATTTTGAAGTTCCCATCCGAAAGAACCGTGACTTTCATTTCGTAATGCCGAGTGCTTGGCGAAAGAACAGTCACTACCAAATTCAAGTCTTGGGTCAGACCCGGCTGGGGTTCGAACCCACGACCTCCCACTTACGGAGCGAGCACTCTACCAGCTGAGCTATCGCTGTGATTCCGTACCCGACAATTTAGGTTGCTTGTTTACCTAGGATCCATTATCCGCACCTAAGGTTTATTTTGTTACATTTTAACCAGGCAGAGTCATTAGTTTATTTAAGTATAATTACACACGAATATGAACTTTATTGGTATTTAATGAAAGTAATTATAGCGCCATTTTCTTAATCGAGGATTTTCTCCCAGGAATTCTTTTACTCGGAAACTCAAACACTGATAAACTCGGAATAACTCCCAGGAATTTCTTTACACCATGAAACTCAAATATGGATACAATGCCCTTACAATTCATTCAGAAAGACAACGATCCGTCCAACTCGATAAATACCAAAAGGTTACACCTGTAATTTTACCTGTAATTAAGATCAGGTAAATATTTGAAGTTAAAAAGGTTATGGTAAAGGTTTGCTGGACCAAAAACAGTAAACTAATACCGTTATGCTTGATCTGGACTGTTGGTATTCAGCGTTGCGGAGGGAATGAGTGGGTTTGTAAATACGTCTTCGGTGCAAACTCAAGAACTAACTAGAATTCAGGCCCGTCGAAAGTTTAACACTGGACCAACAAAAAGGGGTCTAAGCTAGACTGTTGAGTGACCGAGATATGGACAGCTAGTGAAGAGTTGTCGTTTCTGCACTAATTCGTTAGTTTAGTGTTAAACTTTCGACAGGCCGATTTAGTATGATTGAACTGGTGTGTCATATACCATTTTTTGAATGTATTTTATGATTAAATTCAAAAAATGGTATATGACAGGTGTACAGTTTACTGGACAATAACATATGTCAGATCGGAGTAATTACATTTTTAAAATATCAGTGCACTAGGAAGGACTTTGAATGTTTACCCTTCACTAAGGCATATTGATTTGACTGAAAAGCCTATTTTTTTTTAGAATGGAGCCATTTTAAATATTTCTACGATGACAGAATTAAAATTGTCGGGGTTACAAAAGGGAGTCCTACTGCTCACTGTTTAGAATGTTTGATGCATAACAGTGTAAGTTATAAATAGATTTAGTTATTTAAAAACAGCCTTTACAGAATGTAATAGAATGAAGAAATAGGGCTTCATGTCAAGATAAGATTCTTTCACTTATATCGAGTCAGTTTTTGGATGGCGAAGGAAACCGGAGTGCCCGGAGAAACCCAAGTGGTCTCTGGCCAGTGAACTGGGAAAAAAACTTCCTCACACATGCTCCTTAAACTATTGGGAAGGTAAGTGTCACATGTAAAGCTTAGATCAGACTGATACAAATAGAACAAACAATAAACACCAAAACAACAGTCGTGTACAATGGAAAACAAACGCGTCTCAATGGCCTTTTTATAGAAAGTAATGACATGACGCCCACAAAACTTTAAAGAAGTCATAATTCAAATAGTATTAATAAGTATTTCATATTCGCATTGTTACCGACGTTTTTTTATTTCATATTTGCAATCAAAGGCAGTGAATTAATTTGTCTACCCTTAACGCTCCAAAAAATGCAAGGCATCCATTGGCATAATTAGGACAATGTCCCGCCGAACGCAGCCAGTTTTACACACAGGGACGTACATATTTTACATAGTTAAATGATGTGTGTTAACATACATAATTGTGTTGCTTTCATCTCGGTCAGAGAAATGATGGATATGAGTTGACAAATATTTGTTTTATCTAAATAAAAGGTAATATCGGTGTAAATGTCAAGGGTCGGTACAGTTGCGATTCCGTGCCAAACGATTGCATTATATTTTTCATGGATCGCCTTGTGTACTGTGATAATATTTAATTTGGCCATGGATTTAAAAATTCGCCTGTTACCTGTCTGTAGAAAGCACTGTAGACTTTTGGCTTCTCTGGCCCGTTTTAAGCCATCTGTATCATTACAAAAATCGCTAAGATAAGTACACCACTAAATTAAATACATTTATAGTATTTCATTCTTTAACTTAAAAAATAGCGGATTAACTGTTTTTGACACCCTGTTGTTTTTTGTTTTTATATCTAGGCTATGGCGGAAACCAGAATGCCGAGAGAAATAGGTAGCGACTCGGTGGCGAATATTGCGGGGGTTGCAACCCCCTTTGAAAAATTTCAGAGAGAGCGAGAGAGAGAGAGAGAGAGCTAGCTATTGACTTATTATTTTCTTAGCCCCATCGGGGCTCTGCCCTAGACCCCTCGTCTCTGGAAGCTCGCACCTAGCATTGATATTATTTTCAACCCCCCCCCTTTAAAAAAAAATCCTGGATAATTCTCAACCCCCCCCCCCCCCTTTCAAAAAATCCTGGATCCGCCCCTGGCGACTGTTCTTTCGCCAACCACTTTGCATTTGGAAATGAAAGTCAAGAACGTCCTTCGGAAAACCTAAAAACAGAGCGTGGCTTGTAAAGGAATCCTACCTGCACATTGCTTTAAGCACATGCAAAAAATGTTGCCACTTCACCTAAAGTAGGTGGCGTCTTGATAGTAGTGAAATATTCTTGCCCCATTCAATTAATTAATTAATTAATCAATCAATCATGGGATCTTCCGGAAGAAACTTTAAAACACCAATGCCCTGTGAAATCAATCAATCAATCTTTAGATGGATATGCCATTTAAAGCAGATTTGACTTCATGTATTTTTATGTTCCTGTATGTTATTCTCCTGAGTCAAAATGATCTTTTTTATTCAGAAGTATCAAATTGCGCGGTTATGTCACCAGCAATGGTAACTGTTTGCCGCTGTTTCACGTGATCAACGCCCCTTAACGTTTGTAAAATGTTTACTTCGCCAATTCCCGGAATAACGACGGTTTTAACGATAAAGCGTGAACTGATATGATTCCATGTCTAACATATCTAATGGAAATAACTGTTCCACTCCAACGTTGGTGGCATTGCGTGTCACAGCGTCAAACCGCATTAAACTCATGATTTAGAAATGGGTTTCGCCAGCTTTCTATGTAATGAACACCCCTTAACTTTGTGCGGAACGTTTTGGAAAAGGTTTATGTGGAGATTTCATGGTTTATACGATAAAAAGTGAACTGATATGATTCTATGTCTAATATATCTAATGGAAATAACTGTTCTGCTCAAACGTTGGTGGTATCGCGTGTCACAGCGTCAAACCGCATTGAACTCATGATTTAGAAATGGGCTTCGCCAGCTTTCTATGTAATGAACACCCCTTAATGTTTGTGCGGAACGTTTTGGAAAAGGTTTATGTGGAGATTTCCTGGAGTAACGTCATATTTATATGGGAATGATTATATATCCACCCGCTCAAACGTTAGAAGGCTATCACGTGATACAGCGGCGAACCAAAATTGCTTTAGTTGAACTCATGGGCTTGAATGTGTCAAATATTCTCGTATGTTTTAAAGTTCAACGTATTGCTATTTTAGCAAGTTATTTCTTCAAAGACAATCGACAGATATTTTTATTCTCCCTGAGACCGATTGGCATATTGTTTGTAATTATTTTGAAGATAACCTTCGATCGAACTGAATTTATTTCTACAGTAAATGGTAAGAAAATATAATTGTAAATTTTCTAATACCTACAGCACAGGTCTGTCGAAAGTTTAACACTAGGCTAACGAATTAGTGCCGAATCTACATTTTATCTTGATCCGATACCTAAGCCGCTGTTCGACAGGCAGGTGTTATCTATCTCTCGACAGCTTTTCAGCCACTTGCTATCCACATCTCGGAAGATCGACAGTCAGGCTTCGACTCTTTTTTGTTAACACAGTGTTAAACTTTCGACAGGTCACATCCGATGTCTCGCATGTCGGTATATCATTATCCTTGATTTCAATGACAATATTGGTGTAGCTTTTGATAATTTACCTCCGTGGCTATTTTTGGTTAACTATCATTTTTACTAATCCTCTTGGCAATTGGTAACAATTTCATTTCAGAGTTCAGTTAACCACATCCTCCTTCTCGTTTTGTTATAAGCAAAGCAGACGATAATGACGTAGTCGGTAGAGCAGACGTCAATGACGTAGTTGGTAGATCAAAGTATTGACGTTACTTAAGTGTAAAATATTTACGAGGTATAATAATACACGTTTCTTCGAGTATCTTAACTTCGTGGTAGGATCAAGGTCGTGGCATTTGGTTTATACCGGACATCATTTACAGGAAGTGCATGTTTTAAACTATTAAATGCATATTGAAATATCGAGAATCTTACTTTATAGCAGGTTTCACCAATCAAAAACAAACATAACAATATGTGTCCAAATCATTTAAAAAAATAAAGTAAAACACGCAAATTTCAAACAGGGAAGTGAGACAAGGTGTCCCTGAAAGGAAAGCAGTAAGTGCCTCCTGTTCAGCTACCTACATCCGCCACATATAAAGGAAATTAAGAGGAACATAGAACTATGGAATATGAAAAATATCCAGGGTAATTTTGAATACACAGAGACATCATATTTTATACCAACAACATGGTGGCCATAAAATATTTTGAGGGTCTTGACAAGCCTGGTCTTGCAATATTCTTGCTTCAACCATTTATATGTAAGCCGCTTGCAAATTATTCTTAACACTATCTATTGTAGGTAAACTGTAAATGAATGGAGTTTCAGGCGTATTTCTCTTCTCTTCATTTCAAGTAAACAAGTTTTGAGCAAATCAAAATCCTGTGGCACTTACGCTAATTACTACATGTATTTGTAACTGTATAATATGATGTAATAATTCAATATTCCTTTGTTTTGAGCATTTTGATTGGTCAGATCTTTTCCGTTAGGTGTGCATGAATTGATTGACCCTCGGTGTCTTCATGTCATTGTGGACGCACACAGAGATATTTGAATTCCTACACTATATAGCGATGTTATTATTTTCCTTGCTTCGTCTGTATTGTTGTTTACATTGTCGACTTATTGTTTGAAAAAAATCTTCAAATTGAATTTAAGAAATCAAAACAATTTTTCTTTTTTTTATGGAAATACAGTCAAACCTGCCTTAAAGGCCACCTCTATACAAAGGCCACCTGCTTATAAAGGCAGTAGAATTGTATCCCAATTGTTCTTCATTCATATTATTTGAACCTGTATATCAAAGGCCACCTGTCCACAAAGGCCAATTTTCTGGTTCCCTTGAGTGGCCTTTATAGACAGGTTTGACTGTACATGTATGAAAGAATTGGACATTTAACACAGGTACGCCATTTGAGTAGCGATTTATGTTGTATGCATGTTTCCATAATATAAAGAAATATTATTTTCATTTCTTTAAAACAAAGTGAAATCCTCATGTTATGCCAGAAAAATTAAAATATTTTTTTTTAAATCAAACAAGAAGTCAATTAATTTTTTTCAGGCCATATGTAAAAGTTAAACTCATCATGTTACCTGTTATTATACGGCTTAAATGAACTTAAAAATCCCTCGGGATGTCAGCCCTGCGTAAAGTTTTTAAACCATATGCCACGTCTTTTTATAAACTCTATATGCATATACATTGACCATTTTGTGCCAAATTACACACGATGCGGGTACTAAGATGGATGACTATGTGAAGTAGTCACACATCCCTATGGATATTAAAGTCCATGTTAGTTTTGTAGCACCTTACAAAAATGTCATAAGTATTTCCGCATTTTTAAAGAAAAGTGAAAAAAATGTCAACATAATTTAGTTATCATTGTACTTCCTTCTTGAAATGGATTTTGATTATTGATATTTTGATAAAAAATAATTGTTTTTAAATATACAAATGTATCAGCCAATGTTTTGTTTGTGATTTGTCTGTGGTGTAACTTGATCCTGTCGGTTTGATATTAACAAGCTAAACAAGATCTGCTTAACCTTCCGGACCAACCGGCCTCACTCCCCTGGTGGAAGTTCACGTGTTTTACCTAAGTCAGTTTCAAAGTATTTATTTTGCTTTGGGGTTGTGATTTGGGCATGGATAGGTATGTTTGTTTTTGATTTTGTGGTATCGTTGTCAACGCAATAATTGGGTAACTGTAAGAATGCAGATGCATTATATGGCATACTTATTGAAACCTAGACTCTCGCAATAACCAGGGTTTGAGTGTATATCAAGCACTGTATTCGTATTTTCTTTATTTGTTGTTGTAGCCATTACCAAGTAAAATGTTTTCAAACGATGATTGTGTATATTCCATTGCATCATGTCCTTTGATAATAAGTTCTCACAACTTGTTCGATTTGGTTACAGTCAAACCTGTCTATAAAGGCCACTCAAGGGAACCAGTAAAATTGGCCTTTGTGGACAGGTGGCCTTTATATACAGGTTCAAATAATATGAATGAAGAACAATTGGGATACAATTCTACTGGCCTTTATAAGCAGGTGGCCTTTGTATAGAGGTGGCCTTTAAGGCAGGTTGGACTGTATATAAGGGTATTAATGAATACATGCGAGTTTACGAAACACGACACATTGGTGTTGGCGCCTCGCATACAAGTTGGTAAAAAGAAAGCACAGTAAGATCATGTTAGCTTGGAACAGTGGTGATATGGACTTTAGAAGCAATAGTAGACTAACCCAATGATTGAATATGCTTAGATTACATTCTGAATTTTGACTCCTGGTCGTTTTAGCTAGCTAGACAGAATGTGCTTACTCTTCCGGAGCACCTGGCCACACTTCCCTGATGGACGTTCATGTGCTTATCTCAGATAGTAGTCACTTGCTTTCGGGATTGTGACTTTGACATGGGTGGGTATGTTTGTGTATGATTTACTAGTATACATAAAGCAAACCAGCCAATCAATTTTTTAAAGATTCTCAGAAATTGGGAGGGAATTATTACATGCGGGTTTACAAAACACAGTGCCTGAGTTCTAGGTAACGACAGACCGCCATACTGGTATAAATGCAGTACATGACTATCTGTTTAACAACAGGTGTTAGAATATACGTTTTTGTGTAAGGTTCACAAGTGCAGATATTTCAAAACATGCAACTATGTGATCGAGTTTAGTCTGTTTTACGGAAACCAGTTTATGCCAGTCGCTTAACCTTTAAGAGCGCAAGTTTAACCACGACATAGCATACAGCCAAGAACGTTAAATTGGTCTTTTTATATTACGACAAATTACTAATTATTAAGAGACAAGAACGAGAGAGAGATGGAATAGTTAGACACAGCATTTTAGTCGTAATTTTTCAATAATGACTCTACATGTATACCATATTTTTATAATTCATGTCAGACCCTAGTTATGTTTTTAGATATACAACAGTATTTTTGGATCTTTTACGTGACAATTGGAAATATCTCTGTCAGATACTAATATTTAATTTCCATTTTAAATGACACTACAATGTACTTAGTCTTGTACTCAGTTTGGATATCTTAATTTTTTTTAAATGTGAAAAGTAGCGCATAGGACATTTTAAAATACTTGGAACATTTTTCAGGAATGGTGTTACTTTTTTATGAAAGATTGCTTTTTCTAGATACTGACAAATCAAACATACATATAATATGTGTTTTAATATCGTGTGTGGTATCCAACACTTCTTGAAACATTTTTGGGGATAAAATTTAGGATTTTCATACAATTTTCACAAAATTAAAAATGAGGTAAGTCAATTGACTTTTTTTAAAATTATGCCCGCAAAAATTTTTGGCAATAAATAACGCAAGCAAAAACACAACAAATCAATGACATAAAAAATAAAAAAACGCATATTGAGCCAACCGATTGTAAAACTACCGACAATGGATGGACACTTAGTACTCGAAAACAAACATACCAACCAAAACCCTTTCCCAAATCCCGAAGCAAAGAAAAAAACCGCGAAACTGACAAATCATGTTCAACACATGAACTTCCACTTAGGAAGTGAGATCGGGGGCTCCGGAAAGGTAAGTTAACTCCTGTTTTAATACAAAGGACAGAGTGCAATGGTTCAAATATTTTTTAGAGACCATCATACTTAATACAACAAGCAGTATCATTTAAATCTTTATAAAAATTATTTAATACGGATGATGTTTATATTTCTTAAAACATAATGTTGAAAACTGGATTTTAAATATTTGAAAAGATTTGAAACATTACTTTGGGGTATTTTAGATATACGGATTTGAGTGAAACTATTAATTTTGTGCTTTAATAATTTTTATTTCTATCTGACCATCTAGTAAGTCTAGTTTGGTAAAAATCAAATCAAATCAAATCAAAAATACACAAATCTATGTCAAAACCACAATCAAAAAGCATAGTAAAAACTTTGAAACTGGTGGGTAGTCAAATTTGAAAATCAAAGGAACATGAAACTATGATATTCACTTCTTTAGTTTTCACCATTTGTCATGAGACATTTATGATTACTTGCTATAAGATACTGTATGCATCGTGACATAATTAGATTTTACAACAACTAAAAAAGACGAACGTCTCAAGAGTTGAAAAGAAAAATTACGGTCCTATTAAAACATGTACCTTCTGTAACCAATGTAATTAACAGCAATCACTATTGACTTTTATGGCAGTTATAAGCAAAAAAAAAAAAAAACAAAAAGTCTAATTAACTTGGACATTATGTAAAACTTTCAGCATAACTAACATAACTAAGAATATCAGTACTTCAAAATGGACAGTATTTTTTAATTACTCATGAGGTACTTAACCCCTCTGGTCCATCTGACCTCGTTTCCTTGGTGGCAAAAGAAGTTTTTTTCTACTTAATTTGCCAGCTTTCCCGTTTACTTTGGGATTCTTATTTGGGCATGGATTGGTATGTTTGTTTTTACTTCGCTTTGGGATTGTGATTTGGACATGGATTGGTATGTTTGTTTTTACTTTGTTTTGGGATTATGATTTGGACATGGATTGGTGTGTTTCTATTTACTTTGTTTTGGGATTATGATTTGGACATGGATTGGTATGTTTGTTTTTACTTTGTTTTGGGATTATGATTTAGACATGGATTGGTAAGTTTTATATTGCTTTGGGGTTTTGGGATTGTGATTTCGACATGGATTGGTATGTTTGTTTTTACTTTGTTTTGGGATTTTGATTTTGACATGAATTGGTATGTTTGTTTTTACTTTGTTTTGGGATTATGATTTGGACATGGATTGGTATGTTTGTTTTTACAGTGCTTTAGGATTGTGATTTGGACATGGATTGATATGTTTGTTTTTACATTGCATTAGGATTTTGGTTTGTACATGGATTGGTATGTTTGTTTTTACTTTGCTTTGGGAATGTGATTTGGACATGGATTGGTATGTTTGTGTTTGATTTCCACCCAGAATAAATAATATGCATAACTGTTTGATCCAACATAATCGAACCTTTGCCTACGCTAGATGTATTTCATCTTTGATCTCCTCCATTTTGTTGTCTGTGATTTTAATTTTAATGTAATTCCGTCACGATAAAACTACATTAAAGAATTTTCATGCAATCATCTGCACGAAAAATTAAGGAAACAAAAACAAGGATGATCAAACTAAAAATATGCAAATTTTATAATCATTTAAGAAAATTTTGTTCAAAATATAAAAGAAAAAACGAAATTTTTAGAATTTGAAATCATTGATAAACAAGACATATGTAAAACGATACCTTGCAAAATGTATGATTACTTGGGACAATTTTGTTGATAATGTAAAAGAATCGTGAGATATTTAGAATTTGAATAAAATTCATGATAAGCAAACATTTTTTCTGTACTTCATGCTTATCTTTTATTCATTTTATTTTTCATTTTACTATTGAAGTTAAAAACTAAAAAACGAAAAAAAACCATAATAACAACATAATAATCCATGTCCGAATCACAATCCAGAAACAAAGCTGAAACTTTGACACTGACAAATTAGGTTAAACAGGCGAACTTCCACCAGGGAAGTGAGGCCGGGTGCTCTGGAAGATTATTTTTGTGTTGATTTTGTTATAAATATCATTTCAGACACGAACCGGAGTAAATATCCATTGGTTTGATAAAAGTATCATTAGAGGGTCCTCTGATTATTTTTACAACCAGTCCTTTTATGAATATCCACATTTAAAATTTAGCCGTTGTTACCAAAATATTTAACTAAAATACTTGCATGAAAATGTTATCATTTATAAATCAAATGTAATTTAATAGTTTTATCAATAAAAAACAAACATACCAATTTATGTCCAAATCAGAATTCCAAAGCGAAGTTAAAAAAAACTGGCAATTTCAGTTAAATTTACGTTAAACAATCGAACTTCCACAACGGAAGCGGGACCATGTACTCTGGAAGGGTAAACCCTTTCTGTTTAGCTAGTCACACCTGTCATGTGTGTACTTAAAACTGGGAATTAAAACTCTTCCATGTATATGCGACCCATACGCATTCACAAAATCAATGTAATTTACTAGTTCAACTGAAAGTTAATTGATCGATCTTTCAGACATAAAAAAGGTCGAGCTCCGAAATATCATGATTATATATTTATTTTTTCCTCTTCTATACCTATCTCTATACCTAAATAAAAATAATTTCATTCATCATAATCTCATCAATGTTAATATCTTTTCAGCATAACAGATTATTCTTAAAAATAAAAAAAATTACAAAAAATGTATACTGGTACATTGGTTTTGTGAATCCATCCATCCGAACACCTCCATAATCGAAAACTGATTCTTTTTTTTATAATTTCCCATGCGCATTTCAATTTGCAAACTTATTAATTATGTTAGTTTAGACCGAGATCTGATTTATGACCACGTCACAATGAATCTTATAAAAGAAGGTTGATGCTTTGAACTAGAATATATTAATTGCATTCCTGGGATTGCCAGAAGACGGGTAGCGGGGTGGAAATGAAGAGATACGGTTGCTATATCATTAATTCATTTCGGTTTTAATTTCAGATTGCCTTTGAAATTTAAAAGTAACGTTGATATGGTATAGGATTAAAGACACTGTTCGGTTTTATTGAGACGTCGGATAAGCTTCTAAATCAAATATATAGCTTAGAAGAGGTAAGTTGTTTTTAAGGCATTTTGTTCACAAAATTACTTAATTAAAAATTTAAAGTCAGCATGCTTATTTAAGTACTTAACTAACAGATTAATTAGAAAATCATTTATAGAAAAAAATAAAATGAAATAAAATAAAATTAAATTAATAAATAAAAAATTAGCTTAACAACATAGATTTTCGATGAACCTGTAATTTTTGTGTTTAAAGAGATATTTGTGTACTCGGTGTATATGAAGTTTCCAATCATAAAATCAACATTTTAATGACGTTAAATTAGAGAAGATGCATTTCTATTGATTTGTAGTTATATTTTTATGTTCGAAAATTCTTCTTTTAAATACAAAACCTAATCAAGGCCCTTAAAACTTTTTATGGCCGTCATCATAGTATTGTTGATAAGTTTGATGTCTGTGTGCCTAGGATTGCCCTGATATATTTGACGTCCCTTAGTGCCATGTTCCTTTCACACAATTTTGATTACACACGTGGCCGGTGTAGCTAGCTAAACAGGAGGCGACTTACCCTTCCGGAGCACCCAAAGTCAGTTTCAAAGTTTTTACTAAGCTTCTGGATTATGATTCGGACATGGATTAGTATGTTTGTTTTTGATTATCTCTATTGGAACTATCTGATTTTTTTCTTTATCTTATAGCTAAATAAGTATATTACGATTATAGACCTTTGATTTACTCTTGGTTGTAAGACTGTAAGATGGTTTTGTTTTAATAACTCATTGCAATATTTAATTTGTTGAATGTGTTAGTATTTGTTCCAGTCTTAAAGGTATTGAATGCAAAAAAAGGTTATTTACAATTAATTGCTGGTCGACTTGCTTAGTTATATAAAGTTTCCACATTGGGAACAGGCAATATACCATAAGAATACACCGTAAGCTGAAGAAGCAGTATTGCTGCATAGAAATCGAAAGTTGACAATAGAAAAATTGAGGTCATCACGTTTATAATTTAGCTTCAAAGGTAGTCTTTAGTTGGCGTCATAATTGAAGTATAAGTCTAATTATGAAGCGGAACTGGAAGAACTGGTATCGTGTATTTCAAGCACACTAAGAAGACAGATGACATTCACACAATTTAGCACTATTAAAAATAGAACGTCAGTTGAATGATATGATGACAGTCTTCTCTCCAGATTTAAAAAGATTCCATATCTATTCTATTTCATACGAATGTGTGCCCATTGGTAAACCGATGGTTCTTTAAAATATTATTATACCAAACACAACAAATATGTTGTCTATCAACACCTTTGTTGATGGAATCTTTAATAAATATTTTTGATTAGAGTCCATATTTTTCCCCTTAAGAAAACCTATTATCCGATGCTTAAATAGCAATGATGATATACATGTATTTTTAAAAGCGAGGTCAGTTGCTCCGGCGGGGGAGGTACCTCATGTATTGCTAACTATACGGACACTCGTCTAATCAATATTGAGAATTAAAGAAACATGGAACTTTCATACGTAAAATATATCCATGATAATTTCGGAAACAGATGCGTACATAAGTTATTTTGTGATGACGGTCAAATCTATAAGTAATAAAATTGTTTCATTGGTAAACTTGAAAGAACTAGATATTTTTTAATTTCTAATGACATTTTCCTAAAACAAATAACCAAAAAAACTATTAATCATACAGAAATAAAACCAAATGAAATGAGTTTGCGTAAAAAAAAACTAACATTAATGATCTATTTTTATATAAAAAATCTATTAATAATATAGAAATAAAAGATTAAAAAACAAAAGCAGTCAAACTTGCAAATTATTATTTTTTAAATGCTACACAGAAAATACCCAACGTCATAGTTGTTTTATCTAGGTGATTTTATTGTTTGACCAAACAGTGTTTATTTGTTATTAGTACAAAGTTAAGTCGTAATTTGTCATTTAAAAGAACAAAATACGCAAAACAGTTTTTTTAAATCACCATGTTCTATCAGCTTTTTCACATTTTCTTTTTTAAATTTTGGAATAATTTTGCCTTCAATTTAAATTCTTTATTTGGACGCAAAACATTCAATCAATCAATGATTTTTTCTTCAAAATTTGTTAATTATATTAAAACTATTGATATCAAGAATCTGCAAGTCTGGTATCTTTGTGTGTTTTTCTTTTGCTTGCTGATTTTTATTTTAGGTCGACAAAAAATAGACGGTAACTATCTAAACATTTTTTGTTTACATTAACGTTATCCAGATAATAATCAGTTCTGGTATTTATAGCTAGTTGTCCTAAGTCTAGTATTTCCTAGGTAATTTTTTGGTTAATATAAACAATTTCAAATGATTTTTAAGGAAGAGGTGTCCGTATCAACTAAATATAATTAGAACAGTTTTCAAATGTCAGCTAAAGATATTTATCTGAACAACCTATCCATACTTGGGGGAGATTCTTTAGAATTAGACATGCGCATTATGTATGGTGATACAATATATCGCTTCCTATAAAACGTTCACATTTCCCTGGTAATGACGTCAAACGGAACGCTCTTTAAATTATAATTACGTTCAACTTTCATATTTTGAGATAAGAAATAGGCCTGATAATGTTTCACCTGGTTCTTGTTACAAACATCAGTAATACAATTGAGACACCGGAAGTGTCTTTATGAACTGGAGAAAGATAAAAAAAATTTGGAAATTTTAGGTTAAGAAAATATACTTTATCAGTGATTACATTTGTAATAAATATTGAATTATTAGTTCTTTTTGTGTATATGGTGTAATTTAGAATATTTGATATATCAGAACTAAAACAAATAGATGTAACGGTCATTGTAACCAAGAACAAGAAACAAATCACAAAATCAATAAAAAACGACGATGCATAGGAAATACTAGTATATACTTCCTTGGATGGACACTGTCCAGTGGTGTGTTTATAGTATTAGTAGTTGGCAACCCCAAAAATACTGAATTAAAATTAATTCTTGTTAGCAACTAGCCAAGAAATCCTGCATGTTTACAATTTCAAAGAAACATACAATATTTTAATTTTAATTATTCACTATTTCAAAGAATGATATAAATTGGATAATATGGTGGCCAAATGTACTATGTTTCAAGAAAACTACTAAAGTGAAACGTTTTAATAAGTAGACATAGAAATACGGGCATAAAGTTCAGCAATAAGATGGGTTCCATCGTATTAAAGGGAAATAAAATTCATAATATTATATTAATTTGAAACCATTGTTTTGAACATCTTGAAATTGTCAAAATTGAAAAAGTAGCAATAAAGTTGCATTTTCATACATTTTTATTGAATCTTTATCTTAAATGTTTGTTAATTCCAATAACATTCCGCGCACTGGAAATCTGGTTAATAAAGCATGAAAAGAGATAATTGAAATCAATTGAAATCTGCATATTTTGCAGTGTGGAGGATGAGAACAAAAATGTTTCCCCATGTAAAATTGTTTTCTGAACATTATTATTCATTCATCTGAAATTTATCTCTCTATCAAATAAAAAAATTATGAAACACCTTTTTAAAATCTGGAGAGAAAACCCACCAACTCATTAAAATCCACATATAGATATACAGATAAGATTTAATCATTGTATTAAACCTCATTTGGAGATGATGTGAGTAAATGTCATCTATCCTACTGATCTTGAAAAAGAGAAACGACTGATTCATATTTAAGCCGATACCTCATTTGTGGCTTCAACGAAAGACTTCGTTTAAAGCTGTATAAAAACCGTGGTGGGTTCAATTTTTCTATCGTCATCTTTGCTGTTCTGTTTTGCTTGCCTCTCCTGCTTATGGTATTTTTGTTTACCAATACGTTAAGAGAAAGCTTGTTGCCACCACGGAAACTTTACATAGCAACGAAAGATGCTAAGAAATTAAATACAACGATATTGCAAGCCTAGGGTTCCTAATAAGACCTTCACAAAGCTTCATGGCCGTCATAGCAGTGTCGTTGGTAGGTGTGTTTGGAGTTGCCTTGGGTGTACTTGACGTCCCATCTTTTTCAGTTCCTATCATTCCCAATTTTGATGGCACAAGTGGAGGATGTAGCTATCTAGCCCTTATCTTTACAGAGCACCCGGCTTTAATTTCCCGATGTTAGTTCATGTGTTTAACTTAATTTGCCAAGTTCAAGTTTTAATTTGCTTTGGGATTGTTATTTAAACAAGAATTTGTATGTTTGATTCAAAGTGATTATGAAGTAAACATTCATTCTGCGTTTGCCTAATTGGGTTATCTATTTTATTTGATACTTTACAAACAATGTTACATTTCTTGAAGCTTTGCTGCAATTTTTTATGCAGACTAATCGAAAAAGTTTTTCGTATTTGACTATGGTTTAAGTTTTTTACTTAATTAACTATACACACCAAAATTATATTTCGTTGGCTAGAACCGAAGATAAAACCTATATATATCCAAGTAGGATTTGAACTTAGCGGCGCAAGGAGCTTTAGATCACTAGATCACCGAGGTCTTCAAAGCAAGCGGTATTACAAGTCCTAGTAGTCTAGTTGTATCAAAAACAAACACACTAATCCATGCCCGAATCACAATCCAGAAGCAAAGTAAAAACGTTGGAACTGACAAGTAAGTGAACTTCCACCAGGGAGGTGGGGCCGGGTGCTCCGGAAGGGTAAGCACCTCTTGTTTAGCTAGCTACACCCGCCACGTATGTAATCAAAATTGTGTGAAGGGAACATGAAACTATGAGACGTCAAATATATCCAGGGCAATCCTAAACACAGAGACATCAAACTTATCAACAATACTGTAATGACGGCCATAAAACTTTTTGAGGACCTTGATAAGCCTAGGCTTGCAATATCCCCGAGTCAACAATTTATTTGCAAGCAGCCTACTTCGTTGTACAATGTATAATATACTGGTTATTGATATCCTAAAAATCCGTTTGATAAATTGTAAGCAAGACAAAGACTTCACGAAAAATTACTGGGACTACTTGTAGAATGTTTAGGTATACTTATTTCATTTTCATTGCCTATGCTATAAACAACTACACATGTTGAATTTTAAATAAAAGTCTGGTGTGTATAGTTTTAATTGATGTTTTTGTTGCAGCAGACATTTTGTTTGATTAGAGACAGGATTATTCACGAAAGTCTGAAATTAGTAATAATCTATATAATATACTTTCTTTAAACTTCATGTTTTTTTTAAAAAATGGGTGCAAAATCTGAACTTAATTTTCAATCCGTGACTTTTAACAATTATAAATTCTACTGGTTTTTACAATAAAAAATAATTTCTTTTATCCATACAATTCTTTTGATGTTGGAGGACAATAGAAATTATTAAAATATTTGAATTGAGGATGAATATTTATCCTGTTATCTTAACTGCAAAGTTAAGTTTTAATGATTTTAAAGTTGCTGAAGAATAAAGAAGGAAGATCAAAGTATGTTCGATTTGATGTTAAATTGGTAGAATGATCAAATTTCATTTAATGAATAAATTAATAAAGTATAAAATTGTTTGAAGAAAGCCCGATTAGATTACAATATTGTAGATAAGCATGATGTCTCTGTATCCAAAAATAACCTGTATATATTTGATGTACCATGGTTACATGTTCCTTTTATAACACACATGGTGGGTGTAGCTAGCTTAACAGTAGGTACTTACCTTTTGGGAGTACCCGGCCTCACTTCCCTTTTGGAAGTTTACGTGTTGAAACTCATTTGCCAGCTTCAAAGTTTTTATTTTGCTTTGAGATTTTTTTGTTTTGACATGGATTCGTATGTCTGTTTTTGATTTTAAGTTTCGAAAAAGAAAAGGCACTTTGTGAAACAGTCGAATCAGATTGAACCTGTACAGTTCTTTCCTAAAACACAATTAACTTAATGTAGTTCTACTACTGTTCAGTATCGAAGTACTTTATTCCCCTAATTTGATCAAATTTCATGGACAGTAACTCCTCACTTCATCAAATTTCATAAATTTGTTAACAAAGTAAGGCAATCCTATGTGTGATTATGTGTTTGAAGTTTCAATCTAAAACTGACAGATAGTGTTGATATTATTCAAAATTATCCTGGATATATTTGACGTTTCATAGTCCTATGTTTCTTTCATCCTAATTATGATTTTTCACCTGGCAAGTGTAGCTAGCTGAACAGGAAGTGCTTACTCTTCCGAAGCACCCAATCTCACTTCTAACATGGAAGCTCGCGGAATGTTTGTTTTATTTATATGAATTGAAGATTTCATATTGTCAGCCAAGGTTACCATTTCGTTTATGGTTCTACTTTTGAAAATATTTTAAAAACCCTTTCTTTATTATTTGTTATGACCAGTGGTCTCGATTTTAGCTTTAACGTCTTATTTTCTTGTTTCGTTAGTCAATTGTATCGATTGCTATTGTCTATCAAAAACAAACATACTAATCCATGTCCGAATCACAATCCAGAAGCAAAGTATAAAACTTTAAAACTGACAAGTTATGTAAGACACGTGAACTTCCAGGGGAGTGAGGCCGGATGATCCGAAAGGGTAAGTATCTCCTGTTTAGCAAGCTAAACCCGCCACGTATGTAATCAAAATTGTGTGAAAGCAACATTGGACTATGGGACGTCAAATATATCCAGGGCAATCCTGGACACAGAGACATCAAACTTATCAACAATACTGTAAAGACTGCCATAAAACTTTTTGACGGCCTTGGATAAGCCTAGGCTTGCAATACCCCCGAGTCAACAATTTATTTGCAAGCAACATTTATTTCAATTTGTCATCAGTGTATGGAACCCAATAAAATACCATTACATACATTCTTATAAGACTGCCATAAATGCTAAGGCTACAAATTACTTTTGATATTTCTGTTTCAGTTCATATAACGGTCTATAATGTGGCCAGATATCTATGCGCAATTTATTCCGTTTTATCAAACAAGACCTTATATCAAAAATCCATAGAACATATTTATTAAAAACTCATCATTTCTTTATTGAGGTCAAACGAGATATTATGAGACAAAAAAGTGTATTAAGCAGACAAAAATGATATCAGCAACAATAGAAATAATTAGCATTTATTGATGAACTATTTCTCTTATGTCTGTTTTAGTTTTTTTCCGAATCGTTCTTATTTTTCAAAAATTGCTTATTATATTGCAATACACATTGTGGATGTCCAAAGCTATTACATTGCTGTTTAAATATGATGCGAGGTTATAAATTTATTTTCTTTGAACCTACACTGTTTTACTTATCGTCTAGTTTGTAGTGTAAAAGTGTGTCTAGAGTGATCGTTTAGGTTGGTTGGTTGGTTGAATGTTGCTTAACGTCGCATCAGCAATTTTCCAGCTATTCGCGACGAGAACTATTTAAATAATTTCTATGGATTAATCTATGAACAATTTTTGTGTATGCATGTGAAGTGCGATTATGTTGTATGGTCTGCCTTGTACTAGCGCACTCAGGGCGACTTTACCGTGCTAGCTCACAGAGTCAGTACGCCGCAGACAAACGTACCACTCCCCCAGTCCATTATACTGATACCAGGTGAATCAGTAAAGGCCAACGGTAAGGAAAATTCACTTTCCCGCATGTGGTCCGAGCGGGACTCGAGCTCACAGCGGTGAGAGACCCTGGATTTGAAGACTGACGTCTTATCCATTAGGCCACCGCGCCCTCTACTCTTACAACCAAGAGTAAATCCAAGGTCTATAATCGTAATATACTTATTAAGCTATAAGATAAAGAAAACAAATCAGATAGTTCCAATAGAGATAATCAAAAACAAACATACTAATCCATGTCCGAATCATAATCCAGAAGCTTAGTAAAAACTTTGGAACTGACTTTGGGTGCTCCGGAAGGGTAAGCACCTCCTGTTTAGCGCACTCAGGGCGACTTTACCGTGCTAGCTCACAGAGTCAGTACGCCGCAGACAAGCGTACCACTCCCCCAGTCCATTATACTGATACCAGGTGAATCAGTAAAGGCTAGCGGTAAGGAAAATTCATTTTCCCACATATGGTCCGAGCGGGACTCGAACTCACAGCGGTGAGAGACCCTGGATTTGAAGACTAACGTCTTATCCATTAGGCCACCGCGCCCTCTTAAGTGAGTGATCGTTTAGGGGGAAAACTTACATTTCAATTCCTTTTATATGGATATAAAAACCAATTATGATTATTTTACTTCTTACAGTAATAGTGCTAATTTTCAGCCTGATTTAGAAAGTAGATGGAGTAGATGGGTTAAATTTCTCGTCTAGAAATTGGACCCAGATCTTATATGTCTGGCATGTGACGTAGGAGCGTGTGTAATATCACGAAATAAATTATCTTACAAAAGAAACAAAAAAATATTTACCGGATTCTTAACAAACATTAATGTTATTAATATTATTACTGGGTTGCCATTAGAAATGTTAAAAGGTTCCTATTTTCAAAAATAGAAAACTGGTATGATATGTAATTTTCATATGATCGTCATGGTGACAGTGACGATGTAGATGCGAGATTTGTTAAATTACATGTTTCTCAAGAATAGTTTAGATTTGGCTGTCATTTGCTGTGGTAGGTAGGCACTCTTGGTTAAACATCGTATGTTTGAGTGTTTGAAACGAAGTCAGATTATGGTTCAGTTGATGCTCGAACATTTTTGTTTATAAGCATGTTTGTGGTCGATTTCAAATACTCATGTTCGGAGACCATTAATTTTAAAATGGCCATAAATTGACGTAATTTAACTCACTAGATGGGTGACATTTGTTCGTTACATCCAGCCCACAAACAGAATTGAAGGATTTTAGTGACCGCGTTGTTCATGTGCTTTGTTTTGTTGTTGCGTTGTTCCTGTTTCCCTCCCCTAATAGGCGATACATTTAGAAGTTGCTAATTTTTACATGCCTTTGTGGATTGATTGCATTTACTAGTGGAAGTTCACGTGTTTAACTTAATTTGCCGGTATTCAAGGACTTACTTTGTTTTGGGATTGTGATTTAGTCATGTATAGATGTGTTTGTCTTGATTGTAACATTTGTTTACAGCGTCGCCTTAATAATGTTTAACCAACTTCTGAATTTTGCATTACAAGGTCCTGCCGAGATAGAAAACCCCAAGACGTACGAACATTACTTAATGAAAACACATATTTATTGTAGGGACTCAATATCAGTTGACAAACTTTTGCCAGTTTTGACTGTTTTGAGATCGTAATTTGAACATTGTCTAGTATTTTGTGCTTAATGAAAAATAAACATATTTAACCATGTCCAAAGCAAAACCCCAAAGCAAAGTAAGAAACCGGCAAATTAGGATAAGGTCAAACACGTGGAGTTCTAACAGAGAAGTGAGACTGGGTGCTCCGAAAGGGTAAGTACCCTCCCTATCAAATGAAAATCTATAGTATTATTTTGTTACATTTACATATCTGGTATTATTATCAAGATTATTATTGATGTATTATTTAATTATTATTATTTTTATTTTATTTATCGTTTCAGAGACGAAGTAACAAGAACTGTGACTAGTGAAAATTAATAAATACAACAATATGAAATTCCTTTCAAGTTTTGTGATTATATTAACATTCTGTCTAACATCAGTTTTCTGTAGTGTCTTGCTTACGTTACTTGGAGACTTAAAGAATGATCTAAGAAAACATCGTATAACCACTGACGACTTAACTTCGTCTGGGGAATCCGGGGAATCTAGGCCAGAGGAAGGCACGGGTTTTCGACCGTGGGGAGGAAAACGAGGAGTACACTTGGATAAAGACGTTGATGTTTTAATTGATTATAATAGATTTAAAAGACGCAATGGACGTCGAGATGATGCGGATAAAGCGACATATACAGATTTACTTCACGTTTTACTACTAAAATCATTAAGGCATAGTTATAATACAAATAATGAAAATGAAAGAATTTATAATCATCCTTACCACTGATGATTTAAAATGGAAATTTAGCAAGTTGGATGCTACGGGAAAATAATGACACAAAATATCATTTTGAAATTCAAATGAAAACAAAACCATTTTTTCTAGAAGGTACTTACGGGTTCTTACGAATGGAAAAAATGAAGAGAAAATTCAATACTCCAAAGTGAACTATTATAATTATGAACAAGACACATTCTTACGGGTTATCACAAAAGTGAACAAGTCAAAATACTTTAAACAGGTTCTTAAAGTGATCAAGACGAATTATTTCAAACGGGTTCTTAAGAGTGGTGATGAAAATAATAAAATTTTCGTAATACGAAACATCGAGAAAAAATGAACGAATTTTTCTCGACAGACTAAGAAATAACTGTATATGTATTTTAAATTTATTTTGGTTCTTTACAACGCCAGATGAAAATATTTGAATAAATTAACGTAATTATATGTGGACTGTTAAGAAAAACATACTTATGGGCCCTTTTTAATTTTACTTGAAAATTTTTGTTCCTATTCAAACTATGAACTTTGAATTTCTGAAAGAGATGATATAAAAAATAAACACAGACAATTTATATTATGTGCAGAATCATGATTGAAAAAACGTTTACCAACCATTGAAAAACTTTTTACGGTACGAAAATTGCAACATTACGTCATCGTTTGGGAAAATAATTCCCCATGTTCTGATTCCTATTGACGTTTATAATCAAAAACAAACATTCTAATCCATGTCCGAAACACAATACAAAAGCAAAGTAAAAAATTTTGAACTGACAAGTCATGTTAGACACGTGAACTTCTACTAGGGAAGTGAGGCCGGGTGCTCCGGAAGGGTAAGTACCTCCTGTTTAGCTAGCTACAGCCGCCACGTGTGTAATCAATTGTGTGATATGGAACATGGAACTACGGGACGTCAAATATATCCAGGACAAACTTATGAACAATACTGTGATGACGACCATAAAACTTTTTTAGGACCCTTATAAGCCTAGACATGCAATACCCCCTAGACATGCAATATCTCCGAGTCAACAATTTATTTGCAAGCAGCCTGCTTCGTTGTACAAAGTCCCCGTAGTGGGAACAAGCTCTATTGACGTCTACATTTATCCTAAATAATTTCATCCTGAAATTGAGAATGCTGTACATTATCCTAAAATTTATATTCATGGAGACAGTGTGCGCAGATTCTTGACGTCAAATTTTCAGAACGGCATCAAATGAAATAATTGTGTTTTTCGTTTCACATATTAAATATATCAATAATAAAAAATATTTATATTTCAAAATGGATTCATAATAATTTCTATAAATACACTGAGTCTAGCATGTCTTCACGTGAGATCAGACAAAGACGCAAAATATTTACAGAATGTCTGTGCGAATGGTTAAAAGGTAGGATTTCAATAGATCAATGCCATAAAACAGGCGGTAGTTTTACAAATGTGGATAATATATGCCATAAAAGATAGATTACCACTTAAAACTAATGACTCTCAATTAATTATCTTTAACCGCATATTAGAGTTTTTCAAATTGTGACCGATGCTTTTATAATTAGTCTCTTTGTATTTGGTTAACATTCCTTCTTTGAACTAAAGTCCTTAGTGTGTGTTGTGTAGGTATGTCAATGTCATCTATGGTTGTTAGAAAGATCTAACAGGTATTCTTTTCATTTTTAGTTCAAATAAAAAACAAACAAACCAATCTATGTCCGAATCATAGTCCAGAAGCAATGTATAAGACTGTTGAACTGACAAGTTAGGTTAGACACGCGAACTTCAACCATGGAAGTGAGACCAGGTGCCCTGGAAGGAGAAGATCATCCTATTCAGCTAGCTACATCCGCCACGTGTGTAATCAAAATTGTATGAAAGGAACATGGATTGTATTGCGGGTAATCATGATTAAGGAAAAGGCTATTTTAATCACCACATACTACTTTTAAATATACTTAACTCTGTCAATAAAATACCTTTCTAGGCTAAAACATTTTTCGATTTAAACACATTAAAACTCACATTTCACAAAGTCCGACGTGGCGGGTAAAGTTATGTGTGCAGGAGGTTCTAACTTGGTCTCGCATCCCTTTTGGAAGTCCGCTCAATTTACCAGTTATTTGCTTTTGAGATTATGATTTGAAAATGTACAGGTATATTTATTTTTGATTGCAAACTTTAAAACTGTTAACTCACATTTTGTAAAGTCCCGTTTTATCTCTAACATTAACCCTACAATTAATTCGGGAAATACGGAATTATTTTTAATTAGTTCATTAACAACCATACAACAATTAACATGGTCTTAAAAATATCGTAGGAGTATCTAATTTTCATGCAAAAATTATTTAATCAAAATGATCATATGGTTGCGTTTTTTAAAATTAAAACCATGCTCTTGTAAAATGTTCAAAATGTTGATAACATTTAAAAGCAATTAATACTAAAATCATTTTATGTTAAAATAATTCTCCTATGTTGATCTTAAAACGTATTTGTCAATAATTATACAAGGAATATTCAATTTTCTCCTACAAGAAGATTTTTTTATCTAATTAAGATAAAGGAGAAGAAAATTAACATTCAAGAAAAGACAAAATATAATAAAACAAAAATAATTGTATTTCCAGAAAATTAAACCATATTATTTACAAAAATGTCACACAAACATCCTAGATCACGTGGTTAAACTATATGAACGCCAAATTAAGGAGTCGCATTTAAGGACTTAATTTGTTAAAACAAGGCGGAAGTATATCGTCTAATAAAGAAAAATCTCGTTAATTTTAGGAAACTACCTTTAAAGAGGTGCTAACGCCGAAGCATACAACAATTTTATGACTTTAAGCTAGGATACTTTCAATTAATTACGTCGTCCAATAATTTTCTAGGAGACAATTTTTATAAAAATTGAATTAGAAGCTTCCCAAAATGTTTGGAATTTAAAGACGTAAAGGTTAATGTTCACGTTCACAGCAATAACAAGTTTTCTAGAAATACATAAAAATTGTTTACGTTTAGTTGCCTTCTTTTGCGAACTTCAACAATATTATATGTAAAATTGGGTACACTAATTTTTGTAAGCAAGGGTGGTACGTGTTGATTTCGTCAAATGGGAGTAAGTACAT
The DNA here is from genome assembly GCA_021292105.1 of Anadara kagoshimensis. Lineage (NCBI taxonomy): Eukaryota > Metazoa > Mollusca > Bivalvia > Arcoida > Arcidae > Anadara > Anadara kagoshimensis. The sequence goes on from CM037867.1 coordinate 39,606,538, forward strand.
TCCGAAGACATTTATGTACTACATGAACAGACATGACGAGCCGTTTGGGGTGAATATACCATGCGTAGATTTATTTATATCTTTGTAAGTAATTATTACTTGATAATTTATTTATCATTCTGTAAATTTCGAAGTTGTATATTGCAACATATTTGTTCCCCGTCAACCGTTGAAGTTACTTTTTTCGATGCTACTAAAATCTATAGCACAACATTTATATTCATATTTGTGTCCTCAGACAAAATTTTAATTGCATTATCAGACAATAATTGCCATTCAACGTGCAACTGGCATACATATGACGCAAACAATACATCAAGTAACGCCATCTCATAGAAACCTAGCTTTTAGTTAGTGACGTCAAACATGTTGTCATTTATCACGGCGTAAAAGGCGGTAATTTTAAATTTAAAACATTGCAACTATTTTATTGAGGATCTATATAATTTAGATGTCTCTGTGTCCAGGATTTCCCTAGGATCTCATAGTTCATGTTCACTCAATTTCACATGACATGTGTAGATACCTAAACAGGAAGTTCTTACACTTCAAGAGCACCCGGCCTCACTTACCTGGTAAAAGTTCATGTGGTTAGCCTAACTTGTCAGTTTAAAAAAGTTTTACTTTGTGGATTTTGATTCAGACATGAATTAGTATGTTAGTTTTTTATTAAAATATAAACATTTGACAGTAAGCGGTTTTGATTTGTGTTTATTGTCGCTACTTTATTTGCATGGTATTGTAAATCAAATGTTCATATTAAAACAGACGGAATTTTAAACAAAAATGCATTATTAAATTGCAATGGATATTACATATTCAAACAGAACATAACGCGTTTGTGTATAACAAGATGTAATAAAGTGGGTTTGTTGGGGTTCCATGATCAAACTCTTAGTTTTATGGCCGTCATCACAGTACTGTTAAAAAGTTTGATGAGTGTGTCCAGGATTGACCTGGATATATTTGACGTTCCATGTTTCTTTCAGCCAATTTTGATTACACACATGGCGGATGTAGCTAGCTAAACAGGACGGAGTACCCGGTCTCATTTTCGTGTTTAACCTTACTTGTCAGTTTCAAAGATTATACATCCATGGTCGGGAAATGTATTATAAGTGGTCCCAATATTAATTTGTCTTACGTTTATTTTTTTTTGTATCTGTTTGTACCGCAGTGGTTCCATTAACTGTTGATGTGTATATTTTTAAAAAACATTGTTTCTTCTTCAAGAAATTTTTTATTATATCTGCACCGCATAATTTTATTACAATATTTAAATTTAAAACAAACCTTTGCTTTTCAATCTCGATATAAAGCTAGTATTTTAATAACATTATTGTTTCTTTTCTATGGTTTAGCTCTATCAAACAACCCCTGGTTTGATGTTTATTCCAAAATAAAAAGGTTGTAATATGATGTCAATATATAATTCTTTAAGTTTTTGTGGTATGTTGTTTTATCATCCCCGTCACGATAAATATGTTGAGCCTATAGAAAACCCAATACCACGATAGACGGTGTACGTGTGTCTGTTGAATACGAAGTTGTCTTGGATGTTATTAATTTATGCCAATCTCAAAAACATTTTATACAAATTTTGTAATTTGATTACATGGTCTTCTTAGTCTGAATAAAAGTAATTAGCATATTAGTTATTCTAAGGTTATAAAAATGGAAAGAAAACAATTAAGAGGAAAGTATGAAGAAACAATACACCCTGTTTTAATCTAATATACGAATTTTCATTTTTTTTTCCGATTGTATTAGGATTTTTCTGGGGTTTTTTTTGTCTTTGAAGCCATAGCAAAAGCAGACATCGGGCGTCCTGTTTATAGCTGACCGAATAAACACTTTAAAACTTTATATTTTCTAAGGTTTACACTAACAGATGACAACCCTTGAAATCCGAAACTGTTTATTCACTTATTGAAAATTTAACCATTACCAACCAAACAACACTAATCAAACCATAGATTTTGACAGATCTTTTGCCACGATCTACTCAACTCAGTCTCTCTCTGTTCCTTTTTCTTCCATTTATATAACTAAACAAGTTGCTTACAAATAAATTCTTGGGATATCGCAAAGTTTGGCTTATCTAGGTCCTTAAAAAGTTTTTGGTCGTCATCACATTACTGTGTAATGTCTGTGTATCCAAAATTATCCTGGATATATTTGACGTCCTATAGTTCCATTTCCCTTTCATTCAAATGTTTTATTAAACACGTGGCGGGTGTTGGTAGCTTATCAGGACGTACCCTTATGGAGCACTTAGACTCACTGTTTGATGTTTAATTTTAACATTAACTTACTTTGCTTTGGGTTCATGATTAGGACATGGATTGTTATGTTTGTTGTTATGACTACTATTTGGACCATACCGTATCGAACAGGAACATTGTCTAATTTAAAAAAAGTATGGGTATTGAGGAAATAAAACGTTACTTACGTCATTCATAATCTGAGAAAACAAGTTTAGCTTTCAATACGGCGTTATTTTCGACAGATGTGCAATGGTAACTTTCAACATAAAAAAGATTATAGATCATTGCCGCAATTAATTTGGGTTTTATACTTACCTATAATATACAAGTCATAACCACAATAGATTATTGCACAAATGAAAAAAATACAAACACAATATGTCGTAAAATGAGTTTGCACTAAATACTTGTTTCAGGACATTTCTTCCGTCTTCAATTAAGACTAAGCGCTTAAACTTCACAATTTAACTAGTTCCCTTACCCAGACCATTCGTCATTTAAATTATCAAAATTGGGCGTATTTAAAATTCTTAATTGTCTATATATAATATATGTTTTCCTAATCCATCTATGTACACTTCTGTATTCAAAGGGAGGTAACACTAATTACAAAATGTATTTATATGTATAATTAATGTAAAAATAGTCATGTAGTAAAATATATATAATTGATTCTTTTGTGAAAACGTACAAACATAAATTAACTCTGTATCGCCAAATATTTTTATATTTCAAATTAAGAATATGTTTTTGTACGATAATAAGGAATTACTTTATTCAATTTCCGCTTATTAATTAAAATTAGAGCTAACAACTAACTTCAATTTAACTTTATATGCGATTAGCTTAAATGAGCTTTGTTAGATAAAAAAAATATTTGATCAGGATACTTAACTTTTTATGGAATGAGCTCTTAAGAATTTGAAGGAAAAATAAGAAAGCATCATGTAGAGATAACCTAACATGAAAAAATAAGAGGCATGAAATAAGAAAATATAAATATATCGAAAACAAATTCCGAAAAATTATTAAAACTTTGTGAACTTCCATAAAGGAGGAAAGAACGGGTGCTCCAGAAGGGTAAGCATCTCGTCACATGTGTGATCAAAATGGAGAATACAAATAACATGGAAGTACGGGACGTAAAATATATCTAAGATAAATTTAGATATAAACATTCTTATCAAAAATTAATTATAAATGGCTTGAAAAACATGTATAAATTTCAAAACATTTGTATAATATGAAGATAAATAAACCGTCATCCATAGTTAACAGACAATCAATAAAAATATTTGTTTTTCAAAAGTCAAATTCTCGGTCAATCAAATACGATAACAAAAACGATTTAATAGTGTTTACAACATTCCAGGGCTTTATCAAGTTTATGTTGTAACGACTCTCTTTATAATAGTTGAATCCTATTTCATATCGTGATAATCATCAAAAACAAATATACTAATCCATGTCCAATCGAAATCAAGAAGCAAGAAAAAAACTTTGAAACTAACAAATTATGTTAAATATCTAAATGTCCACCAGGGAAGGCTAAGAACCTCTGAAAACATTATACAGGTGATTATCAACAAAACTTGACGACGTCCATAAATGGTGTTTGGTGATGATGGCATACTAAAAAACAAACATACTAATCCATGTCTGAATCACAATTCAAAAGCAAAGTAAAAATTTTGGAACTGACAAATTAGTTTAGACACATAAACTTCCACAAGGGAAGTGAGGCTGGGTGCTCCACAAGGGTAGGCACCTCTTGTTTAGCTAGCCACATCCGTCACGTGTATAATCAAAATTGTGTAAAAGGAACATGAACTTATGGGACATCAAATATATCCACGGCAATCTTGGACACAAACTTATCAACATAACTGTGATGACGGCCATAAAACTTTTTGAGGGCCTTGATCACCCTAGGCTTGTAATGTCCTTGGGTCAACAATTTATTTGCAAGCAGCCTGCTTTGTTGTACCATGTTCTCGCAGTGGGAACAAGCTATACCCTAGCGTTATAATTGGGAAACAAATTAAAATTAATAAATGATTATTACACATTATCGTATTTGAATAAAAATGAAAATCAAATACCTTACATTTCACAGTATGTGTAATATAATTTAACCGCTTATGTTGACAATTATTATTAGAGCTTCTATACTACTATACTATCCTTGTGGGAATTGGTAGGCACTTGATATCACAAGACAAAAAGTCGGCTTAAAGGCGAAACAACGCGGTTTTAAGATAATTTAACTTTTTTTATTTAAGCCCACTCTAAGATGCTTAAAGGTGGATTATAATCACTGTTAAGCTCGACTTGCTTAAAAATTGTTTCCGGGCAGAATTTTAAAGATTTTTAAATTAAATTTTAAGCATTGTAAATTTTTGCTTTTCATTAAGATTAAGAAGTTATTGATTCATAATTTACGCTTGTAATGGATTAAAGAAGCTGAAAGTGGATGTTTCACATGCCCGTGTGCTTATTTACGAATATTCTTTCAAACAAACAAAACGTAGGCACAATTAAACACAAATAGATGAAATCATATTGATGGAGTATTGCTATTTTACAATATTATTCTTAATTTGTACAATCTTCAATCTTAGTAACATATTTCATTGTATATTGGCTAAATTCTGTATATGTTCATCACCACTATTTATTTTCTCGTAATGTATTTTACTTTAATTCTTCTTAAACAATGGTAAAAAAAACATGTTTCCGTTGGTGTAATGTATGTATTTTTTTCCGACGGGAGACAGGTATAATTCTGATACGGTGTCAGATGAAGCAGCATAATTAAAAACTTTTTTGGGGTTTTAAAAGTGAAATGTGAACTGAAAAATATGGACGTGATCAAAACAGGAATCAATATAAGTCAATGTTTAACAGACAAACAAGGCATGGAAAGAAAAAAAAAGAAAAAGAATTGAAAAAAATTTTGTACTGAAAAATATTTATTCAGCATATGCCAATAGAACCAAAACAAAACAACAAAAGACAAAGGCATATTGGGACTTTTGATTAAAAAAACCAAACTTTGGACGAACATGGGTATAATGTTCAGTTGTGTGATAATAATACTCAGGAAGGGCTTTAACATTCAAATTATTTTACAGCCGGTAGTCCATAAATACGAAATTTAAATTTAAAAAAAAATATTTTAAGAAACAATGAACAAAAATGCCCTACATATGTTATACATTATTCGTCCTTATGTTTAAAAGAAAACATCAAGCAAGCTAGAAAAGGACATATCCACTTCGGAAGGTTGATAGGATGGGTGATTTTTATAGAAGCTTTTACATCACCAATTCTTCTGTAGACATAGATTCCATTAAATCCAAACATATTTAATGTTTTGTTCACCAAGGGTTTAGAGTAGAGATGCGTTTAACAATTACATGTCTACATCAGGGTAGTGTGGATAATTGTGGCCGGCACAGGTTTAACCAACTTCTATACAAACTTGAAATACTAGTAATTTGTTTATATAATCTATTAACATCTGATGTAAAGTAGGTCTACTTTTGATTCCCATGGTAAATGCAAAGGAAAATATTTGAAACTAAATAAAAAGGCAAATATTTAACGTAAGGAAATAAAAACAATTATATGCCTTGAGATTTTCTAAAAACACGGATAAAATAAACTAGTGACGATAAAAGCAAGAAAAGAAATACTACGCTAACACTAGTTGTATAGAACCAAAGAATACAATATATACAATCTGGCGAATAAAATTTCATTGTGGGTTTCACACATTTCGACTAAAAATTGTAAAGAGGCGAAGTTTTACTGTTTACCATTATTCTTGTAAATGTGTCAATCGATGACAATTTTAATGCGAGTCTCTACCGAAAACTTGAAAGCTTAAGTATTATTTGAAACTGATCAATCTTACTGCGCAAAAAATTACAAATAAAGGAAAGAGAATGGTGTAATAATTGTCGACAGAAAGCATTGGTAACCAATCTAAATTATACTAATGAAAACTCTGTTATTGAGAGGTGTGTGTATATATACTGCAAATTGTGTTCACATGGTATGATGCTTCTTATGATAAATAGCTGTTCTAGCATTAAGGATCACATGTTTTTCACATTCAAATGTATTATTACTCTCCAAATGTAACTTTATGATTACAAATATGTATAGAAATATATTGAATTTCGCAAAAATTTACTTGGCAATAATTAGAAAAACTAAAACTAAAGTTCAATTTTAGGACAAAATGATATATAGCGATGTTTTCAAGAGAGTTTCTTATCACCTCAAATATCAAGTTTTCTATAAATATAAGCAATATATGTTTGTAGAATGGTTTAACAAAATTAAGACAAGGTATGTGTAATTTATGAAATTTTGACCATATAGTTTCTGTTTTACGAGTCCGTCTAAATTGCCTAGACAAAGTTACGTGAAAATCCAATAAGAAAGCAAGGCTGGGTGCTCCAGAAGGGTAAACACCTCCTGTTTAGCCTGCTACATCCGCCACGTGCACTCAAAATATAGAATGAAAGGAACATGGAACTATGGGATGTACAATATATCCAGCATAATAAAGAGATATCATACTTATGAACAATAATGTGATATAAACCATTTTAAGATGACCAATGCAACAATAATGCGATAAATCAGTATGGCATTTGAGGCCGTTTTTAGGGCGCATGCATCACGGAAATAGAAAGCAAATTTTATAAAGGAAAATTACCACCAAAGAATGTTAATTATTACTAACAGTTTTAAAATCGTTCTATCATTTAATTTTCTTTTAAAATATTTTACGCAGTCTGGTTTTCGAAACTTTGCTTTAACCATACCAATATTTTTATACACCATTTTAATTATATAACCAACTTTCAGTGCAAGCAATATTTTTATTCATTTTTATATCAGAACATAAAATCATGACATCTTACCTCCCACCCCAAGAACCAAATTGGCGAGTTTGTATCGCATGAACGTCTCCATTTAAAAAATCAGGAAATTTATCCAAATATAAACGTCTTGGAAACAAAGAACTGTCCGAAAAATCGAGTATGTTCATCAAATCACTAAGTTCCTTACTATTCCAAAGATTTCTGTCATTGTTTAAAAAATGGTTACTAAATTCATTTTCATCCAAAATTGAATCAAGTTCATTACAAGGATCATCAATTAAACGCAGTAACTCAATCATTTTAGGAAACGTCATCATATCTTGGTTGACATGTAAGGATGGGAAAATTTATGCTTTGGTTTAGACACAATAAACTCTCCTGAACCACTGCCACCAAATCTGAAAGGATTAAACGAATTGACTACTTCATCATATGGAAATCCATCATTACTTCGTGATGGTATTGTTTGACCATTTCGTTTTCGTTTTCCAGCCCAAGGACTAAATCCTCTAATTTGGACTATCTGCCCTTCCGGTTTCTTATCTGTAGTGTGTTTTGCAGGTTTTAAACTAAAATTGTTCACATTGTTCTTTCGGTCGAGCTCTCTAATATTGTCCTTAGCGAAATTCATCAAAAGTGAAAACAGTGTTTCCAACGTATTTGTATCAATGGATCTTTTACCGCCCCAAGGCGAAAATGGAGCACGTTTAACTAACAGTCATCCTGGGGATTAACCTGCTAATGTCCTCATTCCAAGGTGATAAAGTATCTCGCTTTCTTCTGCACTTTATTCTCGGTTGAAATGCATTATTAAAAGAACTCAACTCACCAAAGTCAGTTTTCACATGTTCTTTTCCAGCACTGCGCCTTACAATTTTATGAGTAACTCGTTTCCCTGCCCAGGGATTAAATGCTGCTCGTCTAGAAAATTTAAGATTTTTGTAAGATTGGATATTATTATTCATATCGTCCCATCTTGATAACCAACTAGATAATAACATGTCTACGTAGTTAACTAGTTCCCTGGCATTTTTATAACTCGAAGTTTTCTCTTTGGTGCTTCTTTTTCCAATATCTTTATTACTGGAAGCATTGCCGAATGAATAAATTCCAGCCTTACTGTTGTATGTCTCAGGATTAAAATCAAATCGTTTACCAGCCCATGGATTAAACTTGCCACGCTTATCAGCCAAGGCACGTTTTCCCCATGGATTAAAGGGAGCACGTTTTCCCCATGGATTGAAAGGAGCACGTTTTCCCCAAGGATTGAAGGAAGCACGTTTTCCCCATGGATTAAAAGAGGCACGTTTCCCCCATGGATTAAAGGGGACACGTTTTCCCCATGGATTGAAAGGAGCACGTTTCCCCCATGGGTAAAAAGGGGCACGTTTTCCCCAAGGATTAAAGGGAGCACGTTTTCCCCATGGATTAAAAGCTCTTGCTTCTTTGGACTTGTCTCTCTTACCAGCCCAAGGATTGAACGCTCTTTTGCCTGTTAACGAAAAATCTAATACCTCTTCTCCTGTCCATGGACTGAATGGTGATCTTTTACCGGCCCATGGACTAAATTCCGCTCTCTTCCCCGCCCACGGATGAAATGCTGACCGTTTACCAGCCCATGGATTAAATGGAGTCCTTTTCAATATTAAGTCGCTTTGGTCGCTTTTTGAATCACTAGTTCCTCCTTTTTCTGTCCATGGGTTATATGTTCGTTTAATGTCTTTAACTGCTGATGAAATACTTTCCTTTGGAGTAAAATAAGAATCCTTTTGTTTCGAGCTACTCAACGTTATTGTACTTGCTATTGTAGTTCCTTGATCGCTGTTGTCGTTTTTGTCATCATTGAAATATTTTAACAAGTTCTGATTGTCATTTCTGATGCTGACCGTTTTCTTAATAAATGTCCACTATTGATGTTTCTATTCCAATGAATTCGGACCGTTTTTCTGAAGTTACTTTGGATTTTCAAATCCAGAATGAATGTCAGTTAATGAATTTCTTTTCACAACACTGACATAAGGTGAATGTAAAATGTGTTTCTGCATATAATTCACTTTGTCGTCACATTTTAAATATCTTATTAACAGAAATATTGAAATTATGCTCCATATTTTAAACATTGTGTTAAAACTCACCAAATATAAATTTAACTTGATCTGGACGATTCTAAACAAGAGTAAAGTTAAATACAATTGTAGTGTAACATGTATATATAAGACAAAAGAAATATATTATGCAAATGAATTACAAGTTAACTAATAAAAAGAGCATTATAACACATACATTAACTATACATCCAGTGATTGGTCCATTGACCATTTTCAAGACTTAAGTGTCATATTTATGGTTAACAATTGAATTAGCAATTTTCTACTACGGAGGTTGTAAATTTGACAATGTTCCATTGCCTTTTAAGAATATAAATTAAATTTACTTCCTCTTAACAGCTACTTAATGTAAACCCATTACGGTTCCAGAATTTGAAACACAAATGAACTAAATCTATACTAGTGTGGTTTGAGAAAGGAAGAAATATCGTGTTTGCTTTGTATGAATAAATGTCACTTTAAGAAAATAATGAAAATATTGCATCTGCAAATAAACATTAATTGTTGATGTTTTAAAGAAATTGGGATTGAATTACAAACACGAATGATTCAATTTTTGTATAACCAAAAGAATTATTCAGTCCGCTATTTCCAAAAAAAGTTGTAGGAAAATTAAATAAAAACCCGATTAATCTCCAAGGAAATATGCATGATTAAAATTTTATGAATTTAGAAATCAAACAATTTGGTCAATGATATAGTAGAAACATACGAATAAAATGGATAAATGTACAAAACTAATGTGCATAAATGGATGGGTATTGATTCTATTACCGAATGTATCGCAAGACTAAGGACATGTGTCAAAACATATTTACCTTTTTCAGATATAGGAATTTTCTGATTTCCATTCGCCTGACCTATCAGTAAACGTACATTTAAAAAGCACATAACGATTAAGGATTGGTCAATCATTGATTTCTCCAGTGTCAAATGGAAAGATCCCAGTTTTGCGCAATTGACTTGAAACCTTAACTTTTCTTAAGATTCAAAATTGACTGTGCATTGAGTTTTATAGTGTTATCAGCTATTTTGCAATGGGGTAAGAACATAGTTGGTGATATTAATGAACATACATACACCTTTTGAACCATAACGGATTGGTCGGGCATTAAACAACTAGATCTATCAGTCATTGTTAAACGAAACACATATGGGAACAGTAATCAACATTCTAACAGTTTTTGCTTTGATCCCCGTAGAAATACCAGTCAATGTTTATTGGAAGCTACATAATCATGCACAAGTCAAGATATAATCTATCCAAAGATTTATTATTGTTTGATTTTGATTTCTCTGGTGCTTCTAGTCGTTGAACATCTGAAAAAACATCATATGTGACATTATCCAAGACCCATTCATTTTTCAAAATAAAGATTAGTCCGACTGTGTGGTTACATTTATCAAGGCAAGGTCGCTTTTCTGAAAATTAGGGATTTGCCAGGCAATGCTTTTCCAGCTAAATCAGACAAAAAAAATTTGTTCATTGAATGTTCTTATGGAATTGATTTTATTGAAAGTATGTATAACGTCAGTGAATAAATAATTTTTAGAACAAGAACAAGAAAATGATTTAACGGAAGTATTCTTGTAATTTAAATGCAACACATAGTTTGTGTATTAAAACAATTGTTATTTGCATAATTTATAATAGTAGAATATAAGAAAACATTGTTGAAGGGTAGATCATTTATTTCAAGCTATTAATCACTTTTATGTCGGGACAAATAATAAACAATATTTGACAAATGAAAACTTAATATAAAACCCCAAAATTGTGTTTGTAGAACAAAAAGTAATAGATATGAATAAAAAGACGTATCTAGAATTGTTATTTTCTTGGAGTTTTCATTGTATACTATGACTAAAATATTCTCAGCACCAAAAACATTTTAAAAATGGAAAAGGTGTTAATTACCTAGAATCGTGTCCAGTCTATGTTTTACCAATAGACTATAAAAAGTAACACGCTGTACACAATAAACTATATGCACTTTGACGCTAAATTATGTTGCTTGATGATTGATTATATATGCCATTGACAATAGTGACGTATAACTCCTCAAGTATTTAATTGAAGAACGAAAGCACTTAACACCTTATATCCAATTTTTGACCAAAGACTGTGGTATTACCTAGAGGTGTTGAAATAACGAATTATCTATTTAACAGTTATGTCTTCAATGCAGCTTACATTATGAGCTTTGAAATCCGTACCATTTAGCACTTATAATCAAATTTATGCTGTTTGTATTCATCAGTCTTGTAGCTAATTAATGTTTGTTTTTGATTTGATGGCTTGTATAATTTATGCAACGTCATCTGAGAAATGATGTATTTTAATATTTACAATTTACTCCGATTTGTATTCTGCATTTTCAAATAAATGTACATAATTATAGGGTAAGCGTTTCTATTCATAGAGAAAACGTCAACAAATTGCCAGGCGTCATTTTCTCAAACCATCACAGAAGCAACAAGTAAGATTTTTCATGACACATCACACATACTAATTTACATATTAATGTCCTGTTTTTCAATGTTTCGTAAAATAGGACGAAAAAATACATTTGGAAACACACGTATGGATAAATAAAAAAAGGTTTGATTCCTCCATAGGTACTAATAGTCTTAATGTATCCTTAAGTAGTTTTTGTTACATTATTATTAGCCAAGAGCATAATTTTCAGAGCCAATCATTCAAACAACCACATTTTCATACATACAGTCTGACATGAGGATAAAAATAATTGAAATTGAATACTTTTCATTTTTCATTAACAAAAACAAGTCTTGTAGCTGATTAATGTTAGTTTTTTCCATTAAAGTGTTCTGTTGCACTTTCTACGTCACCCTCATGTTGTTTAAAAGTATGATTTGTTTCAAATCCTATTCAACTTTATTTTTTTCAATTAAATTTTAGTGAAGTGTGATAATAACAGGTTTAAAGAATTATTTTGTCTGTGAATTCGTTTTCTTTTACATCAAATTAATTCAATTTACATATCGCTTTCCTGATTGATGTTTCATTATTAATACTTTTCAATGTTCAATGTTTAAAAAACATAGTCAGACGACTTTAATTCTGGTCAAAATTAAGTTACAATTAGTTAACAATGTCTTATTACGGAGCTTGGTTAAGATAGTATATCAAATAACCCTGTATATACTAGAACTAATTTTACAAAAGATGAAGTTCTTTCCAACCATAGGGGGGGGGGGGGTTCTCGAGTCTTTCGGTATCAATCTTAAAGAGGAAGATCTTGATCTTTCTTACTTGTATTGGATCCCTAAACTCCATAAAAATGCATACAAGGAAAGATATATAGCAGGCGCATCTAAATATACTGCTAAATCATTATCGGTAACTCTAACACAAATTTAGACAATCGTCAAAGATGGTCTTTAGTCTTATTCAGAAAAAGTATATTTTACATCTGGAATCAACCAAATGTGGATTCTCAAAAATTCTAAAGAATTACTTGAACATCTTGCTTCTAATACTTTAGCTCATGTAAAAAGTATAAAAACATTTGATTTGTCTACACTATACACCACTATCCCGCATTCTAAATTGAAAGAACGTCTTAAAAAAATTATTCACTTGTCTTTCTTTTACAAAAACGGTAAGCCAAGATATAAATATCTGGTGCTGAACAGGGATTCTGGTTATTTTGTCAAGCATCATACGGATTCCAAACAAAAATATACTGAGGATACCATCAACAAAATGTTGGCGTTTTTGATAGATAACATATTTGTTGTGTTTGGTAATATAGTTTTTCAGCAAACAATCGGTATACCAATGGGTACACCATTGCTTGTTGATTTGTTTCTTTATTCTTATGAAGCAGAAATTATGCAGAACCTTGTTAAATCTGGAGAGAAGACTGTCGCCAAATCATTCAACTCAACATACAGATATATAGATGACGTTCTGTCTCTTAACAATACTAAATTTGGAGACTATGTAAATGTCATCTATCCTAGTGAGCTTGTAAAAAAGACATGACTGATTCCTCAAGTTTTGCTTCATATTTAGACTTATACCTTAATTATGACGCACACGAAACTTTATGACAAACGTGATGACTTCAATTTTTCTATTGTCAACTTTCCTTTTTTATGCAGCAATATACCTGCTTCCCCTGCTTATGGTGTATTTGTTTCCCAATTAATACGCTATGGTAGAGCTTGTTCCCACTACGGGGGCTTTGTACAACGAAGTAGGCTGCTTGCAAATAAATTGTAGACTCAGGGATATTGCAAGCCTAGGCTTATCAAGGTCCTCAAAAAGTTTTATGACCGTCATTACAGTATTGTTGATAAGTTTGATGTCTCTGTGTCCAGGATTGCCCTGGATATAGTTCTGTTCTTTTCACACAATTTTGATTACACACGTGGCGGGTGTAGCTAGCTAAACAGGAGGTGCTTACCCTTCCGGAGCACCTGGCCTCACTTCCCTGGTAGAAGTTCACGTGTCTAACCTAACTTGTCAGTTCCAAAGTTTTTACTTTGCTTCTGGATTGTGATTCGGACATGGATTAGTATGTTTGTTTTTGATTAATACAACAAAGTTATATCAAAGAATGAAAACATTTTAACTGTTGACAATTAATTTATACTCCTTGTAAAAAAAATTGTAAGAGGTCTTTTTCAAGAAAACTATCTCTGAGTTTTGTCAAGAAATCTTACATACAAAAATATATGTAACTGATATCATGTACTTGGCAATATCAAACAAAACGTGTAACATTGTAAGCTGTAATTATTTACAGTGACGATCTCCAACTCTAACATTGACAAGTAATTTTTGGGTTAAAAACACCTGACCTCATTTCCCTGGTGGAATTTACCGTGTTAAACCTAATTTGCCAGGTTCAAAGTTTTGACTATGCTTTCAGGTAATGGTTTGGACATGGATTGGAATGTTTGTTTTTGATTGTTAAAGATGCAATTTCCGTGGCAACACATTTTTTTTTTTATAAAAATAGCATATTTTTCATAAACAATTATCGAGTATTTTATTTACAAAAATTACTTTTTCCCAGCCAGTAATGATATTACATGTATATATACAATACAAACAAACAGCCTATGTCCAAATCAAAATATAAAATCAAATTCAAATCCTGTAATTTTAAAATGTGATAATTGCAGTTATTTATCTTTGGTTGTATGCATTTTAACCACTTCCTACGTCTTTTTCAATAGTACTCAAAAATAATCATTGGAAATAAAGGGACATTATTATTCTCATAAACAACACATTTTATCAACAACAGACAATCATAAAAGTCTCTTAATTACAGGATTTTCTCTATTATCTTGTTGACATGGAATGTTGAACTTTTAAAAATTAAATTATATATGTAAAGAATCGTTTAATATTCCCTAATAAATAACATTACACCCCAAAAATAATATCTTAAGAGATAGTTAAAGTAAGTTAAGCTAAAACCTGTCCCCAGCTCATATGGCTAGAGATACTTTATATTAATAATTTATAAACGGTTTTATTCCAGTCAGGATTGTCATTATTCTGAAGTGACGCAGGCTTTTATAATAAAATTCCATTCCTATACCATTTATTGAATTAAATTATTCTTAAAAGACTTTAAGGCTCGTATTAGGTGTGAAAATTAGGACAATATTCGACAGATTATTCACGTCAATTTCCAACACCAAATACTTTTAGCACTATTCTCTCTTCTAACAACTCCTAGATAGACCACTTAAACCTCACATTGCCTCGTCTAAGAACTGTTTGCTTCCTACCATCATCAATCACCCAAGAGAATCGGGAAGCTTTTGTCTTTTGTGAATTTACATATGAAAAAAAGCTAAAAAAAATGGTTAAATATATTTTGGTCCTTTGGATATTATTGAAAAAATTTGGTGTCATAATTTTGTTCTACACACTTTTGATGAGGAATTGTATACAAAATGGCCGACTTGTGCTGTAGAATAAATACTGGATTAATAATATATGTAAGAACTATTTACATTGAAGCCAAACAGCTGACTTCATACATTTATATATCAAAAAGAATGTACTGGTCTAAATCCAAATTTAAATTTAAGAAAAAAAAAAAAAAAAAAAAACATATAAAAACATTGAAAACTTGAAAATTAAGTTAAACATGTTAACTTCCACCAGGGAACTTCAGGCAAGGCGCTCGAGAAGGGTAACCACATCTTGTATAGCATATCTACTAAAACCCATATACAATTACTCAAACAAAGTTGAGATTGAAAGAAACATGGAACTATCGGATGTAAAATATATTCATGATAATTGTGAATACAGAGACCTCATACTTACCAACAATATTGGATTGACCGCCATAAAACTTTTAGGGTATTGATGAGGCTAGACATGCAATATCTCTTGGTCAACAATTGACATGTCGACGGTCATGCCTATTATGTTCCAACACTGGACGCAATCACGGTACCAAAGCAGCGTCACGGCAACTAATGACGTACAAGTGTTAGTGACATCACTAAATTCTGGTCGAGTTTTATTCTTTTTCATGAAATTCAAACATACCGGCCATTTGTTACAACATTGCGGGCATGACTGGTGATTGGTCAATTTATCTGTAAGCAGCTTGCTTCAATGTATAAGTTTCCATAGTAGGAAAAAAAATCTACCATACCATTAACTGTGAAAGAAATATATCATGTAGCCTTTCAGAGGTGTCATAATTGAGGAATAAGTCCAAATATGAAGCAGAAATAAAAAAAACCCAGTTGTATCTTTTACTAGTGTGGCGACACCTTTAGGGGTTTCGCGGGAAAGAATGGAACAATCTAGAGGATTTCTATTAGTAGAGCTCATCGACAGAACTTGCCACTCAAAAGTTTAACACAGACCTAACGGATAAGTGCCAAACCTACCAAAAATTTGGTAAAGAATTAGTTACTTTATTATGGGTACGAATTCAAAATGGTACGTTAAATTTATTTTGGATGATAGAGTCGACTTTAAACAGTTATTGTGGATTTTATGTGCAAGATAGAAAAAATATAAAAATACCGTCTTTTCCGTCAGATCTTAAACTTTTTTCTGTCAATGGACGACTTTTTCGTACAATGAACGGTTATTGAACAGGAGTGCGTTAAACATAATTGTTTTTTGGAAAAATTCATTTTTTGCATGTTTCACCCCAATATTAAGTATGATACCGATTTTTCCCAAAAAATTCACCAAGCTAGATAGCTAGATCGCATCAGACTCCATAACCTCAGAAATTTTTAGCAAAATCTATCGAGTAGTTTTCAAGGTTCCCAAGATGCAAGAATATGCTGCTAAAAAGGGGAAAGTTGTCGCCTTTATCATTTCACATCCAGAGGATGTTCCGAATGAATTCGTCACTAATCCTCTAGATTGTTCCATTCTTAATTTTTCAAGCCCAATAAGATAACTGACATTAACACTAGTGTGGCGACACCTTTAGGGGTTTCGCGGAAAAGAATGGAACAATCTAGAGGATGTCTATTAGTAGAGCTCATCCACAGAACTTGCCACTCAAAACCTAACGGATAAGTGCCAAACCTACCAATAATTTGGTAAAGAATTGGTTACTTTATTATGGGTACAAATTCAAAACGGTACATAAATTTATTTTGGATAGGGTCGACTTTAAACACTTATTGTGGATTTTGTGTACAAGATAGAAAAAATATAAAAATACCGTTTTTTCTGCAAGATCTTACACTTTTTTCGGTCAATGGACGACTTTTTCGTACAATGAACGGTTATTGAACAGGAGTGCGTTAAACTTATTTTTTTTCCTGAAAAATCCAATTTTTGCATTTTTGGCCCCGAAATTAAGTATGTTACCGATTTTTCCCAAAAATTTAACCAAGTTATATAGCTAGATCGCATTAGACTCCATAACCTCAGGAAGTTTTAGCAAAATCGTTAATCGGCTTCATATTCGTTCCCAAGATGCTGATATATGCTGCTAAAAAGGAGAAAGTTGTCGCCTTTATCATTTCACATCCAGAGGATGTTCCGAATGAATTCGTCACTTATCCTCTAGATTGTTCCATTCTTTATAGTCTCCCAACTTACAAACACAATTTAAGATTATTAAGATAAAGAATGTAATAACTTTTTTAGAACCTTTTTAAAATTTTAAAGTTTAACTTATATCAACCAATATCAAGCAGGTGGACTATGACATTTTGGTGTCTTCTGAAGCAAGCTATTATCTTCTTGATAGTGCACTTATGGACATCATAAGGATATCATTTAACTGTTGGAACTCTAATATAGCTGTTGTCATGCTAATTACACATTATACCAGAGTTAATTTTAAAGCACTAGAAGGTCGTTCCTGAATACAATTTGCATGGACCAAAATTGTGACAAAGGTTGAAGAAATATCCAAAAGACCAAAATAAATTTAACCAAATTTAGCTATGGAAATATTTTGCATGGGGAAGTATACCTTAATTATTTTTGTAAAATTCAAACTTTAAAAACATCATTTATTGAATGCGCCTTGTAGTGTGAGGTTGTTGACATTCTTTCAGAAAAAATCTCGAAACATAAAGTAAGTCTCATATATGTTTAAGTGTACCTTCTGGTTAGGAAAGAGCATGTTTTAGATACTATAAAAAATCTTGTGGATCTGGAGTCACGGCTCACAAAACATATTTCAATTTCCTTTTAAAAAAGTTTTTAAAATGTATTTAATGGATTGAATTCCTCTCTTTTAAAGACATCACACTGAAATTAAAATTCTGTCTGCATTTAAAGTTGTGCGTCTTCCATTTTTTTCGAAAACTTGAAATAAAAAAACTTCTGCTAATGGTAAAATCTAAAATCTAAGTAATTTATTTCCCTGGAGTAGACATTACAAAATAAAACAAGTGTTTTATTGTACTTAGATGTTGATAAAAAACTTTAAATTTCACATTTTTATTTGTCTACAACATGAAAGTTGTAAAAGATATTTATCTATTTGTCTACTACCAGACTTGATAAATTGAACATCTTAACTTAAATTTGGGCCTTTTCCATGAAAAACAATTTTTTGCAATTTTTGTAAAAGACATAGGGAAAAAAACTTCACAATAAAAACACGCAGCTTTAGAAGAATGATGATTTCAACAATTTAATTTTGGGAAGATTTTCAGTCTGCAAATATGACTAAGTTTGAACATTTGTAATAATTTATGGATAGCAGTGTATATTGAAACCCATACTTGTTGCTAGAGAGAGTATCATCTTTACAATTTAAAATAATAAAACTAATTTATTTAATCAAAACTCCAAGTTTAAAAGCATGTGACAAGTTACAATAAATATCATCTATCATATATTAACATGATCTTTTTTCTTTATAGCATGATAGCCTAACAAAATGGGTTTCACACATTCAAATGACAGGTTGTCATCTGTTCTTTATAATAGTATACCAGCAGTAACTTTTAGTTACAGAATAAATTACTTAACCACTGAAATAGCATGGGCTTCTGCTTATGAATTTTCTGCTATTGCATTTCTTTAAAATGTTTTTATTACTATTTAAGTGATTTAATTGAAACACAGAATATATAACAACTGACCCATGGATCAAGATTGCTTAAAAATTATTATTTCAAGCTTTGAAATTAAAACTACTGACTAATCAAGTTTTTCCTAATTTTTCTACTGGCATTCTTAGTTTTCAACTGGCAATTTTATTGTTGGGTTTGTTCTGCTGATGTTTCTCTTGAGCATTTTTTGTATCTAAAGATAGCTTATGGCATGTAGACATCTTGTTAGTGATACCTGATGGATTCTTTTTTGACATTATGACATCCTGATATAAATGTTGATGAATGATCTGCAGAAGATTTAGTACCGGTAGTGAGAAACAGTTACTTATGGAAGTTTTTGCTTTTGATTTAGTTATTCGATCCAATTCAGCATTTGTAGGTGATACAGAAGCTGATAGTCAAAAACATTATCATAATGTGAATTTGAAGCTACTTTTACATGGACGGGCTTAGCTACCTTTGGTAAATTTACAACTTTTTCTGTGTTGAGTTCCGTGCAAATATTTTAATGAAATTTACAATTATATCTTAAATATGAATGACAGTTCATCAAATATTTATCAAGGGACAAAATGACACCAAGACAATGATGATCTGACATGAAATAAAAAAGTAATGTCAAAATTTGTCAGAGCACCTACACATGAAATATCTGATTCGTTGTTCCCGTCTCCTCTGTTTTATATACTGGGTGATACCTTATACAGAAATAACATGTTTCATGTATACTTGTTGACATTGGATATTATGCTTTTGAATTTGAAATTCAAAGAAATTTTTTTTAATGAGATGCATTTTTTTCATGGCAAAAAGGTCGTTTTTTTGGGGGTTTTTTTGCATGTTAGTAGATTTTTAAATCGCACCTTGTGAAAACCACTGGCATTTTGCCAGTATGCCAGTGCCAATTTCAAACCCTGCTAGCCCTTGGATTAAGCTTTCTTGATGAATATACATGTAAATCTAAAACACTAATACATGTAATAAAAATATTTTTTATTATTTGGTCATAAATAATACAAATACATTTATATATATAATTTATCTTTAAATGTTCAATGTTTAATATGTGTCATGTCACAATAACCAACTATTATAGATGTTATACATTCCAATATAACAAAACAGATGAGAGAACCGAAAAAACACACCAGCCATTCTTGTAGCGACGCAACGATTAACTGAGCACCTGCCAGGGTAGTATAGAGGAGATTCAGGACTGTTGCACAAAATATAAGAAATACTAATGGTCCTTTCAAAAACTGAGGGAGAGGTTTCCTGTTTTCCTGTGTAAGCTCCCATTCAAGTTCAAACAAGAAATCAGCTGTTATGCTATCATCTACCTGGTCCTCATCTCGTATATGGTAGGAGTCTATAACACTCTGAAGATTAACCAGAGCAAAATCTTCATGTTTTTTCAATCCGTCTTGTTCAAAGTGCTTCTGAATTGTTCTTTTTGTTTTCTGTTCTTCTTTTACTGTTACAACTTTAAGAAAGGTTCTGACTGGTTTTAGCTCTAAGAAGATAAAATTATTTGATTGATCAGGTCAGGGCCGGTATTTTATATTTAATTATTATACCTCAGTTAATGATACTCAAATTTGATTTGCCTAGAATAGGTCACTTGTCATTAGATAAATCATCATATTCCCAACTTTTGATCTGGGGACAAATTGTATGTATGGCCAAATTGTAATGTGAAAAATTCTGTGTATGGAAATGTTAATAATTCGGCAAAATACATGTGATGAAACCAATAATGGCAGGTGCACATGTTCTTATGATGCTCCATATCTATGCATAGTTTTAAAAAAATTGGATCATATATAATTAAATATCTATATAATCCAGCCAAAAAAGGAGGTGCACATGTTCAATGTATATAGAAACATCCTGTAAAGTTTCAGACTTTGTTTGTTAAAAGCTGTAAGAGGAGTTGATTACACAAAATGGGTATCCCTCATATGGAATATTGTTGAAAAGTTAAAACTACCCATAAAATATGAACAAAATAATATAATCCAAACAAAATAAGAGGTGCACATGTTCAAAGTACATGTATATGGAAACATCCTGCAAAGTTTCAGACTTCTTGGTTAAAAGCTGTAAGAAGACTTGATTACACAAAATTTGTACCCCTCATATCATACAGGTCACAAGGTCAAAGGTCAAAGGGTCACAGTGACCTAAATTTGGTACATGACACATCGCCTTCCCATGATGCATCCACATACCAAGTTTGATAATCCTAGGTGCTACGGTACAAAAGTTCTGTTCCGGACACGAAACGGGATGGACGGACAAGGTGATATCTATATACCCCCCCCCCCCAAACTTCGTTTGCGGGGGGTATAAAAAGACACTATAACAATATAAGTGAACTTAAAGAACGTACATGCAGCTCCTCTCCCTGACGGCCATATATGCATCAATTTCTTTAGGTAATGTTATGTTAAAAACAATTATTGTAGATATCATACATAGTAGTTGCACTAACCTCTTTCAGTAATAGTTTTTAATGGGTAACCCTGTATATCCATTTTAATAAAATCAGGCAACGTTGGGTCTTCCCATTTCTGTACTGCCTACTGGCCCCGGTTTCACAATCATTCCTTAGCTAAGATTTTCCTTAACTTATATCTTGCAAATTTTCATATCTTTAATTTTGTTAATTTTCAAGATATTGAGGAATTTAAGGTGTCGTTTTTAAAATCACTTCTAGATTAAAACATTTGCATTTAGTTTTGACAAAAATATTCATCAGTAGTTTCAAAAAGAGATTACAAAAATTTGCTTAATTTAAGCTAAGGAAAATCTTAGTTAAGGAATGATTGTGAAACTGGGGCCTGGCTGGTCATGGTGGAAGTGAGTGGAAAAGCTGATGACTTATTTATTTTATATTTCTTATCAAATTTTTATTAATTTGACCCGAATAAAATAAAAATTCAACTCACTGCACATGAATCTTAGCAGAATCTTTTTTTAAATGCCAAAATGGGCATTGTGTTGACTTTCAAAATTTATTGTAAATGTTATACATTATTAAAATAATGTTTTACTGATATATTTCGACCAACTTTAAGGTTGATAGCTGAAATGATTTTGAACATGAGCTGTTTATTGAGAACTTTGAGGAAACTTGATGCAATTTAAGTCCATTTTGGCATGTTTAACCAAAATTTAAGTTTGATCTATATTTTAGTTGAAAATGGGACATAACTTAATCATTAGATTGCATTTTGGTCTTTGGGTATAGAAATTTTTAGTTTCTCACACAAGATTTAGAGTAGCTACATTAATCAATTAATGCTTTTTTAATTCAGCTATAATTTTTTAAATTTGTCTAGTTGGTTCATACTGAAAACAACAAATGCCAGTTGTTGTTTTCATGACACTTTCCAGATAATACACTAGGTGGAGCAAGATACCCCAATTTTTTTTTTTTTTTTTTTTTTTTTTGGCCGCTAGACTACATACCGGTATCCCAAAATTTCATAGGGGCACAACTTTTAAGAAATTTAAGTTACCTCCTGTCCTGCCACACACAATGTCATATCCTAGCTGGTAACCATGCGTTTCACAATCAGAGAACTTAGGTTTTGAAAGTTACAAAACCATTCAACCCATTAATAAAGCATGTTTTACTGGCCCAAATCAGATTTCACAGGAAACTGGCAATTTTCATTCAAATGATAGTCTGTATTGGGATCATCTTAAAAATCAGTCAGGTTTTCTGGCATTGAAATTGCAATGACCCAAGCCAAAATTTATCAAACTTTGGCCATAGGACCTGTGTATGTTAATTTCGAAGACTGATACAAGTTTAGTAAAATATGTTCAACAGCATTGGTTGGACAAAAAAAAAAAAAAAAAATTATGGATAGCTGGATGGACAATAAACTTTAACTTCAATGACTGTACTCATCAAAATCTGGCTTAGACATAACTGATGAGGAAACTGTACATGCTGAGCAATGACATGGATCCCTGTTCCAAAAAGTTGTGATTAAAATAACAAAAATAAAACTATGCCTTACTATAATATCTTTCATGTCTAAAAAGTAAAAACGAGCTTATAACAAATTAAAATACCGGTATTAACATCTAAAAAGATATACAACCTTGACAAAGTGCAGAAAGAATAAACTAATTATACTTACCACTCAAAAGTCCAGAAATGTCATCTTCATCCAAACTCTGTACATCATAATCTTGATATTCATTCATCTAAAAATTTGAATGAAGCATGTAAATAATATGCTTTTTCAAACCAGATTCAGATTCAGGATTTAGAATTTTCAAATTTATGTATTGTATTATTTTTAAAAAAATTGGTTTCAAAATAAATCAAACATTATGATAAGAGTTGCTAGAAAAACAGCTCGCCTCACTTGAATGCAAACTGCAACAATGATGTCATAAATAATGTGAACTAAATGTCCAATGTTAATACAACCATATATGACTGAATAAAAAAACAATTACTAGAAACATAATAATAATAATAATAATAATACCCAACCTAAATTAAGAAGCAACATTGTGAAAATGGTTGTCATTTGTAACTCATAGACATACTCATTATTGCACAACAATATAACAGGGATTTATCAGGGTCTTTTGGGAAAAAGCCCTAAACTAAAAATTGGGAAAAACTATCAACTTTATGCTCATTTTGGGAAACTTATACATGATGTCAGAAGTCGGTTTACTCGCGACCTCGGAAGCCTTTGATGTAGAAGCTGTATTTTCTTCTTCTTTTGCAGATGTTGTTTTAAAATAATCTAGAAAATTTTACTTGATTTTCCTGATGGGGTTGGATGGGGGGGGGCTTTCACAAAATTTACTCACATTTTTGTTTAAAAACAACCCAATTTTCTAATTGGGAATTTTCTTAGCCGATTTGGGGGAAAATCAACTGTTTTTCCATTGAGAATGGGGCCGAATTTCGGCCCTAAATAGGCCCTTGATGAATCCCTGTATAACTATAATGATTTAAATTTCTGGTTCTTGTTCCACTAGGATTGTTCTTAAACTTGAATCTGGTAAATTAGAAATATTAATAATTTTGCTTGTTTTTAAGACATTCCTCAATTTAAAGTGCCATTTCGAAGATAACTATTTAAAAATAATTATTTGTGAAATTAATTATTTCAAAATTTATTTAATTTTAAGTTATGAAAAGTTACGAAAAATCTTAGTTAAGATATGAAATGATATAAGTAAACAAGAGGCCCATGGGCCTTAACGCTCACCTTAGGAAGAGTACATATCTTATGCAGAGGTTCAATTGTCAATGACATTAATAAGAGAATATCAAAATTTTCAGCAGTAAGGGCCAATAATATGCAAGTATTTTTGCAAATTAATTATACTAATTATTATATAAGTATGCTATATATAACATATTTAAAGTCTAGCTACAATATATTATTTATAAACAGCTAAAACATCTGTATATTAAAATGTGCATTAGGCAAATACCTACAATATTCCAATACACATGCCTATACAAAGAGTTTATAGTTTTTGAGATAATTAACCATTTAAGTATTTGTTCGCATCTATGACCTTGACCTTTGAACCTATAACCTTCATTCATATATCAAAATGATTGTTGTGCAAATGCCTACAATATTCCAATATACATGCCTATACAAAAAGTTTATAGTTTTTGAGATAATTAACCATTTAAGTATTCGTTCACGTCTATGACCTTGACCTTTGAACCTATGACCTTCATTCATATATCAAAATGATCGTTAGGCCAATACCTACAATATTCCAATATACATGCTTATACAAAAAGTTTATAGTTTTTGAGATAATTAACCATTTAAGTATTCGTTCAATTCTATGACCTTGACCTTTGAACCTATGAACTTCATTCATATATCAAAATGATCGTTGTGCAAAGTTGTCCAAGATCAACAGTGAAAACTCCATACAATTATCTTCAGCCGTTATGAAGTTATAACAATAAATGTCTCATTTTAAAAATTATGTAATTTCATCAAAAAACGCGTAACCTATTTTTCGTCTAATTTTCATGAATAACACAATTTTAATGTTCCTAGGTATGCTGAATCTAAATATCCAATCAAAATTTGCCTGCACCTTTTGGTTTCAGAGAAGAAGATTTTATTGTCTTTTTGCTATTTTTAGTAACAGCGGCCATCTTGTTGGGCGTGGTCAAACCCCGAACACAATTTTGAAAGGCTGTTACCCAGGCATGATAATCACCAAGTTCCATCAAATATGGCTCAGTAGTTTTGGAGGAGAAGATTAAAATGTAAAGTTTACACACGACGCACGGCGGACGACGGACGGTGATAGATTGCAATAGCTCATCCGAGCCTTTGGCTCAGGTGAGCTAAAAAAGTTTGAAATAATTCTTAAAGTACACAAAAATGTAAAATATGTAATTCAATATTCATTCACTTGCACCTACACTTATTTGATATAAAAAATTAAACATACTTTACATCCAAAAAATACTTAGTTAAGAAATGATTATACATGTATTAACTTCATACCTGAAGACTAAGTTGAACTTCTTGTAAAGCTTTCCGAGTGACTTCAGACACCAACTGAACTGCTGATACATACAGGATTTCATTCTCGACCATTATCTCCACCATGTCTGGTAAACCATATATAAATCTTAGGAATGCAATATCAGCCTGTTGTATAGAAGAAAATAAGCATTATTTGGTAGGTCTCAAGTTGGTGGCCAAATGACCTATAGCTCATGCTTGCAGATTGCAGCACCTCTCTATCTAGGTTTGGTTCTTACTCGAGATAAATCACAGTGAAAAAAGTGTATCAGTTTGCTTGCCTAAGGTTGGTGATTTTTTTCCCACAACCTTTATGTAAGTGGAAGAATCTTGACTGCCAAGGGCATTACTCCATTTTACTCCTAAAGTCAAAACTTTAATTACTGTCATTTCTACAGAATGATAACTAATTTATGAAAGCTATTACTTTTGTAATATTGTAACACAGAACAATGAAATTTCTATAATGACAAAAAGTACACTCAAGGGTATTTTGATGTTTCTAAATATGGCATGGAATGTAGCAAATCTGAAGTGTTGTATAATAAATCACAGTGCCTCCTATATATCACTGCCAAGATTCAAATTTGACTAGGGGCAAATCCTAGCGTGAGAAAGTTTGTCAGTTGCCTATCTGGATACTCCAGTTTCCTCCACTACTAGTATCTCAGAACTGACCCCCTCAATTTAAAGAATCTTGACTAGGTTGTAAAATGCTGTTACTCCAATGAATGTACATGTACTCCTAAAGTCAAAACTTTCATTACAGGCTATTTCTAGAGAATGACAACTAATTTATCATAGGGTTCGAACCCACAACCTCCCGCTCTTGAGGCAGATGCTCTACCAATGAGACAACATGGTCAGGAGTTAACTCATTCTTTCATGGCCAATAAACTATCTTGTTCCTATGACTTGGCAAAGAGATCTATATAAATACTTCTAATTACCTTTACATCAAAAAATTCGTCTAATCTGTTTTGATTTGATTTTACCATTCGTGTAAATTTTTTGTCTGTAACATTCAATATGCATCTGCTGGCTTCTCTCTCTAAAGTTGATGCTAATCGCTGCCTTAATGTGTTCATTGCTGAGAAATTATGTTCAAAATTGACCAGAATGCTATTTTTCTGTGTTGCATTCTTTTTCACTTCCTCAAAATATTGCATCACCAATACTTCAGAAAGATTCACACTTGTTTTCTTCCAATTGTGAAATCCTTGTTTTTTCCAACTTCTTTTTAAATGAGTTGCACTGATTTCAAGTTTGTCTTTTAGATCAGAACTAAGACCGTCATTCTGTGCAAAATTTCTGATTTTATTTAAAAGTGTCTGACGGATCAGAAATTGAGAATACACATTCACGGGATCTTGATATTCCAGCCATAATTCTTCTTTAGCTTTGTTCACTGCGTCTAAACACAATCTCCAAACCACTAAATGTCTCTGCCGAAGTATACTTAGTTCACGTTTCTTATTTGCCATCATATTTAAACAAAATTCATTAATGTAACTGTCAAATTCTTTCTCTTTCAGTTCTTCCCTGACTTTCTGAAATGTCAGTCTAGCAACTGTCTTGAGATAATATCGTACCATTAGAGCTTCATCTACCTCAAGCTTGTTTATTTTATTTAGATTTTCTTTCTTTTCTGTTTCATCTGAATAAAACAAAATCAAACACAAACATACTGATCAATGTCCAAATTACAATTCCAAAAGCAAGGTAAAAGTTTTGTGAAGAAACAATATTCATAGTGCTTTAATTTCTAATGCTGTGCAAATCAGACTATATTAAGAATGTTTATATACATTTCGCATTTATTTAGAATCTTGTTTTAATCCTAACTGAAATTTAAAACATTGCTGCTTACAGTATGCATGTTCAGTCACTGGATCACCCTATAAATGGTGTCACATATATATACATAGGCAAAATATTACTGACATCACTTGCTCAATGGCAATTATGGCTAAAATTTACATACGATCTCAAAATGAAAAATTAAGTTGCTAGATTGCTGACAGAAATACCAGTATTTCACTCAAATAAACAAAGGGCAATAAATGTCAAATGGGGTTCACTGGTAACAAACCATGAACTAGTCAGTATATTATCATAGTTAATCCTTATATCAAGTAAGCTAGAGGGCAATAACTCTGTCAATTCTGGTTAACCAGTTACAAAATATGAACTTGTCCAAGATATTGCCATGATAAACCCTTGTATCAAGTTTTATTAAATTCTGTTGAGAAATAAAGTTGCTAGAGCACTGACAAAGAAAGTGTAACATATGTACTTATGTAGATACAGGCAAAATCTTATATTCCCTCCATACTTTGTTTTTGAGAGGATAATATTTAATTATGCTGTTATTTTGTCATTTGTTTTAGTGTATTCTGTTGGGTTTTTTTTAAATTGACTTTAAAATTAGACTGACCTTTCTTTCTATCTTTTACTGGGTGGACAGTATCAAATGCAACTTTATCTGTTCTGACCGCCAGATGATAAGCAGCTTCTTCTAAGTCAGCACCGATCATTGAAATACCTCGTGCCTGGCTAGTCGTCACATCATATACAGATAACTTTAAGATGTTTGACGACTTTAGGGCCATGGTGGGATCATCTACCAAAGGCTTTTGTAGGGGTTTAACCAGGCAAGTTTCATCTATGCAGTCTAATGTTTGGGTTGAAGTTGAATCACCATGTTGTATATATTCACCTTAAAAAGGAATACAATAGTCAAGATAAATATCTGAAACAAGGATAAAATTCTAATCAAATGTAACTCAGATGTAAGTCTTTTAGAAAGACTGGTGTCAACTACATTTTGTTGCAACATTGTAATTGTCACGTCATGCAGAATTTTGGCCTTAAATCATAGGAAGAAAAACCCCTCCTGCATTATTAATATATAGCTTATGATAAGGGAGACAACTCTAACTAAAATCCACATCATAGCTGAAATAAATATTCTAATGCTTCCAAATGAAGACTAATAGTAATACTTTAAAAAAGTTATTTTTTAATATTTGCCAAGATTAAGTATGAAAGCAGTCCTCAATATCAGAATGAAACATTTCAACAGGCATGCTGAAATTGTTTTAGTTTTATAGATATCTGTTAGTAATTAGTACCACTTTTATCTACTTAAAATTTACAGCATACACGAATAAGTTGGCAGAAAAAAAATGAATATGTTAATTCTTATTTTAAAGATTCATAGAACTAGTAATTGATCCATGACATCAATATGGAGAAATTTCAGGTCTTTCTTAAAATGCATCTATAGGGTTGCTTGCACACAAATGTAACTATTCTATTTAGTGGGGAATCTTTAAAATAAGAGGTTGGAAACCAAACTACAAGCATCTTGAGTAGAATGAAGTGTTTCACTTACATTGAGATGGTCTGTTCATGGATGGTGCAGGAATTCAATGTGCCCATAAAAAACATTGTTAACCCTCAATAAATGAACTGACAAACTATCCAACACTAAGATCTGCCAGGGTTAAATTTGAACCCAGACAGTGAGAGGGGTCGTGTGATCCATGAGCTAGAATTTTAGGCTCTATTTCATAGGCGGCTAGTGCTTAAGACTACTTAACCAATAAGAACCATTTATTATCATCATAAAATTATGTAGTAAATTAATATTTAATATCCTCAAAATAAAAAAAGAGATTTGTTATTTATCAAACATCAATTTAACATTTACCAAGTATTACACTCTAAATATACAAAGACAAGGAGAATTATTACTTACCATCTAACATAGAAGCTACTTTTTGTTTGTGGGTTGTATGTACAGCCAACTGTTCTTTCATTTCATTACACCATTTACCGACTTTCTGACAAATATCAGAGTAGTCTATATCCCCATCCAGCAGTAACTGTTTCAAACTTTTGATTTCTGTATCCATGGATTTGATCAAAGTTCTGGTGAATTCCTGAAGCTCTTCTGCTCTCTGCTCCTCCATTAGGGATATCATTTTATCACGCCGTCTTAGTCTCCAAGATGACATCTTTTTTACATGAATCGATTCTGAATGTTCTTGTGTTCTGAAAAGTATGATTAATTGATTAAATGGGGTTTTATGTCCCAGTCAAGAATATTTCACTTATATTGAGACATCACCAGCTATTAGTGAAGTAGCAGAAAATTTGACCTTTGCTTTGCGCTAAGGTTATAAATATGTTTGTTTAAATAAAATTTGTGCAAAGGGCAATAAGGCTTAAATTATGCAAAATAGAATTATAGTTCTTGTGCACTGTACTTCTCCTTATTGAACTCTATCAACCTTGATACCTCTTGAAGGTTTTGAATAACAAAGGCCAATAACTCATAACTCTTAAAATTATGAAAAACAGTGTTATGGTTTTTGTGCACTGTACTTCTCATCGAGTTCTATCTACCTATAAAGTTTCATATTGATAACTTTTGAAAGTTTTGTGTTATGCTCCCTACAAAATTATGGCAGACAGATACACGGATGTATTTGACAGACAGACAAAACAACAACTATATGAGCCGGTGCATGCGAAAACCTACAACTTGGTCAAAATTTTCAAAATTGAGATTTTTACATATTATGAAAGTCCATAATGTCTTATACATGTAAAAACATTTTTAAAGTAAAACACAAATTCTAAAATGTAAAAATGACGTCACAAAAACTTGGATGACGTCACAATTTATTGGTCAAGTGTTCATGAGTGCTTTCAATTTTGCATTCAATTTTCAATACTCGAACATCGTTAAACATAATGAGTGTAACTCTTCCGACCGTGTTGAACATGTGATATCTTGATACATTAACCTGGCATTGTGTAACTGAGTTTAATTGTCGGTCTCTGCTTTATCGACTTGGTGCGACTTGATCCGGTCGGTCCGTAAAGGTATATGATCAACAGACCTCTTTACAAGTGTAAAGGTAGTCTCAGAACCATCGATATTACGGTCCCTGATCTTCAAGAAAATTTCACCGGGTTCTATACTTGAAAATCTTAAATGTATTGGATATTACAGAAAAATGTAATTACATTTTTTAATCTCCCTACAAACTCAATACCATGCCGCCACCCACCATAAAGTTTAGTTATGATTGGTTATTTTACAAGAAAAGTAGTTTCAATTATTAAAAACATTTTGTTTACAATTTTTGAAACCCATTGTATTTTATAATTCTTGACTTAAGTGGTCATTTAAATGAAGCGAGTGCATTATAATTCTAGATTTAAAAACAAACAAATAAATAAATAAATAAATGAATAAATAAATAATACATAAATAAATAAATAAATAAATAAATAAATAAATAAATAAATAAATAAATAAATAAATAAATAAACTTCTTGAATGCACTGGTGCTTGTGCATTCCAATAAACATGCTATCAATTTAATACTTTGACCTATTTTATCTCAGTTAAATTTTATATCTTATTAAATGTGCTGATAAAATGATCCAAAATGAAACAGGACCGATCAGAAATGAGCTGATTAAAATGTTTTCCAATCTTTCAATTCCCGGTTTCTGGGTCCATAAACACTCTATGCAATGTTTTTAATTATTATATGCAGATTTTGTAACAGTACTAGTATCCAAGAGTGCCAACATCGATCCGACAGTATTGGCGCTTTAATCACGCAAATCCTATAGAACCCTTGTCTATGAAGCATCGTGCATGTCCTGCAATATGCATTTATTAAAAAAAAGTGACTTCAGTGTTGTGTGCATGAAAGTATTGTTCTTCGGCGCTGTCGAATCGGCCATAGCTATTTTACACATTCATTTATATTAAAAGGAGAACAACCTCCCCAGTGTGTCCCATGTCAAGGTCAACAATCTGTTCAGCACATTTTGCTGGATTGTGTTGACTTTGCACCTACAAGGGATAACTTTTATTCAGCAATATCAATGCAAGATCTTTTTAGTAATGTCAGTGGACATCAAATTTTAAACTTCCTTCGGGAAATTAACTTGTATAGTAAAATATAATTGTTTTCTTGGTTATTCTTAGGTTTCATTTCAATAGTTTGTGCTATTGAAACTACTGTATCTTTTTCTTTTTCTAGCCGCGAATAGCTGCAATATTGCTGATGCGGCTTTAAACAATAATTCACTCACTCACTCACTCCTGCCAAAATGCACCATTTGAAATAAGTCATTGTATACATATTTTTGTTCTGTCTTGTAAAATATTCTAAATTTTTGTAATAGCAAACACAAACTACTGTATTTTGGAATTCGCCTGTATCAATGAAAGACATCAGAATTAATACATTTATTAAAAATACAGACGAGTTCGGTACTTTTGCCATTTTCATCCAGTGCCTGATCCTCGTCTATTTAGTGATTCAGATGCAATTGAAAACATAATCGTGCATAAAAAATCTGGATTTTACGGGGTGTCAGAAAATCAAGCGCACCCATCTGTCTATCAAAATATAGTTTATTGATCGATTGATTAATTGATTGATTGATTGATTGATTGATTGAAAGGCGATCTACATCCTAGTCAAGAATATTACACTTATATTGAGGACGTCTCCAGCTAAAGGTGAAGTAGTAGAATATTATATTACCTTTGTAGTGTGTATGTTATATGACCAATATACCCCTTGTACCATCTCCAGTGGTTTAGAGTGAAAAAAAGTTTGAATTGTATTGCCAAGTGCAATGTAAAGGGAGGAATTTTAATGATGCCTGCAATAACACGGGGCATCGGTATTTAAGGTCTCTTCCAAAGGACTCTAAGACTTTCATTTCTAAATGCTTGGCGAACTTTTTCAAGTTTTTGTCAGACCGTGTCTGAAATCGAACCCACAACCTCTCACATAAGAACTTCCGTTGTATACATACATTCTGTGCGAAGTCAAAAGTAACATTTTGTTTTGGTACAAAGGCGCAACTGGTACACTTGGTATTGAGATTTTAGATAGTTCTTCTTGTGTCTTTGTAAAACAGGTTTTAAGAACACATTTTCTTTTTTTACAATAATGAGGAAAAAAACGGAAATTCTATTTTAGAAACGCTGTACTCCTTCTGTTTTGCCCATCATATCCAAAATTAAAAACAAAACATGCAGATGTGTGCGTTTTTTGGGTTTTCGGTCAAGGAATGTTTAAAACGTCCTAATGCATTTCTTAGCATAGCATGCGCAAGTGATCAAGTTTTTTTTCCGCCAATACAAAGTACATACATGTGGTATTTAAAACAGAAAGTTTATAATTAAATAGATAAAGTTTAAACAACCATTGTGAATAGCATAGGAAAAAGGCCCTTTATCCTTTAGCAAAACACGTTTTCTGATATATTTTATGAATTGACCTCCTACTTTCATTAGAATGTACATGTAGATGTATTGGTAGAATTTCATCTCGACCTCTAGGTGGGGAAGGAAATGGCACCTCGTTTTCATCTGCATAATTAATTATGTAATTCACAATTATTTCAACGCCATTAATATTGATTAAGAGACCGCAGTGGCCTAATGTATAAGATGTCAGTCTACAAATCCAGGGTTTCTCACCGCTGTGAGTTTGAGTCCCGCTTAGAC
This sequence comes from Anadara kagoshimensis, assembly GCA_021292105.1. Taxonomy (NCBI): domain Eukaryota; kingdom Metazoa; phylum Mollusca; class Bivalvia; order Arcoida; family Arcidae; genus Anadara; species Anadara kagoshimensis. The sequence goes on from CM037867.1 coordinate 39,639,484, forward strand.
CACATGTGGGAAATTGGCTTTTCCTTAATGTTGGCCTTTACTGGTTAACCTGGTATCAGTTTAATGGACTGGGGGATGGTACGCTTGTCTGCGGCGTACTCGGTGAGCTAGCACCTTAAAGCCACCCTTAGTGCGCGCTAGTACAAGGCAGACCATACAACACACTCGCAACTCACATGCAAACACAAAATTGTTCACAGATTAATCCATAGAGATTATAAAATAGTTCTCGTCATGAATAGCTTAAAAAATTGCTGATACGACTTTAAGCAACATTCAACCAACCAAGCCATTAATATTGAAGTCATTATGAGGTTTTTGAACCCTGTTCCCATGTGTTCTTGGATCATTTAAATTATTCTTCACGTGACGGATAATGAAGCTCTGATGGCATACCGTATCTTAAATACTACCCAACAAATTACTGTACGTTTAAGGTGCTAATTCCGTCTCTCTCCTCGTTTTGTTTGTATTCTTTGGTTGTCTTATACTTCATACTAATGGACCCTATCGTGCAACCTTGCCGCTCCGGTAATTAATTAAATTAAAAAAACAAAAAACAACAACAAAAAAAAAAACGTTAGAGGATTCGAACTCCCGGAGCTTGTGTTTGATAAAAAGTGCAAGTCCAGAGTCGTATCCACTACACCACGACAACCACATATGCAGCGCAATATTGTACAATGTATAAAATTTATTATGTCACTGCTAAGGCCAGTAACTCTTCATTTGTTTACATTCACAGACGTACTCACGGCACTGTTGCTGGATCTTGTTACTGATAATATTTAATTTAGTTGCTACATCTTCATTGAAAAGACATATCAAATCGTAAGACACACTTTATTAAACATGTTGTATGTTATTCAACAACTCATCAGGTAAACCCCGAGTGATATACACATAATCTTCCCGGGTCATCTCTCTCTCTCTCTCTCTCTTATTTAGATAAAATTGGGAAGATGTTTGTATTTATTATAATTTTGTACTATATTATTAATATCGATATAAAAGTTTATAAAACGCGACCAATATCAGTTTCGAAATATTTTTAATACAACCATCTCCATACTCCGAAAATACATGACCGAACTGAGTGCTCGTTCACATCTACTTTAAACCTGTATAAATGCTGTAAAAACATATGGATGAATTAAAAAAACTCAACCTCATCTGTCTCCCCTTCAGTTACCATATCTTACCACCCCCACTTAAAATTACTCCGTTAAAATCAGTTTTAACTTCAACTTGTTCTAAAAGTTAAAACGTCAAACTTGTAAATTGACGCATAATGCTTGCAGTTGATTTCCGTGTTTGTGACGTAACTTCGTCGCGATTTTTCTCAATTGTGACGTAATTGCCAAGTTGTAGGTTTTCGCATGCACTGGCTCATATGCTTTCCTTTGGGGTATTATAATAAAACTGATTAATATTAGTTACCGGTAAGTCTTTCGTTCAGACTTTCGTTCAGATGTAAGCTTTCTTTCAGATGAAAGCTTTCTCTCAGGTGGAGGGAAATGATGATATGTTTTTGGAATCAGAGTGTCACTGTAATGTGAATACAACTCACTACTTGTATCTTCACTTTTTATAACCTGTTGGTCTTCTTCATCGCTGGAAGTGTGATCATCCTACAAAATGGAAATAACTACATAGTTACTTAGAGGTTTCAGTAAGCAGCTCTTTGATGGTAGGAGAGAGAGGGAGAGAGATAGAGAGAGTGAGAGAGTCTAGGTTCATGAGAGAGAGAAACTTGGCCTAAATTCATTGATTTTTCAATCTAATGAGAGGAGAGAGAGAGAGAGAGAGATAGAGAGGGAAGGTTGTGGCGCGTGTGATTTTATTTTAGAGTGAAAGGTACCCCTCAATACAACATGAAAATACCTAGTCACTATGAATCAACTTTATCCTATTACAATGGTGTGTGCATGCGTGCGTGTGTGTGTGTGTGTGTGTGTGTGCAAAACAGGATCTTAGAAATTCTACCTAAAGATAAAAGTCTCAGTTTATTTTAAATATTTTCTTCATATATCAAAAGCAGCAACATAAATCATACCTTAATTAATGTACTGGTATTTACAACCCTTTGTACACAAGTATCTGGTGCAAATATTGATATATTGTTGTTTAAAAATTGTGAAAATCTTTTAATTGAAATGATGCTAAGGAGTTTCTGAGATGTGGGAAAAAAATAATAGATGTGTCATATACCATTTTTTTAAATTTAATCATAAAATACATTCAAAACATGGTATATGACAGATGGATAAATGTCTATTAGAATTACATCTAAAGGGAGGCAACCCTATTAGAAATGAAACATAAAAGTGTACAAAATTTTCTCTGATAATGAATTTATGTAACACAATATGTCATTAAGTATCAGAGATAACTGAATCAATTTTAAGAAGGCACAGCCACCAGTGATAGCAGCGTGCAGGCCACAATGGTTTCCTATGGTTTTCCCCAATGGGAGAGTTGCCAATTTTTTTGCATGCTTGTTGACTGTTTATTAGTGACACAATAAAGTGATATGCGATAAGAACACAGCTCAGATATCAGATGTTTCTAAGGAGAACTGGCACGAAAAATGAATAATTTTTTTCTATATAATATTGCAATTTACCTTTTCACCATGCTGTTCCCCTTGCCAATTTAAAAAAAAGTTTTTATAAAAAAATGAGGGATTTTACAAAAAGTCCAACAGTTTTTGCACAGTCTGTAGCTATTGCTGATATAACCACAGAATTTGTATTTGATCGTAGTTGAGATCTAAGTGTTGGGTATGTTTTAGTCTTACCTATACTGTTATTTACCTGTTCCTTTGGATCAAAGTAGACGGATGATCGACTACATCCAGTGCTGGTAGGTAAATATTGGACAGTGTCCGACATACAACCATCAGCTTGTATCTTACTGACAATTTGAGGACATTCATCTAGACTGATTGAAGTTATCAAACCTTGAAAAACGAAAATAGAGTAATATCAGCTATGTATTTTTTTAATCAAATCAAACTGTCAAACATACCAATCGATGTCCAAATAACAATCCCCAAAGCAAAGTAAAAACTTTGAAACTGGCAACTTAAGTTAAGCAGAGTGAATTCCCGCCAGGAAAGCGATGTGGTGTGCTTCTGAAGGGTAAAACCTTCCTATCTAAAAGATGTGTCTTACAAAATGTCACAAACTCTGGAAATACACTATAAATTTTTAATTCTTTTCATTATGACCAACTAGATAAACATCTCCAATCAAACTGGAGACAGTAGTTAATACTAATTATTTCCATATTAGATTATAAGAATCCATTATGAGTATCTATGTAAGATAGGGAAATCTCACTCGAAGGGTTGAACATTTCAGTCAGAGACGTGGCTTGCCGAGTCTCAGACCAGAAATGTTCAACCCTGAGGTGAGATTTCCCTATCCTACATTACATGGATAAACTCATAATGGATTATTTTTCTTCCATTTTAGTGCCAATATTTGGCTTCAAGTAGGATGAACATAGACATCGACGCCATGTTTGTAAAATCTAACTTTGTAATTCGACATTCTACTTTAAAATAAATATGACCATTGGATAGATCGTACTGGATTTTGGTTTATACAAAATGTATAAACTACAAAACAAATTGGTTCATTAAAAAATCCAATATTTATCATTTGAAACACACTCAAAATTTCTAAATTGTGAAGAATTGGATGTCATTTTCCTGCAAGATGACGTCATGTTCTCCATATGATGACGTCATGTAATTGTCTTTTGATTGTGACGTCACTAAAGGTCACGTGGTCATGTATACGCATATCTCACATAGGGAAAAAACCCTATCTTACATGAGCAGATATGGAAGAAAAATGTATCACCTATATCATTAAAGTTGGAATGGTGGAGGAAACTGGAATGCCCAGAGATAACCACCTACCTTCAGCAAGTGAACTGACAAACTTCTCACATTAGGATCAGTCTGAGTGGGATTCAAACCTGAGGGGCAAGCAACAAGAGACACTCAGGGATTTAGACCACTAAGACATTGAGTCTAAAAATAGGACAATAAAAAATTACAAGATCCTGATATGACAATAGCTAAAACTCTTGATCAAAATCAATGAATGACATCTAACAATGCTGTTACATTATAATTCCCTGAACTAAAGAAAATCGCACAGAATCGTGTCAGATGGAGAGGTGTTGTTGCGGCCCTTTGTTCCCCAGGGAATCAAGAGGAATAAGTCAGGTAAGTCAAGAAATGGCCATTTTACTTCCTGCTCCTGACAGTTAGTACATATATGTTCATGATATTCACAGATTTTGTAATCATTTATTAGCTAAACACTAACCGTAAATGTGTACATGTGTATTATGTGTATGTGGCAGCCTTAAAAATAATATATAATGATATATCTTACCACCATCGTTATTTATTTCAATAGTAATGTCTTCTGTTCTAACTAGATTTTCTGTCTCCACTCTCCCATTTAGGACATGACCTGTCACCTGTTTTTGATCACGACTAGACACCTCTTCATTGATTTGATGATACACAGAGGGCTGATCTTCAATAAAACTGTGGAAAGTGTCTATGTTGACATCCTGATTTGTAACCGTGTCGTCAAAATTTGTACAACTATACATGACTTCTTCAGAGACTTGAGAATGATATTTATCTACTGGCAAAAAAACATCTTTGCTTTCTATAACTGTTAAGTAACTTTGGTACGGTGTCTCTGTTGTCACTTCTCTGCCATTCATTTCATTTGATATGTGTCCCTTTATTGGTATGAGTGTAGAAACAGCACCATCTTTATACATATTGAAATTATTTTGAAATGTTTTCATATTCAGTTCTTTAGGCACCTCTTCATCATCTCCTTGTGAATTGGACCGACGAGGTTTGTGAAAATAACTATATCTTCCAGATTTGATTTTTCTCATGAGAATTTCAAGTAAAGCAATAAATACACAAGTCCCTGCTACTGTGACAAAGGTATAGATGATATGGTCTATCTCTAATATAAAGCTATCAGTGTTGTCCATAGATGTGAGGATCTGGGTTATCAATGTCCCCATCATCAACAGGGAACAGGTGAAGAAGATGAGTAAGACGTTCACAATGGCTGTATATGCTCCAAATCTGATCGGTAAATTCACAGGCGAGACACAGTGATGATACACACAAGGTTTACTTATACATCTTCTACAGCATCTGTATTAGAAAAAAACAATTATAATTAAAATGGGATAGTATTAAAAAACTGTCCTAAATGTAGCCCCTTTAAGTCCCAACCCTGTGAATGATCAAAATATGAATGGCCACTAGCACATCTACTCCATCCAAAAATTAATCCTGTTTAGTTTCATAAAGATCTGCTAAATAGTTTTCGAGTCAAAGCATTAGCTGGAAGAAATGGAGTCAAAACTAATGCCGCCACTTCATTGAGGACATAATAAGAGCCGTCAGTAAGCACACTGTGACAGACACCCCCCCCCCCCCCCCCCCCATCTACCCACCACCAAATACAAATAAAGCATTATGCTTTTATGCCCCTAAATGGCATCAATGAATATTTGTATCTTAAAAACTATAAAATTGAACAAGTTTACTTGCTTATTTTTCCTACAGGTTTGAGAACATTTGTAACTCATCAAAAAATGTGGTTTACTCTGGTTTCTTTTAACTGAACATTTTCACCTCTACTTCAAAAACTTTTAGCCATAATGAACAAAACAAAAATATTTTTTATGAAAGAAATCATGCATGATGTTCAAAACTTTTATTCCAGTTAAGTTATCTGTATTATAGTAACCAGTCACATATAATTGCTGTGACTTAAGTGTCAGAATTTCATATAATTGCTGTGACTTAAGTGTCAGAATTTAACAGACTTTACAGGGCTGTCAATCTACTTAATTAGGTGCTGACCAAATATGGCCCAATTTCAAGGTTCAAAACCTTTTTTTCCCCAAAATACTTTGATTAATTTTCCAAGTTTGAATAAATTAAGTACAAAATTGTAAATGTTACATTTTCATCATGTATCTTCTCCTTCAATTTTTCCTCAAAACTGCATGAAATGATGTTTTTTCCCCAATCTCAAGGGCCCAATACCCAGTAGCAAATATGGGTGTGACAACCCTGTTTTAATGACTAAAAAGTTTAATTACCCTTCTTGAACTTGATCAGTATAAATAGTGTTTTCTATGTCCAACTCTGGATTTTCTATATCAAGTATACAGTAAGGAACTCTCTTTTTGTTTTTTGTTACCAAATCCATCACTTCAATTTGAGTTATGTTCCTGAAAGTATAACATTTTTCAATATGAGTTGATTTTAGGTAACATTTTCAACAAGCAATTTGGAATTCTTTCATTTTAAAATCAATGTTTCCTGTGACAGAAAATTATATAAGCACATGCAAAAGCACCTGTGGCAATTAAAACATAATGTAATAATAAGCTACCAAATTCTCTACAGGCACTAAGTTCCCCCACTAACGTCTTGACTGGCTATACAAACCTATGACAGGCATGTAAACTGTCCTGCCAGCTGTAGAGTAAAACAATGCGACCCACAAGTATCTATGGCCTGTGATGGGTGTAAAAATATCCTACAATCACCCTGATGACATCATCTTTGCATTAAAGCCTTTTATTTTTCTTAAATCACCTTCTTGTTTAACTCATTAATTTGATTGCAGTCTTCTTGAGCTTACATACATCTGATTACTAACTCACCATTTTAAGTCCTTCACAGCAGATATCACAAACTTCACTTCTAGTATTTCACCTATATGATCTAAAATAGTGTGAAAAAATACATTTACTATGGCTCTTAATCAATATAATAATTGTATAAAAATGTTCCTCTTGTTCTCAATTTAATAGTTAAACAAACATTTCTTGAATTTACAATTTTTCCATTATGTATATCTTTGCAATTGATATCATATACATGTGCATGCACCAATACTATATATTTAAGTATAAAATACTCATATCTGTATATCAAAAAGTCTCAGAAATTAAATACTGTTGGCCACATAGTAAAACCGGTATTACAAAAAATGCAATTTCTTTACAAGAGACAACATTGTTTTAAGACTCAGTCTTCAGATTTTTATTATAAATACTGGTATACAAAAATATCACAAAAATACCAGATACAAATTTTGGATTATTTTCTGACTGATATTTTCTGACAGTTTTTTGGGCAACAGATAAATTCCTGTAATGAGACATTTATCAAAAAGTTTGCCAAATGAAATCAACAAAAAGCAGACACAGGAATTTACAATGTAGTTTAAGACACAGCGTTTGATCCATTGACTGTGATCTCTAATTTTGCAAATCGACTCAGTTGTTAAAGCCTTAGCCTTGGCGTGTTACAGTATTTAAGACCAATTTTTTTAAATGGACCCTTCTAAAAGTTCCTAGAATGAAAATTGGAAGATATACAACCAACCAAATTTGTTCATAATTACCTTTAGTTCTAAACAGTAACATGTCATACCCTCCTCTTTGAAACATCAGTTTACCAGATCTAGAAATATTGATCCTTTGATATTTGGACTTTTTCTTTTCACCTTCTAGCTGCATGTAAATCTTTGCGAATGATGGCATTCTGTTTCCTGCAATAGAAAATAAAACTGATTTTACCTCTTAAAGTAAAGAGAACAAAAATAACTTAAAATTCAAGCTGTTAAAGAGGCAACAAGGTGGCTAAGCAATGTGTTCCCTTTTGTGAGTGGCAAATTAAGTTAGTGAAATACCATATAACTAAGAAGTTGCTTACTGTTAGATTGGGAAGAGTTAATTTTGGCAGCAATCCGTTAAGCAGTTTCAGGAGATGCATACACACAATATCCAGACAAGTGAAAACCCTATTGGGATGATTGACTTTTTGTAAAATTATACTAGTGTGACACTGTGCCAAATTTTTTGAGTTTTTTTTTCTACTGTACTTAAGACTCAAGTTAAAATTGTCTTACACTTTAGTACTGAATACAAATTTTATACAATGTCAATTATCTCATTAAAAAAATGACTTTAATCGTTCAGTCAGAATTTTAACATTTTGTAAATTCTCTTGCATATTTTTGTAGAAACTGGGTCAGAAATTTCAGCCTAAGTTAAAAAAAAATCTTTTTTGAGATAGTCTATTGGCTTGGAGGACTTGGGCTCGATTCTCAGTCCATTATCTTTAATAATATATTTCTCATGTTCCTAACCTGGACGTCTTGATGTTTTAATACTTATAACATATTTATACAGATCATTTTCATCTTCGACATCTTCACTTGGTGGCAGTACAAGTATATTAGACTGAAAATGAAATATAAAAATTTAAATATATATATGTACTTTGCAATAGCATAAGGGGTTAAAATTTAAGCCAATCCACAATCCCTAGACCTGTAACTTTCCAGTCAGTCCTATAAACATTTGTAAGTACTCTTTTTCTTAACATTGAACCATCTCGGTTCAAATCTCATTCAACGCACATCCTAGTGCGAGAGAGTGTTTGTTTTCCTTGGGTACTCCAGTTTCCTCACCATCCATAACTAACCACCTAAATATAAATTAAAGAATCTCGACTGTGGTGTAAAACTCCATTACTCCATTACTCCATTCTTAACATTGAAATTTGAGCCTCAGGCCAGTCAAAGTTTTCATTTAACTTCAAACACTGGCATTAGCCAGAGCAACAACATGAAGGGGATACGAAACAAGACATATACTGAGACAAATAAAAATATCTGTAGACTTTGAAGTGAAACCAGACTAATAATATTTTAATATAGTTTAAGAACTTTGTAAGGCTCTACAAAGCATATTTTTTTTTAATTTGTGAGATTTTCATAGTATATATAGTTTTGCATAAAAACAGTTTAGTTAGTTTTTTATTACTTGTATTATGGGTTGGACATCAAATTCTATCTTTCTTGTTACAATAAATTATACCCATCATAAAAAATACTACAATTTAGGGTGAACTAATTTAAATGAACCTCTACTGGAAAACTCATGTTTTCCCATCCTTGTACATGAACAAAATGGGAAATAGCAAATGACACATCTACTCAACACAATAATTGTTCCTGTGAAGTTTCATGAAGGTCTGTAAGGCCTAAAAAAAAGATATGTGTGTTAACATAGAATTATTATAAAGGGTCGGTAGGTCAATTTTCTTTTTTTTTTTTTTTTTTTTTTTTTTAAAGCATAAGTTATGCATGTGTATGTACGAAAGCCTATTAAGCTCATGAATAATAAAAATTAAAAGGCGTAATAACGCGAAATAAAGGCGTTATAATGCGAAAAAAGGCGTTATAACGCCTTTAGAAAGGCGTAATAATGCGAATTGAAAGGCGTTATAACGCGAATAAAAAGGCGTTATAACGCCTTTTAAAAGGCGTAATAACGCGAAATAAAGGCGATATAACGCGAAATGAAGGCGTAATAACGCGAATTGAAAGGCGTTATAACGCGAATAAAAAGGCGTTATAACGCGAAATAAAGGCGTTATAACGCTTTTAAAAGGCGTAATAACGCGAAATAAAGGCGTAATAACGCCTTTTAAAAGGCGTAATAACGCGAATTGAAAGGCGTTATAACGCGAATAAAAAGGCGTTATAACGCCTTTTAAAAGGCGTAATAACGCGAATTGAAAGGCGTTATAACGCGAAATAAAGGCTTATTAACGCAAAGTTAAGATGCCTTCCATAATGATGTGGAGGTCCTGGGGTTTATTCTCCAACCCCCCCCCCCCCCCCCACACACACACACACACTTTACATACATATTAAAAGTGTGTGTGTGTGTGTGTTTCCTGCACAACTATATGTAATGTAATAAGCTGTTTTATATGTATTTATTCTATGAAAATTAAAAATAACTGCACATCATCCGATCCTGCGCTAAAATGAACATACTATTTCAGTAAAACAGAAAGAAAGGTTTCTTTTCAATGTTAAAGTGTTGTTTTTTTTCATAAAGAGTATCATTTTATATATGGGGATGGAAATCTTTTAAGTAATCTGAAATATAAACATTGATAAGCATTGGCAATGTACACATGGCAATTTATTAAAAAGTTCCTGTCCAATTGTCAATCGCTAACTTTTAACAATGATTAAATGACATTTGTGACATCTTAGTATGAATAGATCTGCAGTTGCCTTAAGCTATTTAAACTAAAACCAATCTGTTTGTGGTGAGGGTTGTTAACATTCTCCAGGGAAGTGACTGCTCTATATATAGACAAAAAGGCATTATAACGCCTTTCACTTCGCGTTATTACGCCTTTTAATTCGCGTTATAATGCCTTTCAATTCGCGTTATAACGCCTTTCAATTCGCGTTATTATGCCTTTCTAAAGGCGTTATAACGCCTTTCGATTCGCGTTATTACGCCTTTCTAAAGGCGTTATAACGCCTTTCAATTCGCGTTATTACGCCTTTATTTCGCGTTATAACGCCTTTCAATTCGCGTTATTACGCCTTTCTAAAGGCGTTATAACGCCTTTCAATTCGCGTTATTACGCCTTTCTAAAGGCGTTATAACGCTTTTCAATTCGCGTTATTACGCCTTTATTTCGCGTTATAACGCCTTTCAATTCGCGTTATTACGCCTTTCTAAAGGCGTTATAACGCCTTTTTTCGCATTATAACGCCTTTATTTCGCGTTATTACGCCTTTTAATTTTTTTTTATTCATGAGCTTAATAGGCTTTCGTATGTATGTAATGTATTATGCTAAAATTATATTATAAATGTGTTGTTTAAGTTATTTTGCTTATCGTGGATGAAACAGTTATAATTGATTACATATCAAAAACGTACAAATCAAACGTTTTGCTGACTTGTTTTTGACACAATAGAGTTTTAATTGAAAAACGAAAACAGATTTTTAAAAATCCGGAAAAAAAACTGGAGTCGGTCGTTTTTTAGTTGGGTTGGTCGGGCTAGCGAAAATACACATATTTTTTTTTAGGCCTAAAATAGCTATAAAGAAAAGTGACATACAACACAAAATTTTGTAGACCTAAAAAACCCTAGACCTTCACACCCTCATCAATCTTTTCTGATATCAAAATATAAATATACCTGATTTCTTCTTCCGGCATAAGTGACCAGAATACACATCATATATATGACAGTAAATCCACCTGTCAGGTAATACACAAACTGATTGTTGGCTTCTCCCGAGGGCCACAGGTGAGCTTCTGATGACATACTGGTCAATATTTATAGTCTATAGCTGGTCAATGAGGTTATTGTAATTTTTTCATACAATCTAAACATATGTAAAAAATAATAATAATAATAATTTAGATTCATCCACATGCATGCATGTACATTCATATTTGAGAAACTTGGATGTTTTTAAGACCTAAAATATGCATAAAATAATGTAGATCCAATTACATACATTTACTTTCAAATTCATGAAACTTTAAAATTTGAATGCTTCTAGACCTAGAATAGTGACTCTTCTAGATGCTTTGAGTGAAATTTCAATTCATACCTGAGTCAAATGGCAAACTTATGCTGACAAACATGTTGCTTTTATGATGTAGATCCAATCACATACATGTATATTTATGAAACTTTGAATTCTGGTTGCTTCTAGGTCTAAAATAAATTGTAGTTTATTAGATATTTTGAGTGAAATTTGAATTCATACTCAAGTCATGGCAAACTAACACTCACGATGTATATTTAATTAATATACATTGATATTTGTGAAACTTTTCATTGTAGATGCTTTTAGACATAAAATTGTGACCTGTTTGACTTTATTAGATTTTTTTGAGTGATTTTGAATAAAACTTGGGTCAGATTACAAATTACCAGGTAATGAAAATTGGTGTGCTCATGAATTAAAATAAAATTTATAGAATGAAAAATATTACAATATGGAAGTCATATGTTTAGTGCATCATATAGCAATGCATGTGTACTTTTTAAATGGTTGGTGACACACTGTAGAGAATCATTGTTGCTTATCCAAGTGCTGAACATCAGCTATAAATCTAAAACACATAGCGTAGAAGCAGCCTCTATCTTTCAAGTTACTGTTCCAATCACAACTGTTATGAGTCTATGTCTACACATGGACTGTTGACCAATGTGCAGACCATTTAAATGATTCCATCAAGGGGATTAAAATTCATAGGTATCAGCAGAAAGAGAAACAGAATGACATTAAATATGTTTATTTAACTCTCTCGCTGCCATAGTCATGTGTGTCCTATACCTACAGCCTGCCACAGGGACACATATGTCCATTCAAAGGAAAAGGGAATGTTTAGTTACATGTTTAAGATGCAATTATAATCTTTTTGTAAGTTAACAAAATTGAAAATGTTGACTTTTGAGATTAAAAACTCATTTAGTTACCATGTCATGACTTCAAAATGCTTGTAACATCATAATCTAGTGTTGACTTCATATTAATTCACAATCAATTCGACACAGCCGATGTTGCATTGACAATCAATTAGCACTGTCAACGCCTTTTTAAAATTTAATTTGGCAGCAAGAGGGTTTAATCAATTTTCTACAATAACTTTCCTGTAAAATACCATAACATCAATATTTTTGGCATTTATGTAATGCTAAATATGACCCACCAAGGCCTTAACAATGGGGTCCTTTGGGAAAATAATGAATCAATGCCCCTTGGTCCAGGGGCGTAGCTTACTATGAGGCAACCGAGGCAACTGCCTCGGTAAAAATCAGATCAGATCAGATTTTTTAATTTTTTTAAAAGAAACACGAATAAAATAGAAAAGGATAAAAAATAATTTATAGTGAACAAATATAAAATTATGTTTTTCCTTAGTAGTACAGACTTGAATATTCAGATGGTCTTCTACTGTGATACGGATATTGATTATATCATCCGTTTTCGTCACATTGAAGAATTAGTTGTGACTGACTAGATGAACATTTTCCAGGCCATTTCCTATTTTTCATTTTATTAGCTCAGAATTGTGTTAAAGGTACCACTACAGGGTGTACCGTGTACGTTAGTCACTATTAATAAATTAATGTCTTTCGACGACTGACTAAATGAAAATCTCAAGTACAAACTTGAGTTACTAAGATTGATTTATTTGTTCATATATGCAAAGTTCGGTTTCGGCAAGTTTTGCTTGCCTTTTTGACAATGTTTTGGTATGTTTGTATTTAAATCATAAGTTTCTTTATATTTACTAGTATCAATTAACAGCAAATATCAGGTTCAGGTGTCGCCAGAATGCACCATTTAACGCCATTTTTTTCAAATTTTCCGGACCCCCTAGATTTAAAGCGCCTTTGGCGCATCTATCTTTCGCCTCGGTTATAATTGTTTCCTGTCTACGCCCCTGCCCTTGGTCCCTTCTAGAATATGACCATTGACTGCTTAATGATAGAAAATCGTAACTTTGTTATAATTTTCGTAAAATCTTTGAAATTTTGGGAATTTTAATCAACATTCCATGTCCTTTGCGACAAGATGATTTTAAGGTGTGAAGATTGAACAAAAGTGAAAATAATTTTTTTACCAATCAATGGACAAGGACACAGCCAAGTTTCATTGTTCATGGTTTCTTTGGTCTTTTTCTCTGTAAAATCTATTTGGCTCAGAGTTGTCAGTTGCATGCAACATTAAAGTGCAAAATGTTACTATCTATAATGCTTTTACAGTTATTAAAAACGCGTCCATAAGTTAAAATTTGTTTCCCCAGCCATCAAAATCCAGAATCGTCTGCTATATGTGCACACAAAGTGATGACGTTAAATTTTATGTATCGCTAAATTTTTGTGGTAATGATTGGGAGTTTGATTCCCGCGAAATTTTAGCCTAATTTTTCAGAAGTAGCACACGAATCGATAGTATTGAAACGGGGTTTTTAACATTCTAATTCAATGAAATTGAAAAGATTGACAGTGTTGCTGGTGCTGTTTAATGTCGCATCGATCGTCATGATCGGCAATCATTCAGCTATTCGCGTCGTTTTAAGGATTTGCCTGTCTGGCTTCAAATGATAAAAATCAGTCATAGGCTATTTATTTAAGATCTAGTCAAAAATATCAGTTTCACTTATTTCGGGGCGTCACCAGCTATTTGCAGGAAGAATTCTTTAACATGCCACGTTGACCTGCAGTGACACAGGCTGAGGGGGTCGAGTTTAAGGTAGCTACAAAAAGAGACCCCGTGATTTTCATTTAGCTAAATGGCGAGTGCTTGGCGAAAGAACAGTCACTGCCTATTTTCAAGTCTTGGTCAGGCCGCAGAACTTTGGGAATCGAACCCACGGCCTCTCATTTACAGTTATCATCATGCTGAAGTTCAACTCGTTTTAAATGCTAGATGTGGAAAACAGTTTTGTTCTTCCTGAACAAATAGTAATTAAATAGAAGAAAGAAATGTGTAGCCGAATAGCATGTACTTGGCAACAGCCAAAGCAACCAAAAACACATCACGACAACCATATGATTAAACAACCAAGAAAAGACAAACACAATGTCACCAGAATCTCAGGAATACTTTTATGCAATTCTCGGGTCAAACCGGCCTACAAGAGCTAAGTACTAGTATGATCGACAGTTTTTGAAATTGCTCGGTTATGACATACTTAACCATTGATGATCATTTATGAAGTCATGAAAACCATTCGAAAAATCATGAAAACCATTCGAAAATTCCATGAAGTTTTAAAGCAACATTTGATTGAGCTACTGAGTGGTCCCACGTATACATACGTAGTTTGGAATACTATTCAAGGTCCTCTTGAACTGTTGAAGTAGTTCTTTAACGTTCCTCATGAAGATAATTTTTTGTTACCATGCTCACGCAAAGTGCAGCGCTTATACGTTTCCATATTTTTATCAATTACCAAAGATAGATAGTATTTTGCAACTTTGATTACAGTTGAACATTTTCCCCCCATGTGCTCAAGCTGACGCCTGAATACGATGGGGCCTCTGAGGCCCAGTTGACAAAAGCGTCTGGTTACGGATCACAGCGCCTCTCATCGCCTAGATTTAAATCAGGACAGCTCCTGTAGCTAGAGATAATTTGTCAGTTTGTGTGTCGCCGATGGCTGGTGCTTTTCTCCTGTTTCCATCATTATTCATGAACTGACCACTTCGATGTAAGTGAAATAATCTTGACTGGAGCGTAAAACACCATTACACCACTACATTGTTATACGATTTTTTGGCAAAATGTGAAGAGAATTTTTTTTAATTATTTTTTTTTATTTTTTAATAGATTAGTTCTGACAGAGATGATTGACCAGACTCTCGAGAAGGGATGTACAATAACAATGTCTCACGACCTAGGTTCAAATTCAACAAGGTTCAAATCCCACAAGTTGTTGGAAAAATAAATAAATAATCATCAAGGTAAACCGAAAACATATTATTGAGACCATCAATTATAAACCAAACACTGAATCTTATGACAAATTTCTGCAATTGATCGGAAAACACTAGTTCAATGTTTACACTGTTAGTCAGGGGGCAGATCTCAACCAAAGTTTACTCATGGAAAATTAGTATAATTATTAAATTGATCAAATACCAAATTTCAACTTAAACGGCAAAGTAGTTGATTTGATATTGAATTTTAATACTAAAAGTATCTTTTTTGGTGGCCATCTTGGATTGGCAGCCATATTTCATTAACAGAAAAAGTCAAGGTCGGGAAACATACCCAGTCTGACTAAGTACATATAGGACAATAAGATCCACCATGTTTCCTGCTTTTAACAAAAAAGCTTAGAGGGTGCCAGATTTTTGGGATCTGCCCCCTGACTATGTTGGTGAATGCAAGATATAGATATAGCATCTTTACTTGATTTTTTTTTTTGAAAGACCATGCTCACGGATCACTATCACTATGAGGTTACAGTATACATAGAAGCAAAAATTTGGCTACAAAATCAGCATAAAATAGCTATAATGCTACCCAGTGGTGTGGTTGGAATTTTTATGCTTTTAAGTCCTTAACCTTTCAAAGGTTTATTCGCAAAAGTGCTCACTCAAAATGATTATTATTTTAAATAAAACTCTTTTACTCAAAGGGAAATAACCCATACAGGCATTGTGCAATCATGGCAAATACATGAACAAAGGGAGATAACCCATACAGAAAATAAAAAGTAAGAAGAAAATTTTTGATAAATATTGTATTTAAATGCAATTTTATTGTCATCATCAGTACAATATAATAACAGTGTAACAATACAATCTACAGTTTTGTTATAACAGAAAGCATTTACAACTACTTGGACAGAATCTATATAAGGCAATACAAATCACTATCTGTTGATATTTCTGGTTTTATTTTAGGGCTCACTATTTCAAAATCGTTTGTAATATTAAAATTTTTCATAACTTAAATCTTTGAATAATGGGGATCGCCACAGTACCATGCCCTGGTTTCACAATCATTCCTTGGCTAAGATTTTCCTTACATAAAATCTTGCAAATTTTCAAATCTTTATAATTTTGTTAATTTTCAAGATATTGAGGAATTTAAGGTGTCATTTTTAAGATCACTTCTAGATTAAAACATTTACATTTAGTTTTGACAAAAATATTTATCAGTAGTTTCAAAAAGAGATTTAAAAATTTGCTAAATTTAAGTTAGGAAAATCTTAGCTAAGGAATGATTGTGAAACTGGGGCCATGTGATCAATACCTCTTAATGTTTGTGCGAAATGTTTTAGAAACGTTAACATCACAAATTCCCGGAATAAACATAATTTTTATGGGAAACGTCATTCTTTGCAATTCCATATCCATTGGAAATAAGTCTTCCACACAAAAGTTAGAGGTCATGTGGTACAGCTGCGAACCTCCTTGTGTTAGATTTAAAAATATTTATGAATTTAAGGTGTTAATTTGAAAATTGATTCAAACTTCAAATATCTGTAGTTAGATTTGAAAAAAAAATCATAATTCCAATAGTGATTGTCAAAATTTTCTAAAAAATCTTAGTTAAAGAATAATTGTGAAACTGGGGCCTGGTAATAGTGTCCATACAATCATTTCTTAACTAAGATTTCTCTTAACTCAAATCTAACAAACTTGAAATCTGATTACCGGTAATTTCTGTTTGATTAATTTAAGGTGCAATATTAAAAACTATTTTAAGCTTATTACAACTACAAATTAATTCTGTTTCTATTTTTTATTTCTAGTACCATAAATTCTTGCCAAAAATTGTCAAATTTAAATTAATGGTAAGAAAATCTAAGTTAAGGAACTATTGTGAAACTGGAGCCAGTTACTGAGTGAAACTTTTGTAATAAACTACGGTAGTTAAAACAATAAAGGTTAGCACAGATATTTTACTGACACATCACATGACACAGCATGTGATAGATCATGTGACATATCATGTGATATTTTAATACCAGATCTACCAGTATTTATTGCTGACATATAACACCATCATGACATAGGCACTGCACATAGTAACAGAATAATAATAATAATAATAAATGTAATAATAATAATATCGTTATATAAAACCAGACTGAATATCATGATAATAACAAGAAATATCAAAACTATATTTTAACCATATTTATATAAACATTCATAATTGATACATCTAAATATGATGATACAGTGGAACCCATCCAAACTGAACACCTTCTGAACGACTTTTAAGTTATATGTAATAATATACCTCATAAAGTTTAGATTTGACTAAAATAGTTGTAACTGCTTATAGCCATATAATTGTATGTTAGCCCATATCCCCAAGCCTAGCATTATATAAGTTATCCGTTATATAAAGCCTTTCTCTTGATGTACCAGTATCTGAAAAATGTGGTTCTTCCCCTTGATATCATTTGTTATTATTTTGCCATTGGAGATGGCCCATTTTAAAATTGATGAAACCTTACACTACTCCTATAAACAAGAGGCCCATGGGCCTGATACGCTCACCTGATAACTAATGGCTAGCTGATAGATTTAAAGACAACATAAATACTAAACCCCAATGACTTTTATCAATACCTACAACATTCTAGTATACATGCCTATACAAAAAGTTTATAGTTTCAAGATAATTAACCATTTCAGTATTGTTTCACATCTGTGACCTTGACCTTTGAACCCATGACCTTTTTCTATACATCAAAATGATCGTTGTATCGATACCTACAACATTCTAATATACATGCCTATAAAAAAAGTTTATAGTTTTCGAGATAATTAAACATTTCGGGATTGTTTCGCATATGTGACCTTGACCTTTAAACCCATAACCTTTTTCTATACATCAAAATGATCGTTGTATCAATACCTACAACATTCTAATATACATGCCTATACAAAAAGTTTATAGTTTTCGAGATAATTAACCATTTTGGTATTGTTTTGCATCTGTGACCTTGACCTTTGAACCCATGACCTTTTTCTATACATCAAAATGATCGTTGTATCAATACCTACAACATTTTAATATACATGCCTATACAAACAGTTTATAGTTTTCGAGATAATTAACCATTTCGGTATTGTTTCGCATCTGTGACCTTGACCTTTGAACCCATGACCTTTTTCTATACATCAAAATAATTGTTGTATCAATAGCTACAACATTCTAATATACATGCCTATACAAAAAGTTTATAGTTTTCGAGATAATTAACCATTTCAGTATTGTTTTACATCTGTGACCTTGACCTTTGAACCCATGACCTTTTTTTATACATCAAAATGATCGTTGTATCAATACCTACAACATTCTAATATACATGCCTATACAAAAAGTTTATAGTTTTCGAGATAATTTACCATTTCGGTATTGTTTCGCATCTGTGACCTTGACCTTTGAACCCATGACCTTTTTCTATACATCAAAATGATTGTTCTATCAATACCTACAACATTCTAATATACATGCCTATACAAAAAGTTTATAGTTTTCGAGATAATTAACCATTTCAGTATTGTTTCACATCTGTGACCTTGACCTTTGAACCCATGACCTTTTTCTATTCATCAAAATAATTGTTGTATCAATAGCTACAACATTCTAATATACATGCCGATACAAAATGTTTATAGTTTTCGAGATAATTAACCATTTTGGTATTGTTTCGCATCTGTGACCTTGACCTTTGAACCCATGACCTTTTTCTATACATCAAAATGATCGTTGTATCAATACCTACAACATTCTAATATACATGCCTATACAAAAAGTTTATAGTTTTAGAGATAATAATTATAATCAGAGGTAAAAAAAATTAGGTCACGACCTTCACAATTGACCTTGACCTTATTTTGATAATACTAACAAGAAGATGTCAAAACTGAAAACCCCATGTCATTATCTGGTCAAATAGTCAAGTTATAACAATTTGAAGCTATTTTACGATTTTTTCAAAATTAAACGCAAAAACGCGTAACCTATTTTTTATCCGAATTTCACAAAATGAACAAACTATAGGCTTAAGACCCTAAAGAAGCCAAATATCACATCAGATTTTTTCTCCAATCAGTACTTTCGGAGAAGAAGATTTTTTAAGATTTTTGCACCCCTAGGTCACCTTGACCTAGTTATGGTAGCCATGGCAACGTCACGAACAAATCTGAATTGCACCGGCCCATATATACTTCTGACAAAGTTTCATTAAAAACTGTCCGGTAGTTTCAGAGGAGAAGTCGAAAATAGGTGTTAACGACGCACGCACGCACGCACGCACACACGCACGCACGCACACACGCACATACACACGCTGCGCTATGCCATAAGCTCACATGACCTTCGGTCAGGTGAGCTAATAATGGGGTTCGGGCCCGGACAATTATTGCCTTATGGTCCCCCTCCCCTGAAATATTTGTAAAATATATAACTTAACCAATATTAATGGTCTGTATTTAAAGTTTGGTTAAGAAAGATTCTCAGTTCAGTTTGTTTTTCACAAGTTACCCAACAGTACAACAATGAATAATTATACAGTTAACAATTGCCTAAACCAAACACTTTTCAAAACAAATATTGTTTTTGGATAATACTGGTTTTTGTAACTTAACAAAGAATATTACCACTATATTACTGTAATAGTTTGACATAATAATAGATAAGTTCAAAAAAGTTTTCAGTTCATTCAGAGTTCAGTTTTTCAGAGAATCCACATTTCATGTTATCAATTTATTCAGAAATGTCTCTTGAGAGCCAAATAACACCCCAACAGATACAAGGGCTTAATGTTTAAATCATTCATGTGAAGTTTTATGACAGTAGTCCAAAGCAATTATGAGATGTGTCCTGAACACAATTTTTCATGGACAGACAGTCATGGTGATTCCTATATATCCCCCTCAAACTAGTTGGGGGAGTATAATCTGTAATCTAGTGAAATGGTGATTCAAACACTCAGTGTTAGATTTAGATTTATAGGAAAAAAGGGATTCATGAAGTCAGACTCACAATTTTGGCATATCTTTTGACCTGATACTTCAAATACTCAAGTGACAAATTTGAGTTTATAAATAAAAATATTTTTTGATAATTGGTAGACTCACAATTTTGGCATTTATTAAACTGGCAATACCTGTATTACCAAAATGCAGTTGCTGGATTTTCTGAGAAAGTCAATTTAATTAAGCAGTAAAGCTCATAACTATATAACCTGACTGAGCATATAAAGTTTATACTAGTTGATAAACCTTATTCAATAAGGAACTATTTTTGTGAAAAGTTAATCTTATAAAAACACATCTTTATATTATTTTATTATAAAAATAAAACTGCAAAATGAATGTAAATATGAAGTTGCCAAACGAAAACTAGTGACCTTTGGCAATTTTTCGTGTTTTATTTGATAAAACAAACATGTTGCTTTTAAGATCATGAGCAGCCTACCATATATTTAGGCTATGATTTTCTGAGTTGTATAGTACACACAACAGCCAATCAGTGAGAGCTTGAGTAGCTATAGGTAAAGTACTCTTAACAAAAGGGTTTGCACCGACATGTGATAGTGGTCTTAGTAATATCAAAAGATGAAAGATTCTGTAACATCATGTGACATGATTTCTAATACCAGTAACACTAATTTTTCTTGTATGACAAAATTGTGTATACATGCAAGCCATAGAGAATTTAGCTGTTAAGGTAATTATCTAGCAATAAAAATAAGTATCAACAAGATTCTGTTCTGTGACCTTGAGGATGGAACTTGTCATATGTTAAAATTGTCAATATATCATGAAAATCATTTTGACAGATCGACACAGTTTATGTTGATTTTCAGACTGTTAGGTGAGCTACAATGGCCTACCCCTTCTGATAAAAAATATGGTTAAACTTGAGTAGCACTAGTTTATATCAAATAAGCACTGGTAATTTCTACACTAGTAGTCTAGTGTCGGGTGAGCTACAATGACCTCCCCATTCCGATAAAAAATCCATTAAGATAAGTACTACTAAGTTTAAATGCCAGGTGAGCTACAATGGACTTATCATTCTGATAGATATACACTAAGTTATGTACTAGTTAGTTCTAATGTCAGGTGAACTACAATGGCCTAACCACTCTGAGTTATGTACTAGTAAGTTCTAGTGTCAGGTAATCTACAATAATATGAATCATGTCCAACAAAAATTTAGTAGCACTAATTTATTTATATCACATATTTGAAGACGGATCAATGATACAAACGTATATTGATATACAATACATGACGTAACAAACTGTTACAAACTTGAAAAATAAAAGCAAAAATATAGTAGCACTCGTTGAATAACAAAAATAAAAATATATAAGGCACAATATTGTCTTATATGAGGTAAATATATAGACGTAAAAAGCATAGAAATATACAAATTACAAAATATTTATCAGCAGGGACCTGGTCTTTAAAGCTGTGTTAGCCAATCAGGTTAATTAGTACAAAATGAACCTAGATTCACTGCCTCCATTTGTTAAATTTTATTTTGGTGTTATAAAGGGGTTTGGTGAAAATCTAGGGTTGCGAAGAGAGAAAATTATAGTAAAAACAAAATTCAGGACGTCAAAATTCTGATGGGATAAGTGAGGTCACATAGTTCTCAAGGGGAATTAAAGTAGTTTTATTAATTTCTTTATATAATCAAACTGAATTAATTCAAGTAAAAAATCGTATGTCGTCAGTTAATATTTATCATTTTGATTTGATTTCCCATGTCACAGGCACAGTTAGTTTAAAAGGAAGTGCTTCCCCCTCTGGATACCCAGCCTCGCTTTTCCTGGTAGTGTTTTATACTTAATATGCTTTTGGTTTGTGCTTGACTAACAGAGCTTTAAATAACCTGGTCCTGCTGTGTAAGATAAGCTATTATAGTGATTTACAGGTGAGCTACAATGTCTTTTTTAAATCTAATGTATTATAACTGTACGTTTTAAGAGTGATATAACAAAGTGAGTCAAATATTTAAGAAAAACATTTAATAATTTTTTAGTGTCATATCTTTATGGAGTAAACCTGCGTACTGTTTGATACCCATTGACATTTTGTGCAAAACTATCATTTCCTATGGGGATGTCTCAAAATCATTTGTGAATACATCATGGGCTCTTGTAATTGTGACAATTATTAGCCAAATAGACAAGATGTGAAAAAATACCATTATTGTTACAAATCTTTAAAATAGATGAAAACTCATCACAACTGTTTCATTTGTTTCTAGATTGAATTTGGCCAAAAATTTATTTTTATTTAGAATTTTTACCATACTTTAAGCTAATTTTTTTAAAAGTTTTTACTTTAATTATGAAAATCAGCTTAGTTTTTGTGAAAAAAACCATTACATATCTAAATTATAAATGAAGCCCAATATCAGCCCCCAAATATGGACCATCAAGAGCCTTGAAACCATAATTTGATTTTTTTTTTTTTTGAAAGTATGCAAAAACTTTTTTTTCCATAATGAGAGGGAAAAAATAGGTAAGCACCAATGACAGCAGGTACCATACAGTACACTTGTGAACCCCAAGTCAACAGATCACACATGTGGAATCTTACACACATTGTATATAAAAAAACTGAACAAAATTGACAACAAAATACTCAGTCTGTAGAGCATCAAACTCAAGATCCAAGGTACATTGGATCAAATCCTAGCAGAGGCTTATTGTGACCTTGTAAATTGCTTAAAATCTTCGTGCTCAGCACAATGAAGAAAGAAAAATGTTGTTGATCACAAAACTTTCTCAAAACAAAGAAAGTCCCACTATTGTGTCACTTACACTCCCACTGGGTTAAAAGCCAAATGTTAAAGTTTACAACTTAAAAAAATAAAAAAATAAAAATGAATACCCCCCCCCCCCCCCCCCCCCCCCCCCCAAAAAAAAACACCCCAAAAATCAGTTAAAAATATACAAATGAAGATGAAATGTAGGGCATAATAAAGAATATTTAGCAACCCGAAAAAGAAAACAAAATATCCAAATGACATAACAAAATGACATAAAAATGCAGCAAATAATAAAGAATGTACACTATATATAACAAAGAAAGGAAACAAAACGTAACAGAATAGAAGTGTCAACAAAAATGTTACAAAATATTAAATATTTAATAAGCAGTGATCGATAGCAAGTAAGTACATTATAAATAATGTTTATATAAAAATAGCAACACATTTACACACAAAAAAAAAATTATTACACATATATATACCATAATATTAAAATGTTATTGGAATAATTTACGAAGTATTTTACAAAATAAATATAACAGAATATACCTTGATTATATGAGCTTTGTAATGCATGTTATTACACTATTACCCATGGTGATGAATATTGCGGATATTTTTACAGATTCTCGAGGTGAACCTATCCTTCTTGTATATCTATAAATACTCCTGTTTTATACATCTTCTTGTTATCGACCTCAGATTTGTTTAATTAAATTAATAATTTTTCCTGGTAATTTACAGTTCAGATTTACCGTTATGTGTTTTGTTTTTTTTTTTGCGAAATTATGAAATCTTGATCAAATGAAGTAAGCAAAATGATGAGAATAAGTACACAGCAAGAACAAAAGCATAGAAAGAACAGATCAATGTCAATAATTGTTTTACCCTGGGTCCAAAAAATTGAAGGGGTGGGGTGGTGTTTAAAAGTGATGGAGGTTTTGTTCTGCTAAGCAAGGGAGAATCTGTTTCCATTGTTCTTTATAACGAGGTATTTTGGGTATGCATTTTTTGTCATGGATTGTTAGACAAAATTTGACTTAACAAATGGTGGTGATGAATCAAGGTTTTACTGTATATTGTAATTAAGGTAATGCCCAAGGCACTCTAAAATTCTTTTGGCCCTTTAAAATTACTCTAAATTTCTCAAAAAATTTTAAAAAATTTTCACAAGGCTGATCATAATGACTTGATATTTATATAAAACAAGGTGGTTGATATGATGTTATGTATCATAAGGCAAGGTCATTTGCCTTTCAATTTAAAAATGAGGCATGGTTTGCAGGTGAAACTAAGCATTCATGAAAGAAATGGGCTTCGTCAGTGTACCACGTGATACCACATAACGTTTCTGCGGAACAATTAGTTCCATTGGAGATGGAATAGCTTCAGTTCATGTTTTGATGTAAAAGTGACATTATTTCAGGAAATTTTGACGTAAATGTTTTTCCAAAATACTCCGCACAACCTTAAAGGGGCACTGATCACATGGTACACTGGCAAACTCCATTGGTTCACACAATGTTATAATGCAACAAAACACTTTTTAGAAATCTGAAATAAAAAGTTATCAAATCATGGTACAGATTCAAAAACAAAATATTCTGATGTAAAGTAAACATGTCTCTAAAATAAGAAATAAACAATAGCACAGCAAAGAAATAAGGTGCAATGCAATAAGGTGTCTAATTAAAGCAAAAATAATCTGGTCCTTGTCATTTAAAGTTGGCCCACAGACAGCTTTTTTGGCAGAACAAGATTATAATTTTTCGGATAATGGTACAAAGGCCCCTCAGATAACATTTTTAAAGGATAAAAAAAATATTTGAGGCCAATGGTACAAGGGAAACTCGAAATATATTTTTAAAGGATAAAAAAAAAATATTTGAGGCCAATGGTACAAGGGAAACTTGGATAATATTTTTATGGGATTAAGAAATTATTTTGGGGGCAACAGCACAAGGGCCCCTTGGATAATATTTTTATAGGATAAATAATTATTTTGAGGCTAATGGTACAAGGGAAACTCGGATATTATTTTTTATGGGATTAAGAGAAATTTTTGGGGGGCTGATGGCAAAAAGCCCCTTCTAGTTTGAACACTGAACTAAGTTCTTTATTGGTGGACATTTGCATAAGCTTTGGTGTTACAGTAATTCATAAACAAATTAATAAACTTAATGAAAAAATGAACAAAAAGTGGCAAAATTTAAAAAATAAAAATAAAAATTGCAAATCAGTAGTGAACTTAATGTAGCGGTATCCTTAAATCATGACAACATGGGTATATACATTTTATAAAACAAAAAACATTTCTGGAATTATGCATTAAAAAGGTGCAAACAAAAATGCAAAAACCAAACCAGATCTTTTGTACTCTTAAAAATTAATAAAAAACATACAAAAAATAAACAAAATTATACAACTGTCGGTATTTCTCCTTAAGAAGAAGGTGTAACTAAAATCAACAAACTGATGCTATGGCTGCTTCCATTTTATAGGTAAACAACATTGACCTGTCTGCTTGACCTTTCATTAGGGATATTCTTATAGGAGGACCCAATTGATACATGGATAGTGTTACAATTCCCAGTTAATACATGGATAGTGTTACAATTCCCAGTTAATACATGGATAGTGTTACAATTCCCAGTTAATACATGGATAGTGTTACCATTCCCAGTTAATACATGGATAGTGTTACAATTCCCAGTTAATACATGGATAGTGTTACCATTCCCAGTTAATACATGGATAGTGTTACAATTCCCAGTTAATACATGGATAGTGTTACCATTCCCAGTTAATACATGGATAGTGTTACAATTCCCAGTTAATACATATAAAGTATACACATGTGATCCCTATAACTTTAAATTTACTCGTACATTATGAATATTTAAATCAAAGGTCAAGCGGACAGGTCAATGTCGTTTGCCTATACAATTGCCATTAAAAAACTAATGATAACTTGATCTTAGGCACAATGAACAAACACTCAATTGGTCAATATCATGAAACGGTGTTCAGATAGTTAAAAAAAAACCCAGTGAATTGGTACAGGTGACCTCTGTGCCTTGAAGGCTATGTCTATATAAGAGCCACCTACTTTTAAAGGCCAGCAAAATTTATCTCAATTGCTCTTTACTATTCATGTTATTTGAACCTGTACAAAAGGGGCCTGTAACACCCAAGTGGTTGTAGTCAAACAAATTAAACTTAATAATAAAAATCATGAGAAAAACTTAACTGACTCAGTAACAAAAAGTAAGACAAGGTCATTTTTCCATAAGATTGCACAAGTTTTGGTAAGCTTTTACCCAATAAACTGGACCAACAAAATCACTTAAATCACCCTTTTCAATACCACTTTGCCATTATAATTTAGTTTAGATAAATTCAAAGAATTGGCTAAACATAATTCATGAATGTAATTTGGTTTCATTTGACAAAGTGGTTTAAGAGAAGAAGATTGTGAAAGATTGCCGGCTAAATATAGCGTATAATTTGCATTATCTACGGAAAACAAACCAGTGTTATCAAAACAAAAAAATTAATAACCCCAAATGATGGGGGCAAAATGATGAATTTTAACAAATGAACGAGACGGTCTGGATAGAATGATTTTTTTCAACAGCCTGGAATAGTTTAGCCTCTGATGCAAAAATAATTATTTGAATAAAAAGGATAGAATGGTTTTTTTCAACAACCTGGAATATTTTAGCCTCTGATGCAAAAATAGTTATTTGAATAAAAAGGCAACATGGTGAATAAACATATATTTATATCTTTTATATACCTCTTGTTAGTTTTATCAGCCTAACTGTATAGAATGTAAAAAATGTGTAATTTATATCATCACCAACCCTTTATCCTTAAAATGGTAAGACTACTTTTTTTTGTCTTTGGAAATTTCCTTTGGGAAACGGAGTATATTTGACGAGCGATCTCATAAATACTGCAGGACTCAAATTTGCATTTGACTAAATTAGGCAACATGGCAAAATTTTTCCATTGGTGACACATTTTTACTCTTAAGTTGCCAATTTGGTGACTTGCTTTTTCAGGGGTTCAAAATTCTCAATCATAGCCAATTCCAATTTTGTATTTGTGTTTTACATATTAACAAAGACTAAAATTTTCTTAAAATTTTATGACTTCCAAAGTTTAAACTAGTTTGTTGTGGATACAATGTAAAATTATCTCAAATTTGTTTTGAAAAGGGAGACAACATAATTATGTAGGCAAGATATCTAACTTTGCGATACAAAAACTTTCTTCATAACTCAAATCTATTTTGTTCAATAGGCTGTATCTAGAAAGCACAAACCCTGTGATTTAAATAGAGCAGCATGCTAAAAATATTCAGGGAGCCTGGAGTTTGAAATTTTAGGACAGCATGCTAAAAATATTCAGGGAGTGTGGAGTTTGAAATTTTAAGAGTTTAAACCTGTCAGAGAGCATGCTAAAAATATTCAGGGAGCGTGGAGTTTTAAACTGTCAGACAGCATGCTTACAAATTTTCAGCATGCTTAGGGAGCCTAGATATTGAAATTGTTGGACAGCATGCTAAAAATTATCAATTATTCAGGGGGAGCACAGTCTTAAACAACAGAACAACATGCTAAAAATAATCAGGGAGCACAGAGTTTGAAATTAGATAGCAAGTTAAAAATATTTTTAAAATTGTATAAAGTGAAGCAGCATAAATTACACAGATTTTAACAGTATAAAACTACACATGATTGTTATAATATAAATAATTTAACAATAAAAAACATGATTTGATATGGATAGACTTTTCTTGCAGCATAACAACAGAATCTTAATCAGCTGCATTTGGCATGATTTGTTTTTAAAAGTTTACTAAGTCGTAAGGAATACAGCATAATTATACATGAGTTTATGACCATGATGACCGACACCAAGCCGATGCTTGACCATAGCGATGAAAACTCCCAATTAGTGGTCATCTCTTCTTTTCTCTCTTTCATGTCCTGAAGAATGGCGTGCATTTGGTCCATTGTTCCAAATATGGACATGACGTGAAATAACTGATGACTATGTCCGATGATATCGAATACTCCGGGTTGGAGTCTCTCTGGAAATCTGGATGCATACAAAAAGACGGCAAGTGAAGCAAATATGAACTGACGAATATGTAGAAAATTGGCAGTGTCTCCGCATATAATTAACCGATACAAAACTGGTACAATATCATAAATATATGGTCCCGCAAAAGCTCCAAGTCGCAAGGCAGTACGAGGTATACTTGGTTTCATGAAACGCGTTTGGCATGATATAACAGTACACATAATTGCATTAACCACAGCACCATGGATAAAGTATTCACCATACCAGGTGTTTTTCAACACAACGGGAAAACAGTAGGCTTTATATGCCATTGCCGCACCCAAACTGAACAAACTCAAGGCGCCATAATCCAGGAAAAAACAAACGAACCTGGCCCGATCCGACATGGTATTAAAGGTGTGAGCTGATGCGCTCGTTAATGGGAATATACAACATACAAACATGTAACACAGTAACGGCCAGGTGAAGGAATCCTGTTTGAAATCCAAACTTTCCGATAAATTTTTGAGAACGTAAAGAAAATACCAGGATGGTAGGAAATGTGTCCAAAAATTTAACGTTTCGTTCGTTGCATCGAAAACGCTTAATATGCATTGCTTGACGGTACTTTTTGGATGACGATATCCTGTCAGAATGTAATGCTCGTGGAAGTGCTCCGGGACATCATCCACTTGAAATGTTGGTCCGCTAATTCCTATGGGTACCATCCTGGATTTCCTGAAAAATAAGAAAAAAAATTAAATAATAATCAATAAATTTATCAAACATTTTGAAAAGTTTAATTATTGGAAATCAGAAAACTGAAAGTAACAACATCTAGGATTACTAATAATTAATGTTTTTTTTAATATCAAACATGATGCTAAAGATTATGGTATCTTTACATTAATTAAATGGTTGATGCAGCTGAAAAATTTATTAATACATGTAATTAAATGACCAAAAACCATGAAGTTTTCCGTAAATTCAGAGATTAAAATTCGAGGCACATTAAACCTGGAACCTTGCAACTAACTTTAATGAGACAGAGAGCTAAACTCTTAGCACATCAAACCTATGGTAATTTATGGGAAACTAAAAGATTGATGCAGCTGAAAAAATTATAAAAATTAACCATACTGCCAAATACCATGAAATTTTCCACAAATTCAGAGACCAAAATCTCTTAGTCACAACTTACCTGGAACCTTGCGACTAAATTTAATGATACCAATTATTAATGTTATATGTTCGTTAGGCGTGGCCAGAAAAATGAAGTAAGTGTGACAGCTAAGTCGACAGATTTACAATTACAACTACAGTATTCAAATTTACCAGCTAATAATCACAATCAACAAACCAGATTTACGACCACAACTATACAAATTCACCAACTAATCATCATGATCAACCTAACAAGTTATTTCGATGACGCAAGACGCAGTTGAACATGATACTTCTGTTATTTCATCTTTCAGGTAAAGTTTCATTCTTACACACAATAAACTATACGTACAATAAACATTAATTAGTGTAAACTGATTCTAGCAGCTCATATTTACACACATAAATATAAAATCAATCAGCTTTTCATTTGTACAACATTTACCTAGATAGGAGGTTTATCCAGGTGATACAGTTTCAAATAGGTTCATGCTTGGTTTTCAAAACTGCCACTGGCTTCTAATTTCTAAAAAATTTTCCATATTTTCCTTAAATCACCATTGGGTACTAATTTCCTTGAAAAATCAAACTCATAATTTTTCCAAAGTCACCATTGGCTACTAATTTATGAGAACTTGTTTTTCAAATAGTAACCTATTTCAGGATTTTCATCAAATTTGTGAAAAAATATACATGTATTTCAAAATGAATTTTATTTTCACAAAATTTGAAAAATTTGGCTACTAGTAATTTTAAAATTGTGGAAACCTATATATACAGTCAAACTTGTCTATAAAAGCCACCCAAAGAAACCTGTAAACATGGCCTTTATGGCCAGGTGGTCTTTATATACAGGTTCAAATAATATGAATAAAGGACAATTAGGATACGATTCTACTGGCCTTTATATAGAGGTGGTCTTTATATAGAGGTGGTCTTTAAGGCAGGTTGGACTGTACTTGTTTACTGAAAACTAGAGTGGAGTAATGGTGTTTTAATCCTAGTTCAGATTCATTCTTGACTTACTTGACTTATTCCTCTTGATTCCCTGGGGAACAAAGGGCCACTCAGACTCATTATATTAAAATGTCAAATCTTCAATAGTGGAGGAAAAAGGAATACCCTGATTAAATCACAAACCTTTGACAAGCAAACTGACAAACGTTCCTATATTAGAACCTGCTTGAGTAGGATTCAAATTTTGAAAATGTTTGTCAGTCCGCTTGTTAATGGATGATGTTTTTCTCTGAGCAGCTCAGTTTTCTCCACCATTTCTGAAATGACTACCATAACATAAGTGAAAGAATCTAAATACTAGTATTGGCATGAAACACCAATACTCCACTTCACTTCATACCTCCTCAGAGCAGATCCTAGTGTGAGAAAGTTTGTCAGTCACTTGCTGAAAGATAAATTTTTCTTGGGGCACTCTATTTTCCTCCACCATCCCTGAAGAGACTACCTCGATAGAGTGAAAGAATTTCACTTGCATGTAAACCACCATTACTCCCACTTTACTATAGAATGGCTTTATATAGCTGCACTGTACAAAGCTAGAATTCCTCGATATAATTAAATTTTGGCTGGGCATAAAACTCTATAACTGCACTCCACCCCGCCTTCGACACTCAAAATATTACCACCATATTCCAGGCATAACGATTATTGAGTCAGCACTATTCTCTCTGTCACTAGCTTTGAGTGTTTCTGTCAATATCTCGATAGATCAGGTCGGTAAAAACAAAACACTTGGTGAGATAACACTTTAAAGTTACATTGCAAAATAAACAATATATTGTCATAACATGTGTTACACAATGTTTATTTAAATATGATTTCACAGTTTATGAATATTAATCGATCCATCTTCATAAATGGTTAAACCATGGATGAAGTTCATCACATCCTGACTATAATGGTGGCATATTGTCATAGTGTTTTAGATTGTTGGTAGGCCAGGGAATGGAATGGCGTAATGGAATCAAAAGCAATACCATGGATGAAGTTCATCACATCCTGACTATAATGGTGGTATATTGTCATAGTGTTTTAGATTGTTGTTGGGCCAAAGTATGGACTGGGGTAATGGATTTTTCAATTCATTCACACTTATACTAAAGTGTTTAGTTCATGAAGGGTGGAGGCAACCATGGAGCCCATAGAAAACCACACAAACACTTATACAAACACACTTCAGTTATATGCTTATTAGTATATCATCTAACCTATTGCCAAAGATTATTTATTTTATCAACTGCAACAATTTTTTTGGCATGTCACCTATTTCCACAATATATGTTCATTTACCTTACTGAAAACTTCCTTACAGCAAACAAAATTTGAACCATTATAATTTCCTAACAGAACAACATATGAACAAAATTTCTTATCAGTAACAAAATTTGAACAAAAATTTCCTAACAGCAATATATGTTCATTTTACCTTACTAAAAACTTCCTGACAGCAAACAAAATTTGAACCATTATAATTTCCTAACAGAACAACATATGAACAAAACTTCTTAACAGTAACAAAATTTGAAGAAAACTTCCTAACAGCAACAAAATTTGAACAAAACTTCGCAGCAGCAAAATCTGAACAAACCTCTTAACAGCAACAAAAATTGAACAAAACTTCCCAACAGTAACAAAATTTCAACAAAACTTCACAACAGCAACAAAATTTGAACAAACCTTTTAACAGCAACAAAATTTGAACAAACCTTTTAACAGCAACAAAATTTGAACAAAACTTCCCAACAGTAACAAAATTTCAACAAAACTTCACAACAGCAGCAAAATTTCAACAAAACTTCACAACAGCAGCAAAATTTAAACAAAACTTCTTAACAGCAACAAAATTTAAACAAAACTTCCCAATAGTAACAAAATTTGAACAAAACTTCTTAACAGCAACAAAATTTCAACAAAACTTCTTAACAGCAACAAAATTTCAACAAAACTTCACAACAGTAACAAAATTTCAACAAAACTTCCTAACAGAAACAAAATTTCAACAAAACTTCTTAACAGCAACAAAATTTAAACAAAACTTCTTAACAGCAACAAAATTTCAACAAAACTTCCTAACAGAAACAAAATTTGAACAAAACTTCTTAACAGCAACAAAATTTCAACAAAACTTCTTAACAGCAACAAAATTTCAACAAAACTTCCTAACAGAAACAAAATTTCAACAAAACTTCTTAACAGTAACAAAATTTCAACAAAACTTCCTAACAGAAACAAAATTTCAACAAAACTTCTTAACAGCAACAAAATTTAAACAAAACTCCCCAACAGTAACAAAATTTCAACAAAACTTCCTAACAGCAACAAAATTTGAACAAACCTTTTAACAGCAACAAAATTTGAACAAAACTTCCCAACAGTAACAAAATTTCAACAAAACTTCACAACAGCAGCAAAATTTCAACAAAACTTCAAAACAGCAGCAAAATTTAAACAAAACTTCTTAACAGCAACAAAATTTAAACAAAACTTCCCAATAGTAACAAAATTTGAACAAAACTTCTTAACAGCAACAAAATTTCAACAAAACTTCTTAACAGCAACAAAATTTCAACAAAACTTCACAACAGTAACAAAATTTCAACAAAACTTCCTAACAGAAACAAAATTTCAACAAAACTTCTTAACAGCAACAAAATTTAAACAAAACTTCTTAACAGCAACAAAATTTCAACAAAACTTCCTAACAGAAACAAAATTTGAACAAAACTTCTTAACAGCAACAAAATTTCAACAAAACTTCTTAACAGCAACAAAATTTCAACAAAACTTCCTAACAGAAACAAAATTTCAACAAAACTTCTTAACAGTAACAAAATTTCAACAAAACTTCCTAACAGAAACAAAATTTCAACAAAACTTCTTAACAGCAACAAAATTTAAACAAAACTCCCCAACAGTAACAAAATTTCAACAAAACTTCCTAACAGCAACAAAATTTCAACAAAACTTCCTAACAGCAACAAAATTTCAACAAAACTTCCTAACAGCAACAAAATTTCAACAAAACTTCTTAACAGTAACAAAATTTCAACAAAACTTCTTAACAGTAACAAAATTTCAACAAAACTTCCTAACAGAAACAAAATTTCAACAAAACTTCCCAACAGTAACAAAATTTCAACAAAACTTCCTAACAGCAACAAAATTTCAAAAAACTTCCCAATAATAACAAAATTTCAACAAAACTTCCTAACGGCTACAAAATTTCAACAAAACTTCCTAACAGCTACAAAATTTCAACAAAACTTGAAACAACCATATAATGGTAAGTATCAGAGGGTACTATATATTTGAAATTAATACAAGTTTGCTTTCTCACTCCAAATAATGCAGGTGTCTAGTGGTAAAGGTTTTTGCCATAAAAGAGCCATCAAACACTTCTCTCATATTTTCCAGATTTTTTTTGTTTTTATCTCACTTACAGACTTTTTACCATATCTTCAATATCGCAATGATCTTTTCTTATATTATTTACGACTTTGTAGCTAGTATTGAATATTCTGAGAATTTTCAAAACCGATCATTGGAAAATAACAAGCAGGCTACATTT
Organism: Anadara kagoshimensis; assembly: GCA_021292105.1. Taxonomy (NCBI): domain Eukaryota; kingdom Metazoa; phylum Mollusca; class Bivalvia; order Arcoida; family Arcidae; genus Anadara; species Anadara kagoshimensis. Next base: position 39,673,513 of record CM037867.1, read on the forward strand.
TTTACATAAAAAATTCAGTTTGAAAGCAAATCCATGCATTTTCATGTGAAGCCATACAACAGATACAAGTATAAAAACAGTTCAATAACCCCTGTAAAATAGATGTCAACATAAGATATATCAAAGGCCAATGGTTTCCAGTAAAAATTGTGCTTCAAAACAGAAATAAATGTGATCACATGACCACAGTTCAGATACAATGGTTGTCAAGTGGACGACTTCGTCATCCATAGAAATCAAAGACGGAAGTTTTATAGATTATTCCAGTATAAATTAAATCAATCTGGACAAATATAGGTAATTAATCTACCTGAATCAATACCTGTGTATTAATTAGAGTCTAACAGTAACAGGTAATTGTTAATAGGGATTTAAACGCCAACCAGTGAACATGGTCTTATAAACTGGCACTGTGTATGTAGCATTGTCACGGTAACCAAGTTAATGAGCAAATAGGTTTTTTGTTACATTTTGATATCATAACTGGAAATATTGAGTATTTGCATGAAATTAAAGTTGCAATCATCAAAAACAAACATACCAATCCATCTCTGAATCACAATCCAGAAGCAAAGTGAAAACTTTGAAACTGATAAGTTAGGTCAAACATGTGAACTTCCACCAGAGAAGTTAGGTCGGGTGCTCCTGAAGGGTAAGCACCTCCTGTTTAGTTAGCTAGACCCAGCATGTAGTAAATCAGGAATGAGCAACTTGAAGCAATCATAGTATTGTAAAAGGAAAGAGATAAAATGCAGGGTGGGATCCGGGGATCAAACCCGGGACCTTTTGCACTATAGGTGAGTGCTCTACCACTGAGCTATCCAGATCGCTTCCTTTTATTCGATGTGTGAATCGAAAACCACCAGGTTCCACCCTGGGACCAACCTATTTGTTTGCCACTTCCCAGGGTCGGACAACCTCCCCCCCCCCCCCTCGCCTGAATTAAATTAAAGAAAATCTTTGTTAAGGAATAATTGTGAAACCAAAAGCCTTGAAATGGAAATAAAAAATTATTCATGTCAAAATCAATCTGAAAACAAATACTATATATGAGTAATAAGGTACCTTTCATAATTTTGGATACAAATGTATTTTAATTAGCATTTATCTGATCACTCCGGATAACTTAGATTTAGGCCCAGGCCCCGGTTTTACAATCGTTCCTTAGCTAAGGTTTTCCTTTACTTAAATCTTTATAATTTTGCTATTTTATAAGAAATTCAGAAATTCAAGAAGTCATTTTAAAGATCTTTTGGCAATTAAAACATTTGCATTTAGTTTTGACAAAAATATTCATCAAGATATCACCAACATTTGCTAAAACTAAGTTAAGGAAAATCTTAGCTAAAGAATGATTGTGAAACTGGGGCCTGGTCTCATTCACAAAAGAATGTGAGACAGACTTACAAAGTTTTGTTATAATGTTATTATACCAGTTATATCATAAATGAAACTATTCAATACTTACATGACATTAACGGTAACTCAAAACACAAAGTTCAGATTTGACATACCTGTATACAATAACGAGAAGTTGACTGTATCATGTTAATATGTACATAAACTGAACTAAAATCAATCGTTTTTATTTATCTGATATATATTACAAGCTAACCTAGCCTATAGGAACGAGTCTAATTCTCCATCTTCATTTAATGAGTCATTTTGACACACATTTTATCTTTTGTAATCAGTCTCAAAAGATGTTTGCTCTGTATAGATTTTATCAATCTATAATTCAATTTTTAAGTTTTTAATTATTAATATTTTTACTTACTCCACTGGCTCAGCTCGCAACATGAGGTGATTTTAATTCATCATTACAGGTTTTTACTACTAGCTTGTTTCACCTGACACACAACAAATCATTGTATACACATATATTGTTTAGTCAAGGACAACATTTTACATGGGGAGTGGAGAGTGTAGTGGAGTAATGATGTTTTATACCCCAGATTTTTCGCTTATATCAAGAAGGTCAGGTCAGGGATAGTGGAGTGGAGTAATGGTGTTAAATAACCCAGTCAAGATTCTTTCACAGGTGGTCAGTTCTGGACTGGTGGAGCAAACCAGAGTGCTCTGAGAAAACCACAACCTTCAGCAAGCAAACTAACATTAGAATCTGCCCAAAGTGAGATCTGAATCTAGGTAGTGTCTCTCAAGTGGCACTGTGATCATCTGTAAGCCTGTGTTTTATATTACATGGCCACCAAGCCCCCCCCCCCCCCCCCCCCTTTTAACCTGGGAAATTTCTAGTGTTCCGGCCAGGATTTCAAAAAGATGGGGTGCTGATGATGTAGAAAAGGGCATTTTTTCATGGAACTGTCATAGGATCTGGGATAATGTCTTTACATAACATGAATAAGCGGGTCAAAATTAGTTTTGTGTGGAAGGTCCAAGACCTTATGCATTTATTTTTGGCATGTCTCACATAGTTTTGAAGTCCAATATCATCATTGAAAGGTCCATATGTAATTGTTATCATATAGAAGAAGTACAGTTTTAAAATCAAGGGTCCCAATGTTGAATCAATTGTCCCAATCCTCAGACAGGGCTCACACTGTCAGTCGCAAATGTCGCAATTTGGGACAAAAAATTAATTTTTAAAACAGAAATATTATCCTGGAAGACCTTTAATATGATTTTTTGTTTAAAATTTGGGACAAAATATTTTGAGCCAGTGTGGACCCTGCTCAGACCTCCAGGAATTTTGAATCACTGTGAAGGTATAAAGCACAATATAGACAAAAATAAAATCAATCACTATATTCTGTAGGTATTATATAAGCTAGTCAACAATAGGTATGACAATTTTCATTTTCAATATATGAGTCATTATGACTTTTGTTACATATTACAAAAGCCATCTGGTTTTTTTTGTATAGATTTAATATTAATTTATATGTTTATCCATTACCGTGGTGAGAAACATGTGATATATGCAAACAACATCTGGGTATCGATGTCTGCAGTGTTGTTGTTGGTGATGAATTATCTGTTAAAACATAAACTTATAGTCTAGACAACTAAAAAATGCCATGAACAGGACATTACTGAGAATCTGAAAACCCAAATGCCCCATGAACAAGACATCACAGTCTGGAAACTAAAATCACAGACCAGTCTGACAATTCAAAATTATGTCCCAAAAAAACAGGACATCACAGAACATAGAAACTTATCTGTCCTATAAACAGGACATCACAGAAATCTAAAAATTCAAATGTTCTGTAAACAGAACATCACAGAACAGTTTGACAACTTAAATGCCCCATAAACATCACAGAACAGTTTGACAAATTAAATGTCCCATAAACAGGACATCACAGAACAGTTTGACAACTTAAATGTCCAATAAACAGGACATCACAGAACAGTTTGACAACTTAAATGTCCAATAAACAGGACATCACAGAACAGTTTGACAACTTAAATGTCCAATAAACAGGACATCACAGAACAGTTTGACAACTTAAATGTCCAATAAACAGGACATCACAGAACAGTTTGACAACTTAAATGTCCCATAAACAGGACATCACAGAACAGTTTGACAACTTAAATGTCCAATAAACAGGACATCACAGAACAGTTTGACAACTTAAATGTCCCATAAACAGGACATCACAGAACAGTTTGACAACTTAAATGTCCCATAAACAGGACATCACAGAACAGTTTGACAACTTAAATGTCCAATAAACAGGACATCACAGAACAGTTTGACAACTTAAATGTCCCATAAACAGGACATCACAGAACAGTTTGACAAACTTAAATGTCCCATAAACAGGACATCACAGAACAGTTTGACAACTTAAATGTCCCATAAACAGGACATCACAGAACAGTTTGACAACTTAAATGTCCCATAAACAGGACATCACAGAACAGTCTGTAGAGTAGAATAATGGTGCTTTAAATTTCCGCACTAGTCAAGATTATTTTAATTATTTGGAGGCAGTGAATTATGGGATGGAAAAAAGCAGATTACCTTGAGAAAACCACTGACAAGCCAACTTTAGAGTCTGTCCCAAGTGGGACTGAAAGCAAGGTGATGAGAGGCACTGTCATAACAGTCTGGAAACTCAAATAAACAAGACATATCAGAAGTCAAGAAACAATAATGTCTAATAAAGAGGCCATCTGGAATCTTCCCTCCTTCCCTCCACACTATGGAAGTATAATGTTATGACCTTATGCAAGTTACTTCATTTCACATTGCAGCTGACTTTATACCCAATATCAATACTAATACATTTATCTTACCCAAACAATATTTTTGAAAAAAAAGATAATAATAAAAAATACCTAAAGCTTAATGAAAAAAAGCAAATTTCATCAAATTTATTAATACCATAGTCAATTAGAGACAGTTATGTGTAAAGGTATCTAATGTATGCCCAGGTTAGTTTTCATCTCAAATAAAACTGTATAAAAAAATAAAAAAATAAAAAATAAAAACACAACGCAGAAAAGAAATAAAAAAATAAAACAGATAAATACATAAATAAACTTTAACAGGAAAATGGATGGAAGAGAAAAAAGAGCAAAATAAAAAATAAAATAAAACATCAAATTTATCAATATCCTTGTCAATAACAGACAGCTTGTGTAAAGGTAACTAATGTACGCCCATGTTTAATTTAATCATTCATTCTCGAATAAAATTTTTGTAAAAATAAAAATAAAAAATAAAACAGATAAATAGATAAGTTAACTTAAACGGGAAAAAAGAGCAAAATAAAATAAATTCATCAAGTTTATCAATATTGTAGTCAATTATTATTGAAATAGTTTTACTTCATGTGGTAATGTTATCCAATATACGACCAAGTTAGTTTAAATCTTACTCAAATAAAATTTTTGTAAAAAATAAAAATAAAAGAAGAAATATAAAACAGATGAATAAATAAATTAACTCTAACAGGAAAAAAGAAGGGGAAAAAAACAGCGAAATAAATCAAATTTATCAATATCGTAGTCAATAATTATTGAAACAGTTTTTGTGGTAATGTTATATCTAATATACGACCAAGTTAGTTTTCATCATACACAAATAAAATGTTTGAAAAAAAAAAAAAAAAAAAGAAGAAAATTAAAACAGACAAATTGATAAGTTAACTTTAAGAAGAAAAAACAGCAAAATATATCAAATTTATCAATATCATAGTCAATAATTATTGAAACAGTTTTTATGGTAATGTTATATTTAATATACGACCAAGTTAGTTTTCATCATACACAAAAAGAAGACAAATAAATCAGACAAATTGATAAGTTAAACTTTAGCAGAAAAAAAAAGAAGTAAAGTAAATCAAAGTATATCAATACCGTAGTCAATAATTATTGAAAGAGTTTTTGTGGTAATGTTATATCTAATATATTCGGCCAGGTTTTTTTTCCCTACTCAATAAAAAAAAAGAAAAAGAAACAAATGAATGAACTTTAACAGGAAAAAATAGAAGTGAAAAAGAGCCAAACAAATTTATTAATTTATCAATACCCTAGTCATTATTATTGGGACCGTAATGTGTGGTAATGTTATACAAACGCCCAGTTTATATCCAAGGTACTAAATGAAATAAGAAAAAACAAATGAATGAACTTAAACAGAAAAAAAAAGAAAAAAAAGCCAAACAAATTCATTAATTTATCAATACACTAGTCAAGAAAAAAATTGAAAAAAAACCAAATAAATGTATTAATTTATCAATACCCTAGTCAATAAGAGATAGTTTGAGTATAAAGTTATCTAGCATACGCCTAGGTTAGTTTTGATGGTCTAATGACAAAATGCACTATTTTACTGATTACCAACCATTACTTTTGATATAGCTTATTCAATATTAATATTGTAAATTACATCTCGTTCAAGCATGAAGAAAAAATATTGCATGTTAAGGTAAATAGGCCCTTCAAAGCACATAAATATTTATGTATCGCCACGGCAACATTTAGAATAGAGGTGTAAGTAAATCCTATAACCTATTTATATATTATGGTTACTTCAATATTGATATATGTAATCTTAACATTGTGAATAAAGTTTGGATATTTAAAAAATTCTGGCTTAAAAAATTTTGGAAAAAATACAGAATGATAATTTATAGACAGTAAATCTGTATGTACCGTATATAAAGAACACACATGGGTGTTGGTTGGATCTAATGTTGTTTAATGCTGCATCAGCAATTTTTCATCTATCAGTGATGAAAGCTAGTATATTAATTTACATGGATTAATCTAAGAACAAGTTTGTGTGTGCATGAGACGTGCAAGTTTGTTTATATGCTCAGCCTTGTACTAGTGCACACTCAAGGCGACTTCAGGCAGAAAAGTATACCACTCTCCCAGCCACATTACACTGACACCAGATTAACAAGTCGATATGATGTCCACTTATGGTTATATAAAATGATCATTTATATATAGTCAAACCACCCCATCCACTGGACCTAAGTATTACAGTAAAACCTGGAGTACTTTCATAAAGACAACTCACTGAAACTAAGTAATATAGTCAAACTGGTACATGAAGACTATTTAAACTGAAAAAAATTCCCTTCCCCCGACGCTGGGAATTGAACCCGGGTCGCCCGTTTGTGAAGTGAGCGTTCTATTGATTCGCCTAAAAGGTACCCCTTAGGTGAGACAGTAGTAACGTCTCTAACCTGTACATAGTACATACTATACCATGTAGCTATATAGATACAAATCCATGGGACTTATCAAATTGGGGAACTTAGTTGGTGGAGGAAACTGAAGTATCCTAAAGCAATCATTGACCTTAAAGAAACTTTTTCTAACTAGGATCTGCTGAGTGGGATCCAAACAATGAGAGACTGCTGTGACCTGTAATATGTTGCTTCAAACAAATGATCCATCTATGCATCTTTGGCAATAAACACCTGGTCTAAATGTGAATCATATAAAAATTATATATGCATGAAACTTGATATAAATATATTTGTTGGGTGAGGATATACCAAAAATTGGCCATCTACCATACATAATGCTATGGGGCAGAGTTGATGTTTATTTTGGTGGTTAGAATCTTTTTCTGTTTCTTTCTTTTTTTTTTTTTTTTTTGGTATACTTCTTGGCCAGTTTTTAGATAATTTTTTATTCTACATCAGATATAAATAAATATACCGGTACTTATATAACTTATCAATTTTAGCAGCCCTCAATTTTTGTCTACTAAAATGGTGGCCAAATTGACCTGGAATTGTGTCTGGCGACCTAAAATTTGTAAATAGTGACCAGCTTGTCCATTTCAAATTTGGACATTTGTGACCAGAGAACAGATATTTTTCTTTGTTACACTGTTACCAATTCAGGCAATATAATGTACACTTTACATCATCATTATTGTTATTAATAACACTAATGTATGTAAGTGATTGTAAGTCAGTTTTAAAAATGTGCACTTTTGTTCTCTATACCTAAAAGATGCCTTAATTTTCCTTAACTTTGAAGAAAAGATTGCCTGGAACCCACTTAAGGGCTGTTAAGTAAAATTTTCTATAATTTTTAAGATCATATTTATTTTTATCTAGATTTAAAATAATGAATATAGCAAATTTATTTTACATCTATTATTTTTTATTTCGATTAAAAATGATGAATTTAGCAAATTCGGTTAGCTGGCCAAAAACTGGGTCTTAACAATCATTTAAAAATTAAAACTTGTAGGTCAACTAGGTTTTCCAAATATTTATTTTTTGATTTAATAACCATGGCCTAAAAATTGGGTCAAACATGAAATTAAACACTCTATATCCACCTACCCCCACACATACCTGTCCTGTTTATTGAATTATTAGCTTGGTTTACTAAGATATTACCTGGTAATTTTATTGTATGCATATCTATTGCACTCAGTACATAAGCCATGCAGTGCATCAGAACTTATTAACTTAAAACCAGTTTTAACTGGGCATAGATTAATTGCCAAGTTTATAAATTCATTTTAAGACACAGTTGTCCAAAACGTTGGACAGTATACAAAAACATCAAGTATCTGTTGAGTCTGCCCCAGATAGTAGTGCATTAGAATTGGTTTTAACTGGACATGCATTAATTTAATTGTAAAGTTGATGAATTCTTTTTAAGACACAGGTCACTTACTTATTCAAAACCATGGGGCAGTATAAAAAAACTTTTAATCACCAAAATATATCTCAAGTCTGCACAAGAAAGCAGTGCATCAGAACTGGTTTTAACTGGACAAAAATTAATTGTACAAGTTCACCAATTTATCTTAAGACACAGTTCACTTAAACTATTCAAAACCGTTTGGCAGTATACAAAAACATTTAACCATCAAAGTCTGTCCCAGATAGCATTGTAGCAGTGCATCAGAACCGGTTATAACTGGACATACATTAATTGTAACGTTCATTAATTTATCTTAAGACACAGTTCACTTACTTTGACAGAGCACAAAAAACATTTAACCACCAAAATATATGTTATTAAAGCCCCAGATAGCAGTTCATCAGAACTGGTTTTAAAAGAACATACATTAATTTAAAGTTAATGAATTCATTTCAAGACACAGTTCATTTACTACTTATGGTTAAAGCCAGTCTGTCTTGAGCTGAACCATTTAGGTTTAAGCCACATAGAGTACAATAGTTCCTTTTGGATAAGATCAAGTCCATTGCCAGGTTACCGGGCCCCCCCCCCCTTCCATACCTCCACAAATAAGATCTTAGTCCCTAAATTCATTGTCAAGTTGATGAATTCATTTTACGACAAAGTTCACTTACTAATTATGGTTAAAATAAGTCCAATCTGAGCTCAACCATTCCAGTTTGAGCAACATGAAGTACATAACATCCCTTTGGATAAAGATCATAGTCCCTAAATCGATTGTAGAGTTGATGAATTCATATCAAGACAAAGTTCATTTACCAGTACTACCTATGGTTAAAAGAAATTCTAATTTGAGTTCCACCATTCCGGTTTCATTGACATAATGGCTCTTACATTTGAGGAATGACACAAGATAGCTCATCCGTATGGATACATCATTTTGTCAAAGTTTTTCTATAAAATAAACGTGGACCCTTTTGCAGGGATTAAAATTATCAGGGGTCCATTAGATAATGTCTCTTAAAAAATAAGTCTGGAACCTTATTTGGCTAATAAGTAATTTCTGAGTGAATCTTGTTTTTTAAGTTAAATATCAATTTCAGATTTTTGCCAGTAGTTGGCTTTATAAAAATATGTGTATTATATTTGTCATATCATGAAGCAAATATCATATCATATTGTGACTTATTTGTGTATTGTTGCAGTCCTTTTACTATTACAATTTCTTTTTTGAAGTGACCTGGTTCCCTAACTCTTAACAGTTAAGCTTCATCCTTGGTTGTACTTAAATGCAGGTATGAGTTAATAAAGGAAGAACAATTTGTAAGGTGCTTGATAGAGTGTTCGGTTTACACTTAGTAAAATTCTTCCTGTCTATATCCGGAGATAAAATCAACAACAAAACTTATAACACAAAAGTTTAAAGTTTAACAAACAGGGAAGTTGATAAATAAATAAATATTAAATTTTTGTTCAGGGTTTTCATTTTAAACCCCAATTTAATGAGTTGAATTGAATTTTTCCAAAATTTCAATTAAATTTCTTCAAAACATCAGTTGCTACAGGACTCGGAGCAAAGCACTACAGTAGGCTGCTAGGCATCTTGAATTTAAGTGAAAGGGTCCCCAGAAAGAGGCCTTAAAAAACTGATGTCTCATGTGACAGTAGACATGGCACAATGGAGAACCATCCCTGCACATTTAATCAAGAGCAAGTTCTGCCACTTAACCTATTGCTGGTGATATACTGATGATATAAGTGAAATGTTCTTGACTGATACATAAAACACCATTAAATCAATCAATAAATCTTAATACCTGTCATGCAGATTAGCCAGGTGTAATCCACTTTAATTCCAATTACGCAATTAGATATAAATGTTTCAATAAGAGGTCAAATTACATAAGTGACTTTTATAATAAAAATTTCTCCAGTGCCTATCCAAATTCGGAAAACTATTAATCAGTATCCCCAATAAATATTTGCCTTTTTGTGTCATGTCTTGATGGGCTGTTTCTTTCATTGATTTGTATTTAGTTGTGTTCTTGGTTATATTGGCTGTTGTCAGGTATAATTGTACAGATATACAATTATATCCCTCTACAAGGAATCAAATAATGAAATTGAAAAACAATTTTTTTTCCAATGACTTTCCAAAGTCTGGAAAGTTTACAATTATCAGTACTTCTAATGTGTATTTGTCCTTCCCTGTCATGTCTTAACTGGCTGTTTCTGTCATTAGTTTGAGTTGTTTCATGTTTTTCATTATGTTGGATCTGTTTCTGTCAGTTGTTTCATGTTTTTCATTATGTTGGATGTTACCAAGTACATTTGTCAGTACTTTCAGTACCCATCCATAGTCTGGTAAGTTTACAATCAGTACTTCCAATGTGTGTTTGTTTTTCCCTGTCATGTCTTAACTGGCTGTTTCTGTCATTCATTTCATGTTTTTCATTATGTTGGATGTTACCAAGTACATTTGTCAGTACTTTCAGTACCCATCCATAGTCTGGAAAGTTTACAATCAGTACTTCTAATGTGTATTTGTCCTTCCCTGTCATGTCTTAACTGGCTGTTTCTGTCATTCATTTCATGTTTTTCATTATGTTGGATGTTACCAAGTACATTTGTCAGTACTTTCAGTACCCATCCAAAGTTTGCAAAGTTTATAATCAGTACCGGTAGTTCCAATGTGTGTTTGTTTTTCCCTGTCATGTCTTGATTGGACTGTTTCTGTCACTGAGTTTAATGTTTCATGTTCCTGGGTGTTCTTGATTGTGTTGACTGTTACCAAGTACATTTTTACAGTACTTTCAGTAACCACAAAGTCTGGAAAGTTTACATTAAGTAGTCTTAATTTTTTTTTTCCTTGATTGTCTATAAGTTTCTATCATTGATTTGTATTAAGCCATCATTCGTGTTCTTTGTTATGCTGGTTGTTGCCAAGTACATTTGTTTCAGTTACAACTTACTTTCTATACATAATAAACTTTAAACTAAAATGATTTTTTATTTAAGAAAATAAAAGTGAACTTTTACTGATTATAAATGATAAAAAATAAATTAAATCACTCACCAATCAGACAGTTTTATGTTCAATCCCGGCATTTTGAAACGTAGAAATCCAGGTCCACTTACGGGTGAAAATGTATTAATATAAATAAATATGTCAAATCTATATAAATATAACCGGTATATAGATGTCACTATGACAGGCACGTCCCTGGAAATATTAGCTATTACTTTAAACCGATCAATCAATATGTGGTCACACACACACATATATAATATGACCAACCTGTTTATTAAATATCATATATTTAAAGTCTTAACAACAAGCCTTATAAATTTAAAACTACATGTATACATACGTGTACGCAATATCCACTTAAAAGTTTTAAAAAGATTATATCCATAACTTGAATACAAGTTACATAACTTTGTTGTTTTCATAAGAATAACAAGATGCCCATAACATACAAATGTACCTGTATAGTGTATATGTACGTATATATATATATATGGTGATAAGAAAATTATAGATCCTGTAAGGCCACAAGAAAGAGAATATTTATAAAGGAGTGCACTGTTCCGTGCAAGTTGTGACCATGTTAGATCAATGATGACGAGACGGATATTTCTCTGCCTTTAAAAACTAAAACTTAAAAACGAGTTTTATCATATTTTAGCTTGGTTAATCAACCGCGACCACCGCGATATGTATGACAAGTCAGGCAAATCACCATGGTAAATAATGATGCACAGTGTACACATGTTACATGTTTTGCTCATTAATTAATATGAAATGTCTATTCCGGATTTAATTAAATTTATTAAAAGTTTTTAATAACTGGTAATTCTTTAATTTCATGTCATAATGCAGGACTATTAATGCTTTAAGCCTTATATTATTCACTAATATAAAAGGTTCAGTAAACAATTTTGACCTGGGTTTTTCAACTTTAAGCTGAAAATCAAATATTGGCTCACAATTAAGTGTATTCATATAAGAACAGAAAGCAAGCACAATTGCAAGGTTGAAACACCTTCTGCCTTTTCAAATTTGCAGTGATTTTAAATTGCCTTTTAAATTGGGACAATTTGAAGTTCTGATATACAGTAAATTGCATACTGACAGGCTTGCAATAGCTTAAGATCCTCACTGCAAAGATGTTATATTGTGACAATATCGCGTATACATATATCACTGTTGTTTTTGGAATTTTAGGGCTCAAACTGGGAAAATTTAGTTATTTATCCCAGGGGAAATGTCTTTATACGGTAGTAATTTTAGGCACAAAATTACTGATTGAATTTGGAACCTTCTAAATAACATACCGTAAACGTATTTATTTCGCGGTGTACTAATATTTGCTTATTTCGCGGTTGTTTGTTTTGCGCGAAAATTAATACCAAGCGAATTTTATATTATTTTTATTGTGTTAGAGTGCATATTTCAAAAACGCGAAAATTTAACTATGCGAATATGTCTAAATTTCCTATACCGCGAAAATAAATACACGCGAAATTAAATACGTTTACAGTACATGTATATATTTTTTTCTGGATACAGAAGTTCCTCTATCATAAAATGACTCTTAAATCCTTAAGATTGCCTGATGTCATGAACACATGTGCATGTATTACTGCTATACAAATTCTCAGAGTTCAATCATTACAAAATTTAATAACATACAGATTTGTCTGGTCCTAATCAGGTAGAAAAGAAGACACAGTAAAACCCCGTTATAATTCTCTTAGATAACTCTACCACCTTGCTTATTGTCACACTATTTTTAAGTCCCAAAATCCATTTCGTCATGTTTTTCTTTATAATATAAGCTTCTCCCATGTGTATAACCAAATTCATCAGTTTCAAAGTTTTACTGGATTGGGATTCAGACATGGGTTAGTATGTTTGTTTTTTATTTAATGTAAAACGTCTTTTAGTCTTAATAATGCCACAATTTGACTCCAACAAATGGTGGCAATGAATCAGGGTTTTACTGTTTTCTGTGATATTCTGAAAGTACAGCTGATCTAGTGTTAACCAGTATGACCAATTGACCCAGGTCACAAATGTTGCACTGTATGACTGAATTCCCGAGAGACAATTACGTTAACATTAATCAAGCACCACAAAATTTAATACCCGAGAATAAGTTCCAGTGTCCAGACCACAGAATTTTATCCCCGCAGAATTAAACAATTATACAGTATGATAAATTGATCCAGGTCAAAAATGTTGCACTGTATGACTGAATTCCTGAGGGCCAATTACATTGTAACAATATTACATTAATCAAGCAGAAACAAGGTGTTTGATATGAACTTAATAAATCTCTTCTAAATATGTAGATGATATCTTATAACAAATAGGATGACCTGATTAATCTGTCTAACATCCTCCGTCCATGTCAAACTGAAAAATTTTATCAACAAACAAAGCTTTTTTCTGTCTTTGAGTTTGCTTATTTCCATTTAGCCCACAAAATGTGAAAATTTCATCTTTCAGGACATTTTGACCTCCTGACCACAATATCTGTTACTCAATTTACTTATTTCCAGGTCCACTATAACACAATGAGAAAATTCTATTAATAAACATCTTTTAAGAGATGATAACCTAACCACAATATGAGTTATAGGATTTGCCCAATTCAAAGATTCCCATAACATTTTAACAGAAAAATTTCATCTATAAAACATTTTTCTTCAAGAGTTGATGATGATAACGATGACAATGATCTGACCAATTTATCTGTTAATTGTTATTGATAAAAGGGATTTCAATACCAGTATTTAAAGAAGAAATTGAAAAATTTTATCAGTATTTAAAGAAGAAATTTGAAAATTTTTATCAACAAAACAGCAAACTGTGCCACCGCTAGTTTTTTCCTCTTTTCTATTCCATTTGCTAATTTTTTACCATTTTCTTTTTACCTGGTTCAATTGTTGATAGTGTTCAACTGATTTTCTTTAATTGGAACACAGTGTCTTTTACCACCAAGGCACCAAGTTTAAATACTTTCAGTGGCAGATCCTGGTGTGAGACAGTTTGTCAGTTTGTTTGCAGAAGGTCAGAAGTTTTCTCCCAACACTCTGGTTTCTTCCACAATCTCAGAGCTGACATTCTTGATATAAGTAAAACAATCTTGACTTGAGCATAAAACATCTGATCATTACTAAAAATCATCATCAATCACTCTCCATTGGTATGAACATTAAAATTCATGCTTGGAAAATAGAAATGATGCACCTTTTTTATAGTAATTTGGTTTCGACTTTTCTGATTTTCTACTAAGTACAGTAAAACCTTGTTATAATGCCCCTCGATAACTTTGCCACCTCGTTTATCGCCACACTATTTTGAAGTCCAAAAATCCATTTTGTTTATGTTTTTCTTTATGAGCCTCCCTCAATTTATCGCCAAACTCCTTTATAACGCCAACATTTGACTAGCAACCCCAGGTGATTACCTGTAACTGCTAGAATTTCATAAAATAGTATATCCATCATCATTTATTTCTATTTTATTATGTGTTGTTTTTAATTTTCTTAATAAAGAGTTATATCATTGGAAACAGAATAAAATACACTACACAAGTATATACTTTGTTTTGTTGTGAGATTTTTTACACCTAGGATATTGTGTGTTAATTGTCAAAATTCCAGGTAAAAAGTGTAATACACTTAAGGGCCGATTTTCGGGTAAATCGTTTTAGAGAGGGGTAAATAAGAATTTTGACTGAACAAATGGTGGCAATGAATCGAGGTTTTACTGTATTTTATGTCAGTCAGTACCTCCATGTAGCTGGCTAACAGGCATAGGTACTGGTAGGTACCATTTGTAGTGTTCCCAGTTACCAATTGGAAGAGTTCCAAAGGCTGCCTGAAATGGTGAGGAAAAGGGCCTGGTATGTCTTGACAGCAGATATACATGTACCAGTGTTACGGGTAAATAACAGTAATAGATATTTAATTTTAACAAACCCATCAGTGTAAATGACCATGCATGATCAAGACACACATTTTCATTTCTCTACCAACTATGCTGAAAAGTCATAATATTCCATTAATCTAACCAAGGGGTATAAGTAGTATTGAAATATTAATTAAGTCATCATAGTGCTGAGTTTCTATTTCTGGTAGACATTGCAAATCAAATGCTCTTTATGCTCATTATATTTCAAGTGTAGAATAACTGGTTACAGTTTTAACACTTCTTGTATCGTTTATTTATATTAGTGTCATATATATGACAGTGATGATTAGGTCAACCAGTCCAGTATTCCTTGAGTCCCAAGTTGGAGACTACATTTGTTTCCTTTCTTTTTATTTGGGTGGGGAAGGTGGGGAGGGTGGTGTCTGACACTGGGAAGTGACTGGCGAACAAGTTGGTCCCAGAGGGGAACCTGGTGGTTTTCATTTATGGTACTGAGAATGGAAAAGGGGATTGCATAATATAGTGACCAGACTTGACAGGTTGGACATTAACCAGTTATCTCAACCAGTACAACATCCTGCTAATATTTCGCAATGTAAGATTTAGAATAATTTTTAAATACATGTACAACAAATATGGGCAAAGTCTGCCTATAGGTAATGCATACATTGGTGAAATACTGATATACCTTTCAAATTCATTTCACAAATCAATCTTGGATCTTGGTTTCTTTCCATTCCCCCTTATATGAACCTTTATTATTATCACATACAGGGTGTTAGCCAGTATTAAGTTTTTTTTTTTTGTTTTTTTTTTTTGTTTTTTTTTTTGGTTCTTTTTAGAGCTTCTATTATTTTAAATACAACTCGATGAAATAAATTTAAAACAAATCAATCTGATGTGCACATATGATAATAGTAATAAACATAACACAGAAAAAATTGATGGATGATATAATTTCTATCTGCTGACGTTCAACGGTTGCATCATGGTTCTGTGACATGCCATCAAGCATGGTATATTGGACACTCTCTCTCTTCATGATAAATTTTGAAGCTTTGCCCATCCAAGCCATTAGTCAGTGCCTAAGATCATATTATTTAAAAACAACCACTGGTAATTGTATTTATTCAACATTGCCATTGGTGAACAGGAAAAACAGGACAGGGCCATTCAGACTATGTTCTTTGACAATTTATTTAGACTCCTGGGTTTTAGGATTTGTCTGAAACTTCAGATTCTGTAGAAAGTCACTTTGATCGCTGACAGTCAAGCGTCACATGGCACTATAATCTTTGAAATACCTGAAAGTGAAAACACCCCTCCCTCCAAACAAACAAAAACAAAAAAGCATGTCAACTCACCTTTCGTCAAAGATAGCAAAATATTCTGTATACAGCAGCGAGATTAGCAGGAGTCATGGCACATTTTCGAAAATCAGGCATAAATTTGTTTCTGTGGGTGTCGGGTGAACAGGTAAAGGAAAATTAAGCAAAAAACTATAAAAAGGTGTGTTGTTGCTCACAACTCACTGCTGTCTGCTGTGTGAAGCACTTCCTGGAATGAAATCTCGAGACACGCGAGATTTGATAATAACGCGAAATCGCGCTCATTTTGAAAACAACAACATCAACAAATCTTGTGTAAGTTATAAATTGAGTGTAATCATGGTGATTAGAGAAATTTGGTCCATAAATTTGAATTGAATGTGTGATCTTGAACTTATTGACACGATCGGAAAACATAAAATTATTGTGTGGCGGGTGCCTAAACGTTTTAAATAAGTTAGAAGTTTGCCAAACTTACCACCACCACCCCCCACCCCCCACCCCCAGACATGAAACCCCATAAATAAAGACAAGTCATAACACTAGACAACAATGAGAGGATAGTCTAGTGTCCTTAATATATTGTGAATCCAAATTATGCTTGATGTAATACAAATTATGCAGCATGCGTATATCTTGGAACGAATAACAATTTATTTCTGTTCTCAACAGTTAAGTTAAAGTCTGTCCCGAGCCATTAGGCCCATCAGGCCGGAGCTTATCCCGGTTTCCGTGGCGTTAAGCGACTGAGAGTACAAGACTCTCCCCTGAATGGGACGCCGGTCCATCGCAGGGTTAACCCCCAGCATTTTGCTGGTATTCATTTATTTTTCAGCTGAGTGAACTGGAACAACATGAAATTAAGTGTCTTGTTCAAGGACACAACACATCGTTCTCAACAGACCTTTCCTAAAATTTTTAGACTGTTGATGACAAAAATA
Organism: Anadara kagoshimensis; assembly: GCA_021292105.1. Classification (NCBI taxonomy): domain Eukaryota; kingdom Metazoa; phylum Mollusca; class Bivalvia; order Arcoida; family Arcidae; genus Anadara; species Anadara kagoshimensis. The sequence goes on from CM037867.1 coordinate 39,690,831, forward strand.
ATCTGGTCTACATAAATCCATATTGTGTAAAGGAACCAAGGTGGGCCTGTTGTCTAAAGTGCCAACTTACTGATCACTCCTCCGAGTCTCACTGCCTAGATGCAGATTTTTGTTGGTTCACTTGCTGAATGTCCGTGAATTTCTCTTGGTAGTCCAGTTTCCTCAACCATCCCAAAACTGAACATCTTTATAATGAGGTACTATGACAATAGACTGTCTATTCAAATCTTACTGTATAATTTCTACATCTTAGCTTACAGCTGCTAGCATCTCGATATAAGAAAAATAAACTTCACCAGTGATTTTGATTGCCTAAAATTACTACCAAATAAAGGTAGTTTCCCCTGAAGAAATGACTAAAGTTTTTTAATTTGATCACTAAAATTTCCAAAATAACAGTAACAAACTAGCAAATTAATGTTTAGTCATCCTCAACCACAAACTGTTAGATATTGTCATAATATAACATATTTGCATTGAAGATCCTAAGCTATTGCAAGCATGTCATTATGCAGTTTGGTGCATTTTAGAACTTCAAATTTTCCCAGTTAATATGGCAGATGGTTGTTTTTAAAAAAATGGAACAAAACCACTGTTCACCGAGATATAAAACTCCTCTACATGTGATAATAAATAAATCACTTCACAGAAATGAACGCTGAATTGGTCTGTTTTATTTTCAGGACCATAAAAACCATAATGAGTAAGAGAGAAGAAGTATTGAATTTAGTTAAGGATGGTAATCTAGAAGATTTTGTCCAGTTTGTAAGAACAGTATGTATATAGTACTCGCAGGACTGCTGGGGAATCACATAAATAATCAAAAGGCTTCAGTAATAGACTGGTCTAAAGTTTATTGATCACATCAGCTCTACCTGCCTGTGTTAATACTAGTGTGAGAAATTTAGCTTGTTGACCATTTGTCCAAGAGCAAGACATTTAATTCTTTTTGTTCAAATCTGTTCAGTTGATAAATGAATGGGTACAGGGGGAAAATGTTAGTATTAATTTAACAATTTTTCCTGCATGTTTGTCAAATTATGAAAATGGCACTAGTCTAATTAAACTATAAAATAATGAAAAGTACCGGTTCTTGCCCTTAAGGCACACCTATCCTCACTTCCTGGATGGACACTCATGTGTTTGCAAGTTTGCAAAATATTTAATTTGCTTTTGGGTTTGTGTTTGCATGATAATTAACTAAATGTGTTTGTTTATTTTTAGTGTAAGAAAGATGGTTCAGATTTAACGGAGATTATCAGCGGTTGTAGTAAGAAGCAGTTTGATGAATTATGGGATGGGACACAGAAAACTTGTACGACAACGTTACTGAACTTACAGATAGAAGATGATGAAGCTGACAATGAGGAAACTGTGGAGACGGTAGGTTCTGGCATCTAAGGCAACCACCTCTTTTACACATGCGACCTTGGTGGCCAAGTGTTCAAAGTGCACAGTTACGAATCAAAGTGACTCACTGTCTAGGTTTGAATTTCACTGAGGAATATACTAGTGTGAAAAAGTTTGTCAATTTCGTGTGGTGAAGTTTGGGCATTCGAGTTTTCACAACCATTCCAGAACTGACTTGAAAAAAACTCTGACTGAGGCATAAAATACCCATTATCTCGCTCCACTCTCTCACACAAACATAAAAGTCCAACTTCCGAATTTGGAGGCCCAATGATATCTATTGTTCCTTCTGTTACTTGACCGGTGGTGGTCATGTTGTTGTCTGTCACTTTTTTATGGCTTCAGGTGTGTATAATTATAACCAAACATAGAAGTTACCAGAATTTAAAGTGCCAATATTTTTTTCACAGCTTTTATTGATTATTATACAATTATTGACTTTTGATAAAGTAGCCATAAGAATGGATTTATCAATCTTAAAAATATGTTGTTTACTGAGAGCATAGGCCTTTTGCTATTTTCTCGATGTTATGTTATATAACATTGCATGCAGTTTTGCACGGTAGATATACAGATTTTTTCAGGCTTGCCAAATCCCTTTTCAGTCAATCAGAAAAGACGAAAATCATTGACTATGTTTCCATTCCTGGTAACCAAAATTGCCATTGGCTACTAATTTCTGAGGAATTCTTTCAAAAAGTTACCTATTTTAGCAAATTTGTGGAAAAATACTTTAAAAAGGACTACCAGGGCCTCTGAAACTTCAGTCTGGCCCGTCGGACATTTTTTGTATAAGCAAAAAAAAAAAAAAAAGATATTAATGGCTAAAATAAAATTTAATCGCATTTCTGTATTTATTGATAAAAAAAACAGTTACGAAGCGCGTAGTAGGTAATTTTCAACACCCCGCATGGAACCTCTTTGATAACAAACCGTCACCCTTGACCGACACTCGTTATGGCTTCCGTAATCAACACAGTTACAACCATGCACTTATTATTAAACAAACACAAGTTTAAAAAAAAGTTATTATGATTTGGACTGGGAAACAAAAGAAATAGACACGCGGCACGCAACTACTTAAGTCCACAGGTATTTACTGATTAATAAACAATCGCCTGATAATTAGATCAAGTTGTAGTTGACAGGTAAACACGTGGGAAGGACAATACACTTAGTGAAGTCAGGTAGAGTTTAAAAGACCGACAGACAGACTAGCGGTAGTTTACTTTTGTCGGACCGAAAACTGATTTGTCCGTTTAATATTCCTGTTGTAAAATTGAAAATGTTCGAAAACAAAAAAAGTCCGACTGGTGATTTTTCACGTCAGTCAAAATAATTTTTTGTCGGACATGGCCGGCAAATATGACCGTTTCCGGACCTCTGAGGACTACATGTATATTTTAACAAATTTTGGAAATTTGGCTACTAATTATTTTAAATTTATGGAAACCTAGCATTGGCAATATAATAAAATCAATTACATGTATCAAAATATCACTCCACTCCTACTATCAATGACCCCATATAGATGAATAGTATTTTAATATTTTGTTTGAAGCCCTGTAAACAGCTTTCATTTCTTTCTGTATTTCTTTTTTCTGCAGGAATTTAAAAAAGTGACTGATGTTCTGGATTGTGTGGTTAATTTAGCCTTGTCTACAATACGTCAAGAGAATGTCTATATACCCGGGAGTCTGTTATCAACAGCTGTTGTATTACATGGTATGTAATTAAATTAGAAGTCCATTTTACATTTAGGGTATAGACAGGTCATAAAAATCTTATTTTAGTCCTCTGGTCTGGGAACATTTAGATTTGAATTTTTTAAGTTCTAACAGAACAAATGAATCTTATCACTATATTCTTTCGAAACTCCTTGGAAGACATCCCTAGGCCTTACAAAGGTTTGCCTAGCTGAGCAAGAATATTATGCTAGCAGATGTTTGTTTACAAAACATCAGTGGAACCCAGAGAAGCAGGAGAAAACCAAGAACAGCCAACAATTAACTATTTTGATGTACCAATTCAATATAAACTTTCTCACATTCTGTCATGGTTAAAATTACTTGGAAGAATGCATTATTAATTTGGTCATTTTTGGTCATAATCAGCACAGATGTCTGTAAAACATTTTTTATTCTGAATAGTGACATAATATATTATACCTCAAGCTTAGTCTCTCAGTCTGATATTTGGGTCTTACTTTGATATGGCATATGATATAGATTTCACCATGTGTCATTCTATAATATACATGCATGTGTATGTACAATATTTTTACTATCACGTTCAGCTAAGGACCCCAGACACACTGACAGTTTCATTTTGCAGGGGAGATAATTTTTGCCAACTTGGAAATTTGTGGGGCTCTGATTTTTTGCTCATTTTTAATATACAAGTAAATCCATCAGGTAAGCTTCCATTTAATGGTTGTTGTTTTATTTCATTTGTAGGTTTGTTGCTGCCCATTCCAGAGAAAGCTGATCCTCTTAAGAATAACATTGTTAAACTGTTTGAAGAATGGTGGAAGAACAACTTGCCAGGGAAAGAGAACCTCGTGACCAGTACTTTTATCTACCTGTTACAGAGAAGTGTACAGACACAAACAGTATGTTTAACATTTATGTAGAAATTGAAGCTTGTTATCTCAAAGCTTCTGATATATTTTTATTTAATCCAAATTAAGAACAATAAGTTTTAAAACTCTGCTTAAGTGGAAATCTGATAACTTGAAATATCGGATATATGTCAAAGTAAATTTTATTTCCATTGGTAAACATATAGCAAAATGCTGTCGTTAAGTAGAAAATTTTGAAAGCAAAGTATGTGTAAACCCTTACTTTCTCTACACATCTAAAGAAAACTGTATATAGTTTACTATCTGAAAGGACTGTCAACAGTTCCACAGGTCTCAGAAATTATAAGTCTCTGGTCCCAATTATGCCAAGCACAAGAAAAATATTTATACTCAACACACAACTTAAAAAACTATTGATGATTAAATAAAGCCTTGAATCATTGCCATCATGATTGTAGAGGTGTTTGGTAAAGATTGAAGGGAAACTACATGTATGTAGGAGAATTTACAAAATTTTACTAGTCCAACCAAAATGTTATAGGTTTTTAGACTGTCGGACTGGGCTAAATTTCAAACACTGACTAGTTATGAATAAAGGGTTAGATGAACTATGTTTAAAGAAGTTTTACAATGAATCTTTTTATATTTTGAAATTCAGGTGGCAGATGTTAAAAGGGTGTGGTCACTACATGAGGTATTATTGGCTGTTGATTTGACCAATGAAAGTAGTGACTCTCTTAAAGACTTGATTCAGCAGTGTATATTTAGTGTCAATTATCTGAAATCAGACGAGGTAAAGATATATAAATTATAGTGACAGATATGTTAATCTGTTGCATGCTATTTTCCATTCCAGGTAGCCAAAATCGCGATCAGCTACTGTATAGTTGTTTAAATCTGCAGGGATAAAATTTCGTTGTGCAGTGGCTAGTGTAAACAATTTTCTGTCCTGATTTTCTCAGTCAAGGTTTAATGAATGCTACATAAAAAAATTCACTTGGTTTATAATTTTGCGCTATAAAGTCAAACCGCGAAGATAGTGAAATTAAATCCCCAGTAAATAAAAGCAAACCATACAGTATAAACTGAGAATTTTTTTCAATAGAAAATTTGTGAAAAAATACTGTAAAAATTAAAAACTACATGTACATTTGTATATTTTTTTTTTTTGCAAAGTTGAGAATTTGGCTACTAGTTTAATAATTTTAAGTTTGTTGAAACCTAGACATGTAATTATTCAGCACAACAGGCCAATATTGTAAAAAAAAATATGTATTGTGACATTGTGAATTTAGTGTTAAAATATGAAACATTTCTTTAAATTATTAAATGTATATAACTTTTTTTACTACTAAACAATATTACTGATATTCCTAAAAAGGTTATATACATGTATGTACTTGCATCCTACAAATCACAGTAAGTCTTGCAGCCCAGGTTCAAATGAAATCCAAATTTTTACCACTTACCCCCATTTCTTCTAGCTATCAAAGGTGGTGGGTAGTTTCCTTGTCAGGTATGTTATATTTAATATACTTTTCATTATGCATGTTATTTTATTTTCTGAATAAAATATCAAAAATATATATTAAACAAAACAAAAACAAAAACAAAAATTAATATACTGTTACATGTTTCTGGTGATCAGTGCTTTCAGTACTTTAATACTCATCTAGTTTGCTGGTCTGTGGTATCAGTACTTTGATATTTATATATTTCAGGGTGTTCGTTTCCTGGGATTTGTTATGAGTCTGGACATACAGCTTACAGAAAGCCTTCATAAAACAATAAAGAACCACATACCAACAACATCAAGGTATGTAACATGTCAGTATGCCAAAATGCATTTCATTTGTCATGTGACTTTAGGGGTCTCTTTGGCCAAGAGACCAAAGGTGAGCGCTAATGCATCACAGTACCTCTCGCTGCCTAGCTTGGAATCCAATTCTGATCTGGACTGACCTTAATGTGAGATAGTTTGTCAGTTCGGTTGTCTAAGGTTGGTGGTTTTCTCCGGGCACTCATGTTTTCTCCCTCTACCATTTGAAAGTTGACTATCTTGATAAAAGTGAAAGAATCTAGTCTGGGACGTTAAACACTATTTCTTATCTCCATGTATGTTATTTGATATTACTCTAACTTAAAAAAGACCCAATAAGTTTTTGAGATATTTGTCCATAGTTGTGACTACACAAAAGTACATTGCCGATTCAAAACTGCTTTCTATTAATGAATAATGTTTAACTTATTTAATAAATGTTTGGAAATGTAAATGAGTTAAAATTATGAAGGTTACATTCTAGTCAGTTGAATGTTAGTGTATACCATGTGCATAGCAGATATTGTTTTGTGAGATTATATGGTGAAGATGAGTAAGAAAATTATGCATGCTTAAAAGAAATTCAGAAAAAGACTGAAATGATGTTTTTAAAACACATATTTTGTTACTTAAATTAACCCAAAGTATTTTGAAAATTACATAAAATGGCTTCAAATTGTTATTAACTTTAATATTTCAACTTACTAGTTGTGTTGTTGTGATAAGCCAAAATTTTTTAAGAAAAAGAATATTTTAACATTATTTGCAGATCATGGCTTGAAAAATATGGAGAGATTTATTTTAGAGCATGGCAAAGATCAACGGGGGCATTGACAGAGGTATAAAATTACAGTCCAACCTGCCTTAAAGGCCACCTCTATATAAGGGCCACCTGCTTATAAAGGCCAGTAGAATTGTACCCCAATTGTTCTTTATTCATATTATTTGAACCTGTATATAAAGGCCACCTGCCCATAAAGACGACTTTTACTGGTTCCCTGGAGTGGCCTTTATAGACAGGTTTGACTGTATAACTGAAAAATATGTACATGTATTTGGAAATAGCCAACCAAACAAGAACACAACACAATACAGTTACATTTAAATGACAAAAAAAAAAAACCAAGCAAGATGATCCAAGAAAATACCAATATGTATTGGGACCGCTGATTTCAAAACTTCCCGACATACGAGGATCGGCACTAGAGTAAATGCAAATGCCACAAAAGAAATCTTGACTCATGACACCTGATTAATTTAACCAGGGTCAAGATAATTTACATGAAGCAGATGGTTTTTATGACATGCACAGTTATATTCACTTTATTAATCCTTACTTACAGCCTTTCAGATTAGACAGTTTTAAGAACCTTCCCAGATTGAAAACACTGTTTTGGGCATCATCCATGTCATAATATGTACATACTGAAGCTTTTCTTAAGTCTTCAATTTATATTATCACCAAGGGACAACAAAAAGCAACTCACTGCTGTTAGTTGACTTAAAGTAAGAAAAAAATAATTTCCTTGTTCTAGGTCTCTACTGTTGTTAGTATTATAAATCAATCTATTTTGATTCTATATTTGATAGAAAATAGAGACCAACTGTATCCAGGATTTAATGTTTCATGCTATACATGCTAAAGATTCATTGGCACCAAGTCTTCTAAAGGTAAGGAATTTTTTTATAAAGATACATGTGTAATATGAAATTGAAAATTGAATGATCCAGAATTAATATACATGTATAATTGTTACTTTTGGTTTTTGTTGTTGCATTGCCTAATTTTAGATGTCTGGAAGTGCAATTGAATCTCATTGTTTTAAGATATCAATTGATATGTGATATATAGTTTAACTATGACAAGGTATGGTCAAGCTAAAATTTTGTTCAATGATATTTCTTGATTTTACATACTTTATGGAGCACCTGGCCTCGCTTCCCTGATGGAAGTTCACAACTGAATTTGCTAGAGTTTAAAGTTTTTACTCTGCTTTTGGGATTATGATTTAGACATGGATTGGTACATGTACTGTAAACCAACATTTACTCACAGATATGACCTTTCAAGATTCTCTTGCCAAAACCTTTTCCTCACTGTTAACTATCACAATATAGAATATAGCTGAATATTTATAAATAATACCATTTTCAAAAACATGTTCATGTTAATTAACTCTTATGATTATTTTGTCCTCGTGAAACATGTGAAAGTTAAACACACACAAATAAGAATATGCATGTGTTTGATTATATATTACAATCATGTTTCTAATGTAAGTAAATCTATTTTAGGTGCTGAGTTACATACATAAACAAAAGAAGCAGAAAGGTGTTAATGAGATGTTACTGAAGCTTTATGATCCTATTTTATGGAGGTCACTCAAGGTAGTTTGAATATTTTAATTAGGAAGTAGGGACCTGTTTATGATTATTTAGTCTTGTATTTTGCAGAGAACCTTTTGAAAGAAGTATGAATTGCATATGGAATACAGAAGACCTTACATATATGTTGATGGACTAGATTTGTAGATAAAGAATTTATTTGATTTAGGATCACTGACACTACCCCATGTTTAATGGTGGCTGAGTGGTCCTAATGCCAGCTATCACAATGCCTCTCTTGACCTAAGTTTGAATCTTGGAGTGATCTTAGTATGAGGAAGTTTGTCCATTTGAAAGTTGGTAGTTTTCCCTGGGTGCACAGGTTTTCTCCATCCATCCTGAACTGACCACCACAAAACAAGTAAATGTCTTGATTGGTGTGTAAAACACTTTTTCCAACCAAACCACCCTCATTTGTTTTAATATATTTCAATATGTTTAATTACTTGACATTGCCATTGAAAACACCACCTAACCAGGGTCTTAGGTCTGAAGCACACATTTAGGGTCGGGTTGCTAAAGGGTACTGGTTTTCCTTGGGCACTCTGGTTTCCTCCATCATCTTTGAACTGAAATATCGCCTCAATCTTGACTTGGGTGTAAAACACTTTTACTCTAACATTTGATCAATTTACATACAATATATATTTATGCATCTTTATTACATGTTATTATTTATTTTACAAACTCAGGTAGCAAATGGACATGTTAGAGCCAATGCAGCATCTCTATTAAATGATGTATTTCCTCTACAAGACTCGGCAGCTAAGTTAGAAGAATCAGACCAACTTCTACAGAAACAGTTTGATGTACTTCAGGTAGGGGCAAATTTACCGATAGTTAGGTTAACAATGATTAAGTGACTAAATGAGTTCTTTTTAACCGTGGTAACTCAAATACTCTGGATGGCTGGATGTCATTTGCTGGTTCTGATCATGTTTCTATTACTGCATAACTAGAAATATTTTAAATGAATAGACTTTTACTGTATTCTTTTTTTTTTTTATATTTATATCTTTATTCATTTCTATATGATATACATAGACATAAAAAGACATCAATGTTACACCTTTCATACACACATTTACACACATATTTACACCAGGTTGTAATTTGATTTTTCATTTTATGTTGTATATATAACAAATGATTATACAAGGGCATCAAATATGCCCCACTTTTCACAGTAAGAGTTACAATTTTTCTTGTGGATATATTCATCAATCTTTTTGTAATATAAAATTTCTTTTCTAGCTGTTTCAAAAAATGGCAGTGTTTTTTGCATTTTTGCTCTGTATATATGATTTTTACATAATAGTATAATAAGGTTAAGAGCATATCTGTTTTTACAACAATAACCAAAAAGAATATCTAACAAATTGAAATCAATGTCAAGATTTAAGTTATCATTTATCCATTTGGCAACATTTTTCCAGAAAATAGTTGTAATTTTACAATCCCAAAAAATATGTATCAGTGTTTCAGATTGTTCATGACAGAAATCACATATATCATGGTCTTTTACACCAATCTTGTATAAAAATGTATTTGTACATAATATTCTATGGACAATTCTGTATTGGAACCATGTTAATCTGGTGTCTTTTACATGTTTAACAGTGTAAAAATTACAAAGTTTCCACCATTTTGCACTAAACTGAGTGTCAAGGGTAATTTCCCATTTTACTTCGCTCTTAGGCTGAGAGTACAGTTTCTGAATAAAAATATCATAAAAATCTCATACTGTATTCTTAACAGTTAGTTTTATTAATTAAAGCAGACGCTAACAGCGTCAGCTTTATTGCCATCAGGAAGATTTGACCGGAAGAAAAACATCAGCGCCATATATTCCACTATCGGCAAAAATGTGCGTAAGTTTGCACACGGCACTGTACTTCACAGAAAGAACTCGACACTAATGTTCGTTATACTCGATGAAAAAAAAAATAATAATAACGTAAATTCCATATAGAATCTTTGAAATCCATCTACCGTTTTAAATAAATAATAATTTTAAGGTCTTACAATCAATTATTATAAAAGACATCACAGGACGCAAAGTTCCGGGAATTCCCATTGTACATGCATATATTATTAGGCAATGGATTTGATTGGTCAGTGGGCGGAACATTCACTTTCAGATTGAATTAGATTTCACGTTAAATTAAAATGACACTTTCAAACGATATTTTGGCTACTGAAGCATATAGATGTAATAAATAAAAAGAATTTTTAGTGGTTAAATAAAATTATTGAGTAGATCTAGAAAATCTTAGGATGGTTAAACTAGCCCGTATGTAAACAAATATAATTTTTACATCGGCGATCTGTTTTCCCCCCTTTACATCAATTGAAAATTACGGCCGAGTTGAGCATCATAATCGGGATTTCAGTTTAAAATTTATCGGGGATATTGTGTGAAAATTCAGGACAGAATTTTCACCACTTTACGAGAAGCAAAATTAGCGTGTATCAGCAGTAATCGTTCATAACGCCATGGTAAAGTAAATAAAAATGAAACTTCATCAATGAATAATAAAACTCAAAAGTTAAAACTATTCTAGTGTAGATTACAGTTCAATCTGACTGCAAATTTTATATAGCGACCACCCGTGTCTACAACATGCAGTCACTTTTAAATGCCATCCTCGGAAACACAAAAATTACTGAATAAGTGTAAAAACAGTTTCAATCCACAAATAGTTTCAATCCACGTGTGTCATGATAAACTTGAACAGAAAAAATGGAAAGTCCGAGATTGTGGTATCCTTACCTTAAAAATCCCGGTGGCCACTTGATAATAATAATTGATCCGTGAATTAGAAGCTAATGTTAATAAAATTCTCACTCTGAATAAATAACAACACTTCTACACACTATGTCAACTATAAATAGAACAGTGTCTGGTTCTTTAGACGTATTGATTTTTTTCAACTTTCAGTGGGGCCCACAGCGGGAGTAAATTACCTGGACATTTAAAATCAGTAAAATAAAATTATTCAACCACCTAATAATATTTAAATTCAAAGTAATTTTATTGCAGCAGAGGATAATATTGGACATTTCAGTTATCCAAATAGTAATAAATTTAATATCAATTAATCATATTAAGAAATATTGCCCCCTTTTGTACACCATTCTTGTCAACAAACTTCTGAAAGAGACAGTTACCTGGACAACTTCTGTTATTGGGAGATGCAAATTGTTAGCTTAGGGGCGATAGGATGTGTCAGAATGGTTTATAGCAATTCAGGCTTTTGAAGCTCACTTGGTCAATTTATATGAATTGCACAATAATTTTAACTACATTTAAATTAACACTAAAAAAGATTTAATTTTTTAATTTTGTTTTATTATTTTTTTCTTCAAACTAATTGTGAATCAGAATATAGTGAATTATATTAATGACTTAAACATTGGAAAGGAAAACAAGTGTATGTGTCAAATGCAAATAAAGGGAAGTAGCTGGTCATGAGGAAGGTTTTTTATGTGATGATGACACTGTTGATGATGTTGTAGCATGATGATCTGATGAAAATAATGATAATAGTGGTGACATTCAGTTCTGCTGATGATGATGACGGTGACTATGATGATGCTGATGATGTCACCATGATGTCAGATGATGATAAGACATTAGAAGCTATGATGATGATGTTGATGATGATGGTAGTTGTGACACTAGTTCCGTTGATGCCGATAATGATGATTGTGATGAAGATGATGACAATGGTGGAGGTGATGACATTAAGTTCTGCTACTGCCAATTTGGTGGAAGCGCGTAGCCTAGTGGTTAAGGCGTTGGACTCACAATTCGAAGGTCGTGGGTTCGATCCCTGGACCGGGCGATGTGTTGTGTCCTTGAGCAAGACACTTAATTTGACGTTGTTCCAGTTCACTCAGCTGAAAAATAAATGAGTACCAGCAAAATGCTGGGGGTTAACCCTGCGATGGACCGGCGTCCCATTCAGGGGAGAGTCTTGTACTCTCAGTCGCTTAACGCCACGGAAACCGGAATGAGCTCCGGCCTGATGGGCCATGGCTCGGGACAGACTTTAACTTAACCCTATTAGTGCTGTATTGTTTTTCAGCATCAACTCTCTCAGCGCTGAGTTGTTTTGCCAAATTTCTATTAAAGTGTGACATTCATATATAAATAGTCATATAACAACCAATAATGAGTGGAATTGGATAAAATTTTCACATGTTGCCCTATATTATATTTACTTGTTGTTCACATACACATAGCAAATTTTCAATGACTTTCGTTACCATGGCAACCAATAAATGTTTATGTAAAGGATTTGTGAAAAAAATTACTGATATTACCTAATTTCCTTTGAAATAGCTCACAGGATTTTTAATTTTTTAAAGGGAAAATCTGATGAAATGATGTTACTAGGCAGAAAATGCTAGAAATTACTTTAGTATCAGTTTTTCATTGAATTCATTCTACAAACACAATAACTTCTCATTTGAAAATGTAAATCGTAAACTATGTTTCAATGGCAGATCTTTACCAATAAAATACAGATAGTTATTTGTTGGAACATACTAATGTACATAAAGGTCAATTAAAGAAATAGTTCAAGTAGTTCAGGGGGGAAAGTTGAAATTGAAATGATAATGTTGGTCTGAAAGGATACTTTAGTGGTCTAGGGGAGATAACTCTCACAGGATGGTCAGAATTGGTTTTCCATTCAGTGAAATCATAATATTTCATTTTGTCAAACCAGCCATCCCCATCATGTCATTTGGTAAGATACTAGTGTTAAATAAATTTTAATTATTATTATTATAACTATTATTATTATTAGTAGTAGTAGTATAATTTGCTTACCTTTACTTGTTGTTGAATTTCTTTAAGTATTAGGTGTGTAGACCATCAAATTTTTTTTTTTTATAAAATGTTTCACTAATAATAATTGCAATGTATTTGGGTAAATTTAAAATTACAAATTTAAACTATTAATTTTATGTACAGTGGCTAATGTCAAACATATGTTGAAAATTATTCCTCTGTGGCCTTTAGACGTTTGTATGCCAACACATATTCCTGTTTGGTGTGAAAAAGTTCAAAACATGGGACTATACATGATGCAACTCCACACTGCTTGCAACTATAACTAGTAGTATGTCCCGCATGTTTTCTCTTCTGACCTGGCTGATTATCTCTTTCTGCTTTACTACACACGATACAAGATTTTGGATATGCTTTACCGTTTCCATTTCCTGAAATTTTCGTTGGAAAATGTCTGCCTTGTAGTCGATCTAGTACTTGGGCAGATGGTCTACCAGCAGCACGATATGTTGGCATTCCAGCTGATGTTACGAGCTCCTTAATCAAATCTCTTCTGAATATTCTCTGAAGAAGTAAAGGCCTAGTTGTTGTTACTTCTTTATAAATTATGTATGCATTCACAACTGCCACACAGATGGTATAGAAGAAAACTTTTTTCCACCATTTCACAGATCCTAAAACCTGATGATAGGAGATCATTTGATCAGCACGGTCAACCCCACCCATGTATCTGTCATACTGAACTACAGCATGTGGGCGACTGACGATATTTCCATCCTGATCTCTGTTTCTTGTTGGTATAGGGTCGATGTTATCTACAGTTGTAAGCATAAATACATAGTTTCCGTCCAGGTACTTAATGACAGAAAGTGGCCCATTGGTCATAACATATGTGTCTCCTTTTCTTTCCAACTTCTTGTCCTTTATGGCTTGTGGAACACCAACTCTTGTCTTTCTTAATGTCCCTGTTGCGCACACTCCCAGCAACCATAAGTCCCAAAACAATCTAGGAGAGGTATAATAGTTATCGCAGTAAAGAGTGTATCCTTGGTTTAAATAACCTGGTGTCATCATGTCCATTACTAGGTCATAAGTAGCCCCTGCTCCTGATGCTGGTATGTTAGTCTTTCCAGTATATAATCTGTAAAAAAAATTACAAGTGGGAATTTCCAAAAACTGACACATATTTCATTAGTATATATGTATATGTTTATAGGGAATCACATGTGTGTATGATTTTTTAACTTGTACACATGCATTCAATCTACAGAATTCATTTCAGAAAAAATGCTTTATTTGTTGTAGTGAACTGACAGTTTGTAAATGCAGTAAAGTGTGTGTGTGTGTGTGTGTGTGTGTGTGTGTGTGTGTGTGTGTGTGTGCTTGCTAGAATACATAGGATTTGTTAAATATACACATTTGCTTCATCTCCTCCATATACTGGTAGTCCAAAATGGTGAAGCTATGGCAAATAAAAATATGTGTACAGTTCATTGACTTTGTACATGGCAAAACTGTACATTTATGATAAAAATTAGCCTAATGAATACTGCATGGAGTTCATTTATCTGCAAAATAATTTTTTCTTTTTAATTCCTCAGTAAACGTACTATAATTCAATTAGATCTAATGTGATTTTTTCCGGGTCTATTATCTTTTTAAATATAAATTTGTATAATTACCTAAATTTGTTAACATATCCATTGGTAGAGTCACATAACATGTAAGCTTTGATGCCATATTTTATTGGTTTGTCTGGATTGTACACTCTAAACGACAGGTTCCCTCGCCATGGTATCATCCCTTCATCAAAAGACAAGTACTTATTAGAGGTGTAACTACTACTAAATCTCCTTAGAATGTTGCTGTATATCGACCCAAGCTTGAATAAGGATCATGTCCCTCCTGGCCTCTTGGTATATAATTACTATTGTCATTCAGATGGAGAAATGACAGAAGCAGTTGGAATCTGTCCCTTGGCATGCAGGATGGAAAAAATGGAGTACTTGTTACTGGATCTGTGGTCCAATATTCCTTGATATCTGCTTGATTGACAAGTCCCATGGCTAACACAATACCAACAAACACTTTCATTTCATTAGCATTTGTATCCATCCATTAATTAAATCTTGAATTAGGTGGCAGTGGTGCCTCACGACTTCTAAAATACTGGTCGGCATATATATTAGTTTGGTCTGCCATTATTTGATAGTCACCATCCTTTATATATAAACTTAAAAAATCCAGTAAACATGGAGACTCTGGAAGTTGCACCTTTAATCCTGGCACAGCTGTAAATTGAACAGGCTCTTTATCGGTACATCCCTCTATCCAGTCCTCAGGTTCAATTCCCATGTCCAAATTTTGATTTCTTTCACGGTTCTCATCTACATCATTTAGTGTATACCCTTCAAATTCATTCTCACTATCACTATCGGCAAATATGTCTAAACAATCGGCTTGCTCTGGCAAAAACACGGGAAAATTTTGAGCCATCTTGTTGCTAATGTAAACGCACTAGCCATGTGCTTGACCTACATTTGGCTTGCAAAATAAACAAGCGCGGTCCCACCAAAATACAGCTGCCGGAAAATTTAGTGTAAACAATATTTTATTCACTAAATTGTTATACAATAACATACATAATTATAAATACATGTATATATGGATTCGGATAATATATATATTTGATACTTTCCCTCGATAACGGTGACGATGTTGGGTTTGTCACAAAACTTGGAAATGAAATGAAGTGCTCATCGTATTTTGAAGAAAAATTATGATTTTTTTTTAAAAATCCTAGGGTTTTGGGATCGGGTCGGGAAATTTTCTATGCGATTAACCGGAGTTGGGCATTTTTGGTTATGCAATTATGCGGGTAATTTTTAATAGAATAAATAAGAAATGGTTTTGGATTTCAAAATCCTATGCGATTAACCAATTTATGCGATTATCCGATATGCAATTAAGTGGTTTCGACTGTATATATGGATTCGGAAACAATGGTTAAATACCATTATATTAATCCGTCTCCAAGAATAATAAATTACAAATAGTAAGACCGACAATAGATAATAATCAATATAAATAATAATGTAGATGATAATAATCAATACAGATAATATTGCAATGATATGCACTTATGTAATGAACGAACATAAATGAATTGGAAAAAAGATTTTTAAATTGTTGTAAAGATGATAAATATTAATTAAAATTGTTACTAATGGCTTGTAAAAATAAATTCTGAAAAATAACATCAATTTATTTAAATCTTCTAGTATCAATGATAAATTTTTGAAATTTTAAAAAGATTTCTGTGTTTTCAACATCAGATAAGTTTGGATTACCGTACAAAAGAGTATTTAAATTAAAATTTTGGTGGTTTAAGGAATTATATAGTTCAGTTCTTTGTCGATTAAAATTTGGGCAATCAAATATGTAGTGTTTGGTGGTTTCAGTTTTACCACAGAGACAGTTGGGGGAATCAATTATCATTTTCTGGGACAGATGACTATTTAGCGAACTGCAATTCATTCTTAGGCGTGCGTGAAGAATTTGTCCCAATCGACTGCCTTTGGCAAAAAACTTTGGAATATTTAACTTATTTCTATTTAGATATGATTTAAACCTATATAAAGAGGAGTTTCTTATTTCCTCTGGAATTTCATTCCAATCTCTAACAACAGAGGGTAGAAATGAGTCGAAATAATGTTTGGTTTTAGAAGAGATGTTTACGAGATTATTCTGTTGTCGTGTATTGTACGAATGGGTTTCAAAATTGTAAGAGGGCACTAAATTAGAAAGATAGTCAGGGGTCATATTGTGATACAATTAGAAAAATTAGAAACAATTACAAACTGTGCCGTTAAGTTTCAAAACTTTAAAGCAGCAATTAAATTTGAGAAAATACAAGATAAATCAAGCATTTTACAGTAGTAAAAATTATTTTTATTTTCATATCGGCCGTTTTTAATGTGTCAGCTGTCGTTTGCTCAAAGTTGACATCGTTACTTCCGGGTTATGAAGGATACGTTTTTGATTTTATTTTCTGTTTTGACACAATTAAAACACAACAAAGAACTAAAATAAAGCTTTTATTAATTTTTTTCGATTTTTTAAAACAAAAAATATATTTTATTATTGTGTATTTTTTAAAATCAGCACTTCTTCCATATAAAATATTGAAGCGCACTTGTTTTTGACCTCCAGTAAAACCATGTGACTGGTGACGTCAACACATCATCTAAATTTAGAACGGATCTCCTGGTACTTTCTGTTCTTTGTTCAGCTTTATTTTGCGTTATAAAACCAAAACGGTGCTTGGATGAAACTTTTATTTGTCCATCTTATTTGAAAATTTGTAAAATATTTCTCAAATTGGCTACATGACATTACAAAATCGGAAATTATTCTCCACCTTCACTATATGACTATGGGGGATTCCCCGACTTCAACGACTGTTGCACAAGATTTCTTGGATATCAAAAATATTTAGCCACTGTACATAAAATTTTATGCCGAAAATCGTTATTAGACATTTAACAAAACATGTTTTCAAAGATACACAGTGCTGTTATGAAAACTAACTAAGAATTCGGCATTTTAATAAGGGGGGCTTGTTTTGATTGATCAATGGACATGACGGGAATTCCCTTCTGGTGTTAACCGAACTTCAAAGTGATATTTCTTAAAAATTCCAAATAAAATGACACAATATCGACTATGATCATGAGACCTAACTATTTTTAATGTTTTTCATTCAATTTACTGATCGATACGACTACATTTTTCACCAAACGGGTACTTTAAATATGCCAAGTGTAAAATTACGTGATACCCTAATATAATAGGGTCCCGCACTGGCGAGCCATAGGTAACGTCCCACATATAATAGGGTCCCGCACGAGGAGGGTTAACTTTTAACTGCCAATGATGATGATGATGACGATGTGACATAAGCTATGATGATGATGCTGATTATGATAATGATTATGGTGACATGAGTTCTGTTCCTGCCCATGATGATGATGATGAAGTAACCACGTAAATAATGTGACACATGTTCTACTGCTGCTGCTGATGATGATGATAATGGCAATGATGAAGATGTTAATGATGGTGGTGATAACATCTGCTCCTGATGATTATGATGATGACGATAATTCATGATGATGATGATGATGATGTCACAATGTTGTTGATGATGATATGATATAAAGAGTTGTGATGATGATGTTGTGATATGATGATGATGAGGAGGATAACTTCACAGTGTTGATGATGTGACATGATAAGTTATGATGATGATAGTGATGATGATGATTTGATGAAGATGATAATGATGCTGGTGATGACATCTGATGATGATGATGATGATGGTGTCACAATGTTTATTATGATGTGACATGATGGTGATGATGTGACATGATGATGATGATGATGATTGTGTGACATGATGATGATAATGATGATTCGACATGATGATGATGATGATGATGATGATAATGATAATGATGATAAGACAGGATGATGATGTAACCAATTAATGATGCGGCAAGGGGATTTATGATGACTGGTGGTAGTGGTGGTGAAATGAGTTCTACTGTTGCTGCAGCTGATAATGATGATTCATGGTGATGGTGATGTGGCATGAGAATTTGTAATGATGTTAATAAAAATCAGACCAGAAAATTGAAGTCTAGATCATTTGCATTAGAACCAAAATCAGATTTCTTTGTTACTTAAATTTAATTAAAATGACAGACGACATAAGACAATGCATGTGAGGAATTAGATGTATTGTAAACTGAATTGTTTAAAGTATATGAATGTTTTATAGCAAGGCGTTAATTGACATTTCTTCTCCACTGTATTGACTAGAAATTCAAATCCAGGGATTTTGACTCTCTTGAAAGTTTTGTTTTCTTACTGTCCCAAGGATGTTTAAATATATATAAATATATATATTTATTTTTTGTGTGTATGTTCATTTTCCCATCAGTTCAATATTGAATTAAATAAAATGGATTGAATACACAATTACCAATAATTTCTTTTCAGTAATGAGGTTCTTTGCAATCAATGAGCCGTCTGCTTTCAGTACTTTCAGTACTTTGATTATTAATGGTATTACGATAATTATGTATTTTAAGATTTTAGTGGAGGGACACAGTGTTTACTTAATTTTTTTGCCATTATTACATTGTATGTCTGCCACTTTTTTTGAAAACTATGTAACAGATTTTTATGAAACTCCATAGGAACAATGTTTTGGTGTAGTAGATGTGCTAAGACTATTCATATTTTTATCATGCACATGCTTGGGGCTAAAAGGGTTAGGGTAAGGGTTTGGAATCCCATTCCAGTTTAACTTTTATTAATTGTATTAGGGTAATTATTGTTGCATTTTATATTGTTTTGTAGACATTATTAGATGACCCTTATCCTTTTGTCAGAAGTATTACTATTTTGGGATTATTCAGAATAATGTCAAAATACTGGGAGATGATTCCACCAAATACACTGAAGAATATTATTACTAAATTGATCAAGGAATCTGTGTGGGACTCAACTTCAGCTGATGTCAGGGGAAGTGTCATAAAGGTAGGTTATACATGGAGATATTTTCATTCAACCCACTTCAGAATTTACTGTGCTGTGAAATATAAGTCTGTAGAGCTGTTGCTGGCCATATTTGGATTTGATATTGGGGCACCATTAAATATCATATGGTTTTTTTTCATCAAGCTGATTTTCACAATTCAACAAAAACTAAAAATTTGATCGTATAAATTGTAAAGTATATCAAACTAACACTTAATTTATGTAAAAATTTAATCTGGAAACAAGTAATTAAGTTCAAGAAACATGTCTTGATGTCTCTGTTTTGTAATAATAATGGTATTTTTCTTTTTCAAAATTTTGGCTATCTGACCGCTAATTTTCACAATTAGAAAAAGAGTCCTTACCCTAATCACAAAAGATTTAGAAACGGCTCTGGTTAGTGTCTGACTGTTCTGAAGTGTCAGCATATTTGACCGCATACATGTATGTTTGAATCAATCTTATGCAGATCCTACATGTGTGAGAGAAGGTTGTCAGTTATTCTGATTTCCTCCACACCTTAGAACTGTCTGCTTAAAGTGAAAGAATTTTGACGACATTACTCCACTCTGCTCCCAATAAAAACATCTGCCAATTATAAAACTCCATCCTATATGTACTATTTGTAAATGTTATATATCCTTCTATTTTAGGGTTTGACAATCTTGCTAGATAACCATTTGTGCCATTCACTGCTAGCACCTGTGCTACCAGAGCTTCGTAATTTTATACACGACGTCTCTGAGAAAGTCAGAATAGATATGGTTGTATTGCTTCAGAAAGTCAAGGGAATGAGAACTATCAAGGTTTGTACATATTTTACTGCAACAGAATAAGTTGAGATAAAATGTGCATATTACATTTTTGTTTAGTGTTACTGATAATTTTTCAAAATGTTGAGTTGTAGTTCAGAGCCCGGTCATTGGAACAGGGGAAAATCATACCCTTTTTAAATCAAAAACATCTTAACTAAAGTGCTTTATTAAAGCTATTCATAATATTTGTTAAATTAATTTTTGATAACAAAATACTTGAGTCCAGAAGAGGTTCAGTGTAGAAGGCTACACTGTACATAAGGGTGAAAAAATACACTTTTGTCACAGGCCAGTACTGCTTTTATAAAAGGAGTTTGCCAGTAAATGTTCAGTGGTTCATAAAGAAAAGCATTAAACAAATAGATTTTGGGACTTAAAATACTATGGTGATAAGTGAGATGGTAAAATAATTGAGGGGCATTATAATGAAATTTTACTGAACATAAATTTTCAAACAAAATTAATTTCAATACATAAAATTGATTGATTGGATGTCCAAGTCAAGAATCTTTCACCTATATTTCACGTCACCAGCTAAAAGTGAATGAAACTGATATTTTTATGTTAATATTTTATAGCTTTGGAACATTGTACCTATTGAACACCTGCTGGCCAGATTAGAGATTGACACAGCCCCAGTTGGACGTCGTATTACAAAGTTAATTGTCAATAACTTTCTTCCATTTGACAAACCCTCCGAGATACAACTTGACCGTTGTATTAAGTTGATAGAGACCAATCCTGGAGCGGCCAGACAATTCTTCCACTATTCTTTACATCATATGTCTATTCAGGAAACATGTAAGTATACACTAGCTCAGTTTGTCAATCCTGTTAATAAGTTTTACACCTGATTTTAACTAAGATTGTCAGTGGATGAGTGGTCTAAAGCCCCAATTTAAGGACCAGGGTGTCTATCACACTTAAATTTGAATCCCAATTGGGTAGATTCTAATGTAAGAAAATTTGTCAGTTCAATTTTCTTGTCAGAGGTAAATCTGTTATACTCTACACCACACTGAGATTATATTACTAAAGAGGACATTGTGTTTCACTTTCTAGTAGAAAGCAAGTGTAAATATCAGCATTAGATCAAAAACAACCATATTAGGTGTGTGACATAAGATGGATACTAAGATATATTATCTATTAACTGAAGTAGATGTACAGTGTCAATATATAAAACTAGAACTGTCTATTGAGAGCCAAATGACCCCACCCCCTTTAGCACTTTTTTGCTCTGTGACATAAATACACACATGTATATCACCATGTTTATTTATAAGCCTTTCACTGGTAGTTTTTTATTTTAGGTAATTATATTACACTTTTGTGTTCTTGTGTCTTAACATGTATCAAGTCTAAAAATCAAAATGAGGAAAACAATGAGGGAAGTGAAAATGGAACCAGGAAAAGGCCAAAGGTAAATAATTGTATGTTTTTTGGATTGCATCTGTTTGCAAGGAAAAAATCAAATTGTATTATGGCCTTATCATTATAACTACAAGAGTCGAGTGAATTAATATGGTTTAACATGGGAACCTGATGCAGGAATGTGTGACAATTAATTCTTAATTCTTATTATGACCATGTGGTTAAGATATTTATCTTGAAAACCAAGATATCCTAGTTGTCGACAAAACATGGGGATGGGTTTTTATCATGGTGTTGGTCTCTCTTGGTTGTCTTATTACCTGTATAATTAATAAGTGATGTTGATCTTCAACATTGTAGACCAGTAATGTAGCACTCTGTTAGTTTCCATACACATTCACAAGTATGAAACAGATTAGGAAAAAAACTTACAGAACCTCATTAAATTTTATATATTTTTGCACAGATTGATTTTTTTGAGTGATTAACTGAAAAATTTGAACTTGTGAAATTTTTCACATCATGAAAGAAACAAGACATTGAAATAAAACTTTCGAGAAAATTGAAATAAAACTTTGAAGGATGATTTATTTTCCTATTTAATTTGCTGGCATTTAAACTGACCAAAATCTCACAATGCAAAGATAAAAATGAACAAATATCTCACAATTTTTTTAATTCACAGTAATATGCAGCCATCTAAATAATGTACTTGTTGTTTTAGTCACAAAGTTCAGAAGAAGATGATGATGATGCAGGTGATTCACTGATGCATAAAACAAAAGTAGTGGCTGGTATTGTAGAAGCTATTGTTATATTATGGACTGGAATCTATGAGTCTCTTCTTAAAGTAAGTAACATGTTTTGTTGTCTGTAAAATATAAAGATGACTGGAGAAGAGTAGTGTTTACTACACCTCCAGTCTAGAGTTTTTCATTTGTATTTAGGGTTGTAGATCTGGGACGTTGAAGATACTCCAAGCTAGTAGGTGGTAGATTAGTGTTTTATGCCCCAGTCAAGAATTTTTTACTTACATGTACCACATCGGTTAATTCAGGGATGGTTGAGGAAATTAAAATGCCTGGATAAAACTCCATCTCTCAGGAAGTGAACTGACAAACTTTCTCACACCAGGATGTTCTGAGATTTGAACCTAAATAGTTAGAGGTACTCTGCTCCAAAGGCCAGACCATCTACATGTATTTTACTGAGGTGCCTCAAATATAGACGAGTCTATGTCAAAACCTTGGTGTGAATGATGCTGTCCTTTTTTTGGTTGTTTTTTTGGATTTTTTTAGTAGACTATACACATAATACATGTGTGTTCAGTGCACAGAGCTAGAAACATGTTTTTATGACATTGTTTGTTTATTTTTTGTTTTGTTTTTCAGGAAGGAAATAAAGAACTTCGTAAAAGCTTACAGAAAAAATTTAGTTTAGCCTTGCCGGAAATGTTTAAATCTTTTGAGGTAATATATTTAAAAAAAAAAAAAAGAAACAATATCAAATTTGAAAGAGGGATGAAAATCTGAAAAAAATTAATATGGTGGCAAACGGATACAGATTAGACTAGCTGGTTGTCTGATTCTCCATCGTAGATGGTCACTTTGCATTAAGAGCAAAAATCGAAAGATTGAATACTGCCATTTTCAATTCACAAGATATACCATAAGGTGCCACCCAGCATTACAGGTAATTGGGCCTCTTGTTTTAAAATATATTATTTTGAACTGGCAACAGTTTGTATTTGCTTTCAAAATAATGAAGTGAAATAGATAGCTTTGAAATTTAAATATCTGTAAAACTTGAATGTACAATGTTGTTTTACTTTGCATTAACAATTGTTCATTTAATCTTGATGAAAACCCACAATGCCGCTGATAAAACCTTGCAGACCACTCAGTCCATTATACTGGTAACAAGCCTACAGCAAGGAAAACCCTTGAACCACTTTCCGTTGGCTGGGATTGAACCCACAGTAGTCATATGATTTTAAGGCTAATGTCTTTACCACTTGGCCACAGCTGCCCTTTTAAGACTTAATATTTTTACTTTTTTTAAGACTTTTAAGTTACATGATTTCTTTATTATAGGATCCACAAATATGTACAGCATTAATACTTCTGGCAGGTCATGTACAGTCAGACGCAGTTCCTACCATCAGGTAATTAATATATGTACCTCTACATTACAACCTTTCTAAACTAAAATCCTTATGGATCAAAGATTGCAATAAAGCTAGCTTTCAGCAAATTTAAAACTATTACTAGCCAAATTTCCAATATTTGGGAAAATCTAGTACTCTTTTAAGTACTTTTCTGAAATTTGGTATAATAAGTTACATTTTGAAAGAATTTCTTGCTTCTGGATTGTGATTCGGACATGGATTAGTATGTTTGTTTTTGATTGGAAATTAGTAGCCAATAGTGATTTTAGCTACCAGAAATGAAAACATAGCCAACAGTTGTATTTAATATAGATATTAGGTTCTACATAGGTTAAATTAAGAAACTTGTCCTGGAAAAATTATTACAGTACAAAGTCAAGATTGTCTATTCAGAATACAGAGAGAGAGAGAGAGAATTAAGCCATATACCCCAGATGTCACCATAGGCATCCAATATTTTATTTATTTCTGACAACTATTTATGTATTTATTTATTTTTGTTTTATTTTTTAACATAGACGTACATGTTTGTCAAAGTTGCGTAACATGTCTGAAGACAACAGTGTCAATGACTATGGCTGTTTGCTGGAAGCTATGTGTAACTGGGGTAAGGCTGGAGAGGTTTTTGATCTAGCAGAAGAATGGCTTCAGGAAGGTCTAACCGAAACATCAAATGATCAACCAGTAACCAAGGTAACAACACCTAGACTTGAAAAATGATAGTGAATATTCTCTATTAATATATATAGTGAAAGTTAAGAGTGTCCTTGTGTTAGGCTTTTTAAAAAAATCCTGTCCCAAGTCACAGCAAAATATCAAAATAAATAGCTGTAATTGCAAGTCATATTTCTTAAAAATAAGGTTTGTGGTTTATTTTATTATTAACTCGTGTTCTGTTTCTTATTACAAATTACAAATGGCCTCTGTTATGGCGAGGTCTGAAGCACATGCTTACAGATCACAGTGTCTCTCATTGTCTTGGCTGCAATCCCACTTAGGACAGAACCTAGTGTGAGAAAGTTTGTCAGTTCACTTACCAAAGGTAGTTAGTTTTTTCTGGGTACTCTGTTTTCCTTCATCATTCCAAAACTGACTGCCTCAATATCAGTAAAAGACCTCTTGACTGGGGTGTAAAACTCAGTTACTACACTCCTCTTTATCAGACAAGTCTTAAAAAAAGAAAGTTTTTAAACCAGATTTACTCAAAACCAAACCAAGATTGAAAAGGAAAAAAATCTTAAGTTGGCTTACAGACAGAATTTAGTATTGTTGCTCTAGTTGGTTAAAAAATTTTGATGGAGTTCTGACATCTCTTGTTGATTAAAGCTGTATAATAATGTGCAGATGAACTATGCTGTTCTATTGACATCTCTTATTGATTGTGTTAGAAAAAAAAAAGTGAAAACATAAATTTGTGTTAAAGTATCCACTTTCAATAAATTGCTACTCTTTAATGTTTTACAGACTGCAAAGGTCAAATTTCCACCAATTATAGCTGGTGACATCTCAATATAAAAGAGATATTCTTGACTGGGTCATAAATCCCATTCAATCAATAAATCTAGTAAATTTTTACTTATTTATTTCAATCTTTATGTTTTACAGAGTGGTAAGAAAGCCAGAAAACAGGTTGGATTTGTAGATTTAAAGAAGCCTCAGCCATCACTGAGTATAAAATACATCTCCTATATGATTAAACTACAGAAAGTAATATCTGACCACAGGGATAAACTTATACATACAAGGGATATACTAAAGAAAGTTATGGTATGAACATGTAGTTATCACAAACTTTGTAAAATATAGATCTGTTTCTCTGTCTTCCAGCAAACCAGTAAGACAGCTGTTTTGCAATGTAGAAATCTGAACCTTAGGGACGAGATTCTTTATTTTTCCGTCTGAGACTTGCTGAGGTCTGGCAAAAAAAATCTCTAACTTTTTTTTAAATTTCAAATTTGTCATATTTAAATGTTAATTTGTTAAAGAACAATTGCTGAGAAAGACCAAGGCAGGCTAATGATTTGAAGGATTTTAACTCGACAAAATGAGGCAATTACTTTTGTTCATTGTGGTCATGGTCATTGTTTTCTAATTGCTGACCTATCTTACTGTCAAATTGAAAACATTGAGATGCTTACAGGAAGTGCTTACCCTTCTGGAGCACCTGGCCTTACTTCCCTGGTGAAGGTTCATGTGCTTGATTTAATTTACCAGTTTTTAAAGATTGGACATTGCTTTTGGGATTGTGATTTGGACATGGACAGGTATGTTAATGTTTCAATTGTATTAAAAGATTCCACAATATCCACGGACGAGCATCATCAAACAAGCCATTTTACCATAAACATTTGGTATACATCGCTTAGCTGTTTCGTTTACATGATTTGGACTTGGTTATTTATATTTGTGTTTGATAAATAATTAAAAGTAAGTTTTGTTTGTATTTGTAGGAGAGGATAAAAGATGTTAAAGAAAGTGGTGACTCTACAGAGATTGATGAACATTTGTTAACTGAAGCCTTTTGTCTTTATTGTAAAATTATAGTCATTCTTCATGAAGAGGTACATATATAAAGTTCTTTATTATTATTGTTTATCGATACAATGGTCAGGTTGTACAAAAGATAACTAATTAAATCATTAGCACAACACTAAATGATTTGCTATTAAATAGTGGTTTAATTAAAGTGTGCAACTGGGCCCTGTTTAATATTAGTCAATGCCTGCATGTGTTTACAAAAAATCAGCTGATTTTTGCCACTGTTGGATAGGTAGGACTACTTTTGGTAGACTTAGTCATTTCCCTTGAAACTTCTTATGCATTTTGTACATATTTTGTGAGGTACTTTATTTCTGCCCAGTTTTAACATTTTTTCTGTACTATAGAAAGAAATATATATTTTGTGTCATAGTTTTTGGAAGAGAGGGTACTTATGTATCCACATACATGTTATGTATAATCTTTAGCTTTTACTTGTGGGCCATGTTAAAAGAAGCATAAAATGTTATGATTTACAAAAACAAAACAATGTTTAATTGTTTCAGAATGCTGAAGATAATGGAACCATTCAAACATATGAACAAATATTGTCATGGGCAACCACTAATTTAGTACCTGTATTACGACAAGAAGATGATGATGTACAGTCTGGTAAACGACCAATCAGTGACGTGTCACAGTGTTCACTAGAACTAGCATCAGAGTTGATTAAGGTATGTTTAAATTACAGAATTTGTTTGTAAAGAGAAAGTATAATAGAAATGAGTGATTTCATTTATTTAAACAATATGTTGATTATATTGGAAGTTTACTCTAAAAGGTAAGGAGAAGATTGTAGAAACGGGTGATTCCACAGTGCAGTAAATATTGTACTTATATGAATTTGGCTCAAGACTTTTGAAGTTTCTAAAATATGTAAGAGCAGAAGCTGGTGGCACTTTGATTTCCTCCACCATTCCAGAACTGACTTTATAGATTTTTACTTTTTACATTAATTATGTGTGAAGAGAAAGCATTATATTGGCTCAAGATTGAATTTTCTTTTAAAATGTAAAGGCCAAGTTGGTAGTTATTTCAAGGCCCTCTGGTTTTCTCTACCATCTCAAAACTGACCACCTGGATAAGTAAAATTATTTTGACTGGGGGCATTAAACACACAAAGGTCAGAGTCATGATGCCAAATCCTCATAATTTAATATTAGTATACTAGATTGCATCAGTGAAAATAATCACCTTGGAAATGTTTTCTCTCAAGAGACAGGGATTTTTGTGGCCATTTTGGGAAAGGAACCTTGGAATGAAAATGGGAAATATCAATTGACAAAATCCAAATTTTGGGAAAAATGAAAAAAGATACTCTGATATAATCATTTTGACATCTTTTAATAATAATCTTACAGTACTGTCTGTACTTGTTTGAAACTAGTAGCATTCCTTGTACCAGACTTACACCATATGTGCAAATGCAGGTTATATAAAGATATTCAAGCTTAGTTTGTTTTGTCACTTTTTCTCAGTGATTGTCCCTCAATCATTAGTCAATTTGGGGAATATTTACCTACAAAATGGTTGAAAATGTATGGGTTTTTTTTTTTTTTTGATTAGTAATAGGTCCTTTTACCGGACCCTTAGAGTGGCCAGAAAAATCTCGTTGAGACAGTTCCAGTTAATCAAGCTAAAATTACAAATTTACTCGGATGCATGACTTACAAGCCATACACAGAGATGCCAACCCTGTCTTAGTGTCATCAGTAATACCAGCTCATGTTTTCAGTAATTTTGGGTACCTTGTCAGTAATAATGACATACCAGGATCATCATCAGCAGAAGTTGACGCCATTTTTACTGTCATCAATGACAACTGTTCGGAACTATTTTAAATATGAGACTATAACAATGAAGAAGGCAGAGATTTGCTACTGGGAAATCAAAATTACGTCATTTATAACTGGTTTCCCGATGCAAGTTGACTGCCTATTTTGTATTGCTCAAAAAAAGGAAACGCTGACTTCATTCTAAAAACCATGTTGATAATGAAAACAACCCTGACCTGAATTTCTGTTTTTGCCGTAATTGCTGATACCTCTACTGTAATACTGTAATTTAAGTAATAATCGTAATAATTACGGAGAATCCGTAATAGTTGGCATCTCTGCATACATGTAGATGTCACTTAAGTTTCACACTAATTGTGATTATTTTATTATTTTTCAGATATTGTTGTCTATAAGCAGTAACCTGTTATTACTGGATATTGGAGATTTAGATTTTGCCTCACAGCTTACAGATTTCTGTACACAGTGTCTTAATTCTGGTTAGTAACAGCATACACACTTAATCACCTGTGCAATAGAAGAGCTAAAATTGTAAATGAAATACTTGCATAAACCTGGAAAATTTAGTAGAAGTTTCATTTGGCGCCATTGATGGTAGGATTAAAGCTCTAAAATAAAATAGTTGCTAAAAATTTTATTCTCAGATGTTACAGGTTTTAAAATCCACTTATAGAAGGTGCATACTGAAATTGCTAAAAGTAAGTATGCACAGATAAAAAAGTGGTTTAAGGTACATGCACTTGGCTACTTGTATCCAGTGCAACCAAAAACATGGCTCCATATCAGTTAATGACAGCAACAGCCAAAACAAGACAAGACAAGCACTGATTATAAACAAATTACAAAAGAGCTTTTTCATATTTTAATCTTAATTTTCATTTCACATGTGATGGGTGAAGCTAGCTAGACAGGCGGTGCTTACCTTTCCAGAGTATGTGTCCCCACCAGGGGCGGATCCAGGATTTTTTGAAAGGGGAGGGTTGATAATTACTAGTATATCAATGCAAGGTGCGAGCGCCAAAGGTGCGAGCTTCCAGAGACATGGGGTCTAGTAAACGTGATCCGGAACAACACGTATATATATATATGGGTTGTTACATTAACATATGGGGGTCACATCAGTCAATAGCTCTCTCTCTTTCTCTCTCTCTCTCTCTCTCCATGTCTCTCTTAAATTTTTCAAATTTTTTAACCCCCCCCCCACCCCTCACAACCCCCCCTTAAATCCGCCACTGCCCACTTTCCTGGTGGAAATGTGTCCAACTTGTTTTGTCAGTTTTCAAAATTTTTACTTTGCTTTTAGAATTGTGGTTTGGACATGGACCTGTATGTTTGTGTTAAGTAAGTGACTGTCAGTATTGATATTCAGCATTTATCCAGAGTCATTGGTCAAGCTTTGGCTCAGTTTAGATAAAAGTGAATTTGTGATATAAAGCCTTTATGCCATTTGATTATCTGCAAATGTGATTGTTTCCTTGGTAATAGAACACCAAAATTAAAAACCTGAAGTAAGGTCTAAATTTATATATTGTTCCATTATTTTATTTGTAGATGAGTCTTTGAGAACACTACCTAATGTCTTAAGTTGTATGTATCAGATTACAGAATACATACTTCTGTGTAAATCTGATGGTTCCCATGGTAACATAATCCCAGAATTCCTTGGCAAAACTTTAGTTGCCATAGCAGCTTATGTGAAAAGGAAAAAAGAACACTCTGCGAAAGTGAGTATGCCAGTTGTTAAGTTCAGTCAACATTTTCAGATATAAAATTTCCTGAATTTATTGAATGGTATTTTACATCCCAGTCTAGAATATTTCACTTATATCAGGACATCACCAGCTATAGGTGAAGTGACAGGAATTTTGAGTCTGACCAAGACTTAAAAAGAAGATGACTGTTAAATTGAAAATGAAAGTCACTGGGTCTTTAGGAAGAGACCTTAAAAACAGATGCCCAATGTCACAGTTAGTATGGCATGCTAAAGAATCCTCCCTGCACTTGCCCTGAATGCACTGCAAATGTCAAAATTTCAGTTATTTCACCTATAACTATTGACAATCACATCTAAATATATTTAAGTAATAACTTTGATATTTTTTGGTTTATCATTTTTAACCCCCCAAAACTGGTTTGAAAACTGTATAACCCTTGTGATGTAAAACCCCTTTCGATAAATCGATTAATATCAACTTCATATCATTAAGCTTTAATAATTGAAAAAAGTTAAAAGTGTATTTGTTACAAAAGGGAAGTTGTATATAACTTCTATAAAATTATTTTTAATCTACATATATTTCAGCTTTTACTAAATATAAAAGGAGTTGTGTTTGAGATTCTGTCGGCACTATATAGAAACACTTCATCAGAGACACCTGGTTTACAGGAAACCATGGCAACCATTCTAGCAGCCATTCTGTCGGATATGTCAAACTCAAGTTCAAAGGTTTGTAATTCTTATTTTGGACCATAACCATGTAAAGTAGTGTTTACATATATTTATGAAATACAACAAAACCTCTATTTATCACCACCATTTGTTCTGTATTTTTTTTTTTTTTCATTATGAAGGGGTTTGGCAATAAATGACATGAGGCTTATAAAGAAAAAGAGAAGAAATTATTTCAAGGACTCCAGTTTACAGCACCTCTCACCAACTATATTTAAATTCCAATAGGGTATTTACTAGGATGCGAAAAAAGTTTGTTAGTTATTTTCTGAAGATCAGTGTTTTTCTCTGCACTGCAGTTTCTTCTGACTCTAGATCACAGCACCTCTCACCACCGGTTTTCAAATTCCAATAGGGTATCTACTATCATGGGAAAGTTTGTCAGTTCATTTGCTTAAGGTCAGTGGTTTTCTCTGTGCACTGCAGTTTCCTCCGACTTTTCACAGCACCTCTCACCACCTGTTTTCAAATTCCAATAGGGTGGTTTCTCAGCATGAGAAACTTTGTTAGTTCATTTGCTTCAGGTCAGCGTTTTTTCCCATGCACTGCGGTTTCCATAGCCATCCAAGAACTGACTGTCTTAATATAAGGCGAAAGAATCTTGACTGGAGTTTAAAACACTATGTCTCAATTTATTGTATATAAATTGCATATTTCTTATTTTTATTTTTATTTATTATATCTATTTCCAGTATGTGTTTTTTGTTTTGTTTACAGAGAGAACTAAATGAAGAAAGCAGTAATTTTCAGGATCTACCAATATTATCTCGCTGGCTTTGTGAAAATATTTATAGAAAGAAATCAATCACTGTGTATGTACAAGAATTTTCAAATTATAAAGTTTTTATTTCAGTTTATGATGTTAACTTTTTTCAGCTCAACTGAGCTTTCCACCAGAGTTGAAAGTTGAGATGAGCTATTGCAATGGTTCACCATCGTTCATCTGTCTTGCATCATCCATAAACAATTTTAAAATCATCAACCACTCATGTACAATAGCTAGGCCTTATATATTAAACATGCAGATATAGCATCTTTGGAAGTCGAAGGTTTTGAAAGTTACAAGCCATTTAGGACAGTATCAGAGCCTGTTTTATAGACCCAGATCAGATTTCACAGGGAAACTAGCAATTTCTATTGAAATTATAGTCTGTATAGGGATATTTTTTTTATAAGCCAGTCAGGCTTGCTGACTTTGAAATTTCACTGGGCCAAGGCCATAGGACCAGTGCTTATTTCAAAGATTGATCACCTAAACAGAAGGTGCTAGTCCTTCAGGAGCATCCGGTCCCACTTCACTGGTGGAAGTTCACATGTTGACTTGCATGTAATTTGTCAGTTTCAAAATTTTTACTTTCCTTTGGGATTGAAATTTGCACATGTATTAGTATGTTTGTTTTTGATCAGAGTTCACATGTGTCTTGCATAATGTTTATTATGGGTGTGGCTGGCTCTATGTAATGATTTTGAATGGAGATTTCAGTTTTGGTGTTTTTCAATACTTTTGCCATCACTCTTTACTGGGAGCAAATACTAACCTCATTTAGTTTTTGAAATAAATTGATGATTAAATGAATAGAAAAATAGATTCTGTTTTTTAAAAATTTAAAAAGGGGGCAAAAAGTCACCACACTTACCAATTTCTTCAGAGATGCTGGCAACCATTTTTCATCTCACCTGCTAACCCTTTTCATATAGGGAGAGAACCCCAAAGGAGAGAAAAAAAATGGTGGATTCCAAAGGGGAAAATTTTGGTGTATAATAGTTGGTTTTTATTTTTTAAATAAACACATTCTACAAATTGATTACAAATGAAAAATATTATACCTACAGATGCAAAATAATTTCTAACATGGTTTAAAAATATTTTTGGTATAAAAAATTAATTTTTAAAATTGAAAAAAGTTATAAAATTTAGCCCCCATAAAGAGCCCCTTAAAAATCATGAGTGTTAAAATGTGACATGGAGCAAAGTTTTGACACTTTTGGAGTTGATCACCTGCACCAGTTGAACATCTGGCACTGAGTCAATTTTCTGACATGATTGACAGGTCAACAGAAATGTCAATTTCACCATTTCAATTTCTTTTTTTCTTTTTTTTCTTGACCCAGTTGCAAAAAGCTTAATTAAAAGTTAATCATTTATTAAATCATTATTAGCAAATTAAAGATCCTTGTGCCTATTCAGATTAATGATAAGCTCTAATTACCAAAATGCTTTGTGCAACTGGACCCAGACCCCATGTTTCCCACTGATTTCATTACTAAGATTTTTCTTAACTTGAAAATATCAATTTTTTGAAGAAAAAAAAAAATAAAAAATAAAAATTTAATCTACAGATGAACATTTTTGACACCACTCAATACAGATGAAACCTAATATACCCGAATTTCTTTAAAATAACAAAATTATTCAGATTTCAAATTTTGACAGATTTAAGGAATGATTGCAAAACTGGCCAGGTGATTATGATCAACAGTTCTCAATTCTATGTCCATTTCACTTTTCATGCTGAAAACATATTCCTTTGTAAATTTTTCTTATATTTTGAACATGATCTGACATTGTAGCTGGGGTTTACACAATTTTTGTTCAATAGATAGTTTGTTTATTTGAATATTGGATTATACAATATTTAATATTTTGTAACATTTTGTTGTAGACATTTTGTAAAAGAGCTGTGTACTTGTGTGGAGTCTGGAGCTATAACAGATGTACATAATTTAAACGGAGCTGTCTGTCTACTCCGGGTGATGGCACATGGTAAGATTTAAAACTGAAAAAAAAACCCAGAAACTATATACATTGTACCATTAAATAATATGGTAATATGCCAAAACAACCAAAGAACACCCTAAGAGCAAAATATTAATAATAAGAAAAATAAAATAATAATAAAAGACAAATTTTAAAACATGTCTGTTCAAAGGTTAGTTGGGCTTTCATTGGTCAATACATATTATATACACAGTGTGTATGTATAGCCCTCAGTATCAGGTCGAGTCCTTTTTTCGTAGCCGTATCAAGCGCGACGAGTAGTGATACAGCTACGAAAAAAGGACGAGACCTGATACGAAGGGTTGTACATACACACTGTGTATATGATATTTTTATCTAACATTTCCAATTATGTTCTTTAAAATGATAAAAAAACAATACTTTATGTGAAAAAATTACATTTTACCACAGAAAACCACTGAACTATGTTATGACATTTGGCATGATGTGACGTCGAAATGAGAAAGTGCACGTGCAATTTACTGCCAATGTTGTATCACCACAGTGTGGTGATACAAGATTCTGTATCATGCGTGTTTGATAAAACTTGTATTTCGTCAAATCAGATAGAAAAACTAGTTTAATGTTAGATAAAATAATCTATCTAACTGACCACAATGCTTTTAATCGTCAAAGTTCATATCCCATTCAGTCATATCATAGTTTGAGAAAGTTTTTTGTTTTATTTGCCCATGGTACTTCAGTTTTTCTCCATCCTTCTAGAACTGACCACCTCAAGATAAGTGAAAAAAAATCTTGGCCTGGGCATAAAATACCATTATTCCATTCTTTTACAGATAAAACATTATTATTTTACAGGTAAATTTAAAATTCCTGGTCTCAAAGACTGCTGGACAGCTGTACAAATACAGTATGAAAAATTAAAACAGTCTGGACATGAAGATGATGACAGTACTAGGTTAGTGACATAACCCATTATCGGGACTCAGTCCTCAAACCTTGGTGACCAATGTGGTTTAAAGCAAATGCTTAAAAGATCACAGAGCTGGTCTTTGCCAAGGTTCAAATCTGGCCTAGGCTGATCCTAGTGCAAGAAAGTTTGTCAGCTTGATTGCTGAAAGGTCAGTGCTTTTCTGTGGGCACTCTAGTTTCCACCATCATTCCAGAGCTGACTGCCCAATACAAGTGAAAAAATCCTATAAAACAAGCTCAAAACACACTCAACCCCACTCCTCATACAAATATTTTCTTATTTTCAAATACAGTATCTAAAGGTTGTGCAAGGTCTATACAATGCTGGTACAGGTGCATAACAAATAGCAATCTAAAACACCTACTTACAGATCACAGCACCTATCAGTGCCATGAAAGGGGGGATCATTACTTTTGTTGAATCTCCAATAATGATTTAAAGAAAACTAATTGATTTACAATAAAAGCTTTTGAGCAGACAAGTTTATGTCATGTATCTGGTATGAATACTAGATTTTGCTGATAATGACAATTCTTTTTACTGAAGGGGACTTGGTGTCCGAGTGGTTTAAATCTAACACATACAGATTACAATCTCTCTCTCCTTCTAGGCTCGAATTCCACTTGGGTTAGATCCAAGTGTGAGAAACTTT
Source organism: Anadara kagoshimensis (assembly GCA_021292105.1). Classification (NCBI taxonomy): domain Eukaryota; kingdom Metazoa; phylum Mollusca; class Bivalvia; order Arcoida; family Arcidae; genus Anadara; species Anadara kagoshimensis. The sequence goes on from CM037867.1 coordinate 39,725,937, forward strand.
GTCATTTCTCTTGCCAAAGGATGATGGGTTTCAGTGGTCACTCTGCTTTCCTTCACCATTCTTGATTCAAAATTCTTGACTGGGGCATAAAAGACCAAAAAAAATTTTTTTTTACTATTTCAGTGATGTGATGAAAGACATAGCCTCAACACTAAAGGATTGTCAGCAAACATTAAATATGGTGCCAGTGTGACAACAGACGGAGAATTTTTGTGCTTTCAGTACTTTGGCCTGATACAGACACTCGTCAATATGTACATGTATGTGCCATTTTCATACATGTGCGTATATCAATTTTAGTACTTTGATTAACACAGACAAAGTATATATCTTGCTATATATCAAAAGGAAGAGAAGACAATTTTAGTGACAATGAACAGAGAATCTTTCAGTGCCTTCAGAGCTTTGATTAACACATACATATACATCAAGATGGGTTCAAAGGTCAAAGAGACAACATTCTTATAAATTTAAGTGAATTCATCCGCCACACAGAGATTTGATTAATGCTTGATTAAGATACAGTAGCAGTTGCCACCTACAAAAGTACAATAGTAATTTTTTACTGAGATAATTTTTAACAGAGTGATGGTGATGTTTGGCACATTAGAAGAACATGCATCAATATACATGGCATTTTTTTTATCTTGCTATACATCAATAGAGAAGTGTAATTTTTAGTGTCATCAGTGTCAACACTTGTGTTATGTTTTTGTGTTAAGATTTAGACTAAGACATTTTAATCAAATGGACAAGTTGGACCAAGTGGTCAAAAGCATGCATTTGCATATCACACTGCCTCTCACCACCTAGGGATAGATCCTATTGTGAGAATGTTTGTCAGTTTGCTTGCCAAAGTCCCATTTTCTCCTGGAGCTCCACTGCCCAGATCTGACAACCTCAATATAAATGAAAGAATCTTTGACTGAGGTGCTAAAACTTCATAACTTTACTCCACTTCAAATGGACAAGTCAAATGTTGGTGCTGATGATAAACAATAACTTAATTTCTTTATTTTGATAATAAAGATTATTTGAATACATGTAAGAGACTAATATTACAGATTTGTAACTGGTATATCAATTCAAATATTGCTACAATTTAAATAAAAATTCAGATATAAAATTTTAAGATTTACTGTCACTATTTCAAGAAAATGGTATAGTCAAACAACATTGATCCGTCTACTTGACCTTTAATTTAAATCAGTATATTTATATTATAGGAAACATAGGTTAGTGTTTATTTTACATCACCGGGAAACAAAAAATTCACATATCTGTTATGTAGAATAAATGACTGAGGGTTCAAGACCGTAAGGAAAATATTAACCTCAAGTAAAATGCTGTAGGTATAAGTTCATGCATTGTGTACAATGTCTGTATTAAACTGCAAATATAAACACTAAACCCTCCTATATCATGTATATGAATATTCCTAATAAAAGGTCAAACAGACAGGTCAATGTTCTTTGCTCATATACTGGTTAATGCTGCATGTATATTTAGAGTATTTTACTTAATGGTACATCTCCATTAGCTAGGCTTTGATGGATAATTAAAAAAAAGATTCTGTAAAATGCTTAATGAACCAGAACTTAGCCATATACAGGGTGCTACCTCCAATTAGATTGAAGACGACATTCATCTATTTAGCCATGTGAAATCTTTAGAAAGCTTTAATATACTAACTGCAAGTTATTCCATATGCTAGACATCCAAGATTAGGGCTGGAATGATACAAACATGCCACAATACCTTGTATATATCTATTAGCATAAGCAGGACATTTAGCACCTGTATTTTGTTGAATTGAAGTGAAGAATTCCACTGGTGATATTAATTCCATAGAATACAAATTCCAATAAAATAATGTAACAGTAAATTCTTTCCAAAAGTTATTAATCCCTCAGCATTTTCTTTCCTTGGAATGAGTACACTGGTAATTTGATTTCATTCCAATGAAATTAACATGCTTGTGTAAAGATTCCAACAGAAAAGCTGCATTAATGATTTTTCCCCTCTGTTGTCATTTACTGGAAATTCTATACCAAGAAAGAATAAATGGTTACAATAACAGCATACAGAATCAAAACTATAAATATAGGTTTATTGTTTGTCCCTGATCCATTGTCCACTACAGCATTAGCTGGACATTCAGGTGTCCATCCAGTAGACTGGCCTCTATTTTGTTCTTTCAGCCAGGTTAATAACGGGTTGAAGAATTGCACCAGTGGTTGTATGCTTATTTGTCTCTCCCCAGTTAAAACTTCCAGTGCGTCATGCCAATGTTTTGAACTACCAAGCTTCAACATCTCACTGTAATAGAAGGAAAACTTGCATCTTAAAGTTATAGGTCTTAGCCTTAATTCTGTATTCATCAGAATAATAAAATATATCAGGTTTCTTATATGGAACCTGTATCTTTGATTTCAAATTATTCCCTGCAATTTGACGTACATGTAAAGGAACAGACAATGCCATCGGTTACATCAAATGATCAATTTAATGACATTTGACAGGGTTTGTAAATCCCACTTGTGATCTTAATTTAAATTTCATGCTGGTCAAATGGCAAGACTTACAGATCATGTGATCATACCTGACTGTACTGCTTCAGTGTCTGTGGTATAGCATCTAGCTTGAGAGAGAGGGAGGGAAGTTTAAACCTCGCCCAGGGTCATTCACAAGAATAACTTCAAATTTCAGATACTGCTTCCTCTCCTGGCACTTGGTATTGACAGGCCACAGTATCAACTGGTTCACCCAGTGTCAGTATAATGTGAAGGGAGTAGTATGCTTTTTATCACCTACTGATTCTGTAATATAGAACCTTAAAGTTTCCCTGATTGCTACAAGGCACACCATAAAACACACAATTCACCCATATATAAACTTGTTGATTAATTGATCCCAAGAGATTAATAAATTTGCACTCATAGCAAATAACTGCAAAATTGCTGATGCGTCATTAACATTGCAACCAACAAATCTGACCATAAAATTTCATGTTTTATTATATAGCAATATATGTTTCGCATAGAAATTAAACGTTAAATTCCGAGGTGTTAGCGTGCAATATATACCAATATTTGCACGCTAACTTTGTTCCAGTCCGAGGTTTCCCGAATCAATTTTTTCATATTGCACACTTTGTCACATGACTTTGTCGTTTATGACGTCATGCGATTGTTGTCGACGTCATAGGTGTGTTGTTTATCATATTGCACTAGTTCTTGTATCCATTTACAATAACTAGCGTAATATTTATGCATTGTACAACAAAATGGTATTTTACATGAAATACTTGATGGAAGTTAACAAAATTTATCTTGCTATATAATAAAAGGGTTATTGAACTGATATTGTGAAATATTGTCCCTCGTTGACAATATTTCACAATATCAGTTCAATAACTCTAAAATATAGTATTAACATCATACCCAAGTAATGATCCTGCCTTTTTTTGTCCATATAAATTACATCTATGTAACGGACCAGAGTGGTTTATCTCATCACACAAGGCTTTGTGCATCTGGAACTGTAACACATGGCTTATAAAGTATCTAAAAAAATAAAAATTCTGTAGGTTTTAATACTCAGTCATAAATATAGAGAGAGAACTTTTGTACACAGATTACATAAAGAAATAAAAACTATAATGGTACAACACAATTACTCCACTGCACAAATTCTGAGTATAGTACCCCTGTTTCCTGTTGCCTTATATTGCTTCAGACATGGGTATATAAATAATACATTCCCAATATAATCATCCAAAAGTGAAGTGGAGCAATGATATGTATTTTCACTTATATTGAGGTGGTCAGTTATAAGACGACGAAGAAAGTCGCATATTCACAGCAAGCTAATCTTGCATTAAGATCTGTCCAAGTGGGATTTGTA
>CM037867.1:39734842-39739842 GCA_021292105.1 Anadara kagoshimensis
ACTTTAAGCAAAATCAGGTTGACGTTAGGGTTTCTTCGGCAATGGTCCAAACCTGGCCCCAGTTTCACAATCATTCCTTAGATAAGATTTTCCTTAACTTAAATCTTGCAAATTTTCAAATCTTTATAATTTTGTTAATTTTTAAGATATTGAGGGATTTTAGGTGTCATTTTTAAGATCACTTCTAGATTAAAACATCTGCATTTAGTTTTGACCAAAAGTATTCACCAGTAGTTTCAAATAAAGATTACAAAAATTTGCTGAATTTAAGTTAAGGAACATCTTAGCCAAGGAATGATTGTGAAACTGGGCCTGTAATACTTTAACAACTGATGGCCGTGATCTTTTGGGTTTTATGGTTACTTTTGGGCCACCTGTTTTTCAGAGAACTAATTATTTTACCTGAAGTCTTTTCTGTTACCAAGGTCCCAAGCTGAAGCAATGCCGACCACTTCTCTATCATCTGGTTTCTTTAACAAAGAGTCTGACCAGAATCCTGGTGGCATCTCAGGTAATCCCATCGAGGTAAAAAACTGGTCTGATAGTTGCCACATGTATGTTCTGTTGAAGTTCTGAAATATTGCATGTACAAGTTTTTGAAAGCTGAAATATTGCAAATACATGTATAGGATATTTCTGAAAACTGCCCCCAATTTAAACCATAATAAACCCCTCCCCTATCATAAATTCATGAAATAAAAATTAGAAATCAATGGATGGGGAAATTTGACACAATTTATTTTTGGGGGGGTGGGGGGCTGATAAGCAACTTTTGATTTTTATATTTTGATCCAAAATACCTAAATACTGAATAAGAATTATAAAATAAAAATTAAAACACTACTGATATACTAGTATTATGGACACTTTCTGTTCCAAATGACATTTTTTTAACATATTGATAGTGGTATTGTTGCTGTAAGACGAAAATAAGAATGTGCCTTAAAATGTTAACAACAATCAAAGCTGGTTTCTGGAAAATCGCTGCCACTCGACAAAGCTCATGTGATGATGTCATTCAAAAGCCGAAATGTTCATTTTGAAATAATTCACATGGGTGTAAACTGAGTATAATGAAAATCATCCAACAACGCTAAAATAAAATTATGGGAACATCTTGATTTGGCAACTCTCGCGAACATAAGCTCACACGAAAATTTCCAAATTAACAGTGTAGTCATATATATATATATATATATATAGAACCTATGGGCAGCTAGTCCTTAGTTATACAGGTTCAAATAGCATGAATAGAGAGAATTGGGATAAATTGTACTGGTTGGTCTTTAAAAGCAGGTGGCTTTTATACAGAGGTTCAAACAACACGAATAAAGAGCAATTGGGATCAAATTGTACTGGCCTTAAAAAGCAGGTGGTCATTATATAGAGGTTGCCTTTAAAGCAGGGTTAACTGTATATTCATGCTGGTTACCAGTTTGATCATTCTGTCTGTTAGATTCGCCCTCTTGACCTCAGGGTAAGGTTCTACTAGATCGTAAATGTTGTGCCAGAACTGGGACCACATGTTGCCTGCAAAACGAACCAAAATTAAAACAATATGAGCTACTAGTAATCAAAAACTAAATATGATTGGAATAGGAAATTTTAGTGTTGAATATGTTATGTTTTATCGAGGTACGAAAGCTTATCAGTATTAGCTCACGAATAAAAACAACAATCAAAGCGTAATAATGCATATAAGGGTGGCATAGCACAAAACAAAAAACGCGAAAGAAAGGCGTCAACTGGCGTGATCGTGTAACACAAAAAAGGCAATATAAAGGGAACTAAAAAGTCGGGTTTCGCGTTATTACGACTTTTTTAGCGTCACAACTACTTTTGATTTTTTTTCCTTATGTGCCATATATGCTTTTGTAGCAATGTGCATGTTTGTACTGTCATAATTTAAATTTTTGAATTTTCAGAATGAAATATTAAAAAAATTATTATATGACAGTACCTTAAAATAGAATTTGTTGCACTTTCGAGTATCCCCCTATAGGAGCCGGGTATTGATAATGGTGTTCAGAAATGGAAAGCTTCAAGGCATACATGTATAAAACTTTCAATTCATTGCTATGTTACACGTGTGACAAAGAAAATTAATCGTGAACAGTAAAACAACAACAGTTGTTAATATGCAAATGAATGCATATTATCATGTATTTGAAGAAACATACCTAAAAGATGGGCTGGTATGTGTCCAGACGCCGGGAACTTCTCTGCACCATAATATTTAATCAGCTTATTTCTGACATAACCATGAAGTTCTTTGTATAGAGGTTCTAGTTCATCAAACAGTTTCCTCATATCCTCCTCAAAGGTATCAACCTCATACCAAGATCTCCAGTATTCTCCAACATTCCTGTAACCTAAATCAAAACCATTGCAATGTAAGGATTCCAATTTGAACAAATAACAACGATGATCTTCAATGACCTTTAAATCCACATGCATCAAATCCTATACAACAAGCAAATTCAGCGAATTAGGACCCACCGCTAGCAGGTTTCTCTTATTTTATGATTTGCACTTATGTTTAAAGGACAATAACTCCAGAAAAAATTAACAAACATACTCGAGTTAATGATATGCACATCTCCTATCAATGTTGATGTTTTGCACAAAGTGTCTTGAAATAGTGCTTCATAGTTTTGGAGAATTAGCACAAGCAAGAATTCGGAAGGACGGACGGAAACACGAATTTAATATTCCCTCTTTCTTCCATAGGCGGGGGATTAAAAGAGTATTCTAGTATCGAACTTTTAACAGATGAAAATCATCTCAGAAAATTTCCAAGTCCCGAGTGAGATTCGAACCCACAGCAATTGTCTTCAAATGCTAGTGACAGTACCACTCTGCCATGTCCGCCCATATAGTACTGTTTAATACCACAAAATTATATATTTTGAAATCTAGCAAACTACTTTAGGAAATCCCGCGCAAAAGTATTTAAAAGTTATTAAAACTAATCTGGGAATGGAAAAGATGTGAGATGCCCACAGACATTATTTTTGTGACATACTGTGAACCTATTTATTTTCGCGGGGTACTAATTTTGACTAATTGCGCAGTAGTTTGTTTTGCGCGGAAATTAATACCGAGCGAAAATCATAATATGCTTATTGTGTTGTAGTGCATTTTTCAAAAACGCGAAAACTGAACTACGCGGAAATGTCTAAATTTCCTATGCCGCGAAAATAAATACACGTTAAATTAAATATGTTTACAGTAATTATTATTTTGGGGTCAATGGTATTAGGTTTTTAAGGCTTTAAAATATAAACATACATATGCTATTAATTTAAGTAAACTACGTTACCACTATATTTGATTGCTTTATTCATTGCGGTGACATACTGTTTGTACTTGGTTTTCATCTTCTTTCCGGATTCATCCCTCCATCTTTTCCAAACAGCTAATACTTCGTCATAGTTCCTACTACTGGACAATATATCCTTTAGCCCTAAAATAAAATATGAAATACTCTAAAATCATTATATTTGCGTGGTGTCCCACTTTTTGCTGTTTCCGTGGATACACTGACCCACGAATTGACATGTCAACGAAGTAGAACTATATTGTAAAGTGACCTTAAATAGAAAAAAACAAACGATATTTAGACGGACAGGTCATTATATTTGCGTGGTGTCCCACTTTTCGCTGTTTCCGTGGATACACTGACCCACGAATTGACATGTCAACGAAGTAGAACTATATTGTAAAGTGACCTTAAATAGAAAAAAACAAACGATATTTAGACGGACAGGTGACTCCTATATATACTGTCTCTTAACTTAAGTTGCCCACCGGACAGTTCGATTTTAATGTAAAGTTCTGTGTTATGACAACGGTATTGATTAGAAATTAAATTGATTGGTTTTACGTCAAAGCCAAAAATATTCAACTTATATCGAGACGTTACCAGCTATAAGTGAAGTGATTTGCAATGCATTCAAGACAATTACCGCCATCGCGTCTCTTATTTCTAAATACCGATTGCATGGCGAAAGAACAGTCACTACATAATTTCTTGGCCAGACACAACCGGGGTATGTACCCCGACCTCCCACATCTGGAGACATCTCTCCTCACCTGTATAGCTTAGAATTCGTAAGTATTACCTGTGTCTATACCGTAACAACCTCTATTGAAGTCCTTCAAACAGACTTCACCCTCGCTGTAGATCTTGTTTAATTCTGCCCCTAGTCTTGATATCTGATAAAAATACATTAATATATGTACATTATGATTGAATACATAAAATAGGAGGAAAACTGAAAAACAAGTACTGTCAAACTTGTTTATAATAGCCACACAAGGGAACCAGTTAAAGTGGCCTTTATGGATAAGTGGCCTTTCAAATAATATTAATAAAGAACGATTGGAATACAATTCTTCTGGTCTTTATAAGCAGGTAGTCCTTATATAGAGGTGGCCTTTAAGGCAGGTTAAACTGTACTTGGCAACAGTCAACGCGACAGCCAACGTTATGAAGAACATGAAACAGGACATAAAAGGTAACACATATTTGGATCGCTGATTATAAAATTCACGACTTCGGACGTGTACTGGATTTAACGTCAAATGGTGTGGTTATAGTAGTACTATTAGAAGACCTTAGTCATCCCATTAAGTTTAAAGAAAACACTTAGATGTTTGAGAAAGATGTAAAAATATAGAAAATATGTGCAGACAATTTCAAATTTTACCCGGTTTTAGGTTAAAATTGACCACACTCTAGAAGTTTTCAATGAAACATTGAGTGTAAATTAATGCTGATTACAGTTTAGTAAAATTGTTAATTTTGACTTGTACATGTATATTGTTAATGTCTTCTGGCCGAACTATCTGCCTTGTTACTTTTTGAATATTTCTACAAATGTACCATTTTGACATGAATTGTTGCGTTTGGGTTTTTGGTTTTTTTTTTATTAAAGAGTAATTAATTATCTATCGTTAAAGCAGATAGTTCGGTCTATGCTATCTTACCCTCTTCA
>CM037867.1:42299842-42590869 GCA_021292105.1 Anadara kagoshimensis
TCAACCACAGTTTTCGCCGCGACATCCACAGAGAGTAGTACAACCGAGTTTGCATCAACAACAACACCAGAAGCAACAACCACACAGGGTATAACTTCAACAACAAGTGATGTTGCTACGACAACCAGTGATGTCGCTACGACAACCAGTGATGCCGCTACAACAACCAGTGATGCCGCTACAACAACCAGTGATTCCACTGCAGCAACCAGTGATTCCACTGCAACAACCAGTGATTCCACAGCTACAACAACCAGTGGCGTCACTACAACAACCAATGATGTCGCTACAACAACCAGTGATGTCGCTTTAACAACAAGTGATTCCACTGCAACAACCAGTGATGTCACAGATACAACAACCAGTGATGTCGATGCGACAACCACTGATTCAAATGCAACGACAAGTGATCCCACAGCTACAACCAGTGGTTCCACTGCAAAAACCAGTGATTCAACTGCAACAACAAGTGATTCCACAGCTACAACCAGTGATTCAACCGCAACAACCAGCGACTCAACTGCAACAACCAGTGATTCCACAGCAACAACTAGTGATTTAACTGCAACAACCAGTGACTCAACTGCAACAACTAGTGATTTCACAGCAACAACCAGTGATTCAACTGCAACAATCAGTGATTCCACTGCAACTACCAGTGATTCAACTGCAACAACCAGTGATTCCACTGGAACAACCAGTGATTCCACAGCAACAACCAGCGACTCAACTGCAACAACCAGTGATTCCACAGCAACAACCAGTGATTCAACTGCAACGACCAGTGATTCCACTTCAACAACAAGTGATTCAACTGCAACAACCAGCGATTCAACTGCAACCACCAGTCATTCCACAGCAACAACCAGTGATTCAACTGCAACAACCAGTGATTCAACTGCAACGACCAGTGATTCAACTGCAACGACCAGTGATTCCACAGCTACAACAACCAGTGGTGTCACTACAACAACCAGTGATTTAATTGCAACAACCACTGATTCAACTGCAACAACCAGTGATTCAACAGCAACAACCAGTGATTCAACTGCAACAACCATTGATTCCACTGCAACAACCAGTGAATCAACTGCAACAACCAGTGCCTCAACTGCAACAACCACTGATTCAACAAAAACAACCAGTGATTCAACTGCAACAACCAGCGACTCAACTGCAACAACCAGTGTTTCAACTGCAACAAGTGATTCCAGCGCAACAACCAGTCATTCCACAGCTACAACAACCAGTAGTGTCACTTCAACAACCAGTGATGTCGCTATAACAACCAGTGATGTCGCTGCAACAACCAGTGATTCCACTGCAACAACCAGTGATTCAACTGCAACAACCAGTGTTTCCACTGCTACAACCAGTGATTCAACTGCAACAACCAGTGATTCAACTGCAACAACAAGTGACTCAACTGCAACAACCAGTGATTCAACTGCAACAACCAGTGATTCCACTGCAACAACCAGTGATTCCACAGTAACAACCAGTGATTCAACTGCAACAACCAGTGCTGTCACAACATCAACCAGTGATGTCGCTACAACAACCAGTGATTCCACTGCAACAACCAGTGATTCAGCTGCCACAACAAGTGATTCAACTGCAACAACCACTGAAGCAGAAACAACTACAACTGAAGCACCTACAACAACAGAAGCTGCTACAACTACCACTGAAGCTGCTACAACAACGACTGAAGCCGCTACCACTACAAATGAAGCTGGTACAACCACAACTGAAGCTGCTACAACTACAACTGAAGCAGCTACAACTACAACTGAAGCTGCTACAACAACAACTGAAGCAGCTACAACTACCACTGAAGCTGCTACAACTACCACTGAAGCTGCTACCACAACAACTGAAGCTGCTACCACTACAACTGAAGCTGCTACAACTACAACTGAAGCAGCTACAACTACCACTGAAGCAGCTACAACTACAACTGAAGCAGCTACAACTACCACTGAAGCAGCTACAACTACCACTGAAGCAGCTACAACTACCACTGAAGCTGCTACCACAACAACTGAAGCTGCTACAACTACAACTGAAGCTGCTACAACTACAACTGAAGCAGCTACAACTACCACTGAAGCTGCTACAACTACAACTGAAGCAGCTACAACTACAACTGAAGCAGCTACAACTACAACTGAAGTACCTACCACTACAACTGAAGCTGCTACAACTACAACTGAAGCTGCTACTACTACAACTGAAGCTCCTACAACAACAACTGAAGCTGCTACAACTACCACTGAAGCTGCTACAACTACCACTGAAGCTGCTACAACAACTACCACTGAAGCTGCTACAATAACTACCACTGAAGCTGCTACAACAACTACCACTGAAGCTGCTACAACAACTACCACTGAAGCTGCTACCACTACAACTGAAGCTGCTACAACTACAACTGAAGCTGCTACAACTACAACTGAAGCTGCTACAACTACAACTGAAGCTGCTACAACTACAACTGAAGCTGCTACAACTACAACTGAAGCAGCTACAACTACAACTGAAGCTGCTACCACAACAACTGAAGCTGCTACCACTACAACTGAAGCTGCTACCACTACAACTGAAGCTGCTACAACTACAACTGAAGCTGCTACAACTACAACTGAAGCTGCTACCACAACAACTGAAGTACCTACAACTACAACTGAAGCTGTTACAACTACAACTGAAGCTGCTACCACTACAACTGAAGCAGCTACAACAACAACTGAAGCTGCTACCACTACAACTGAAGTACCTACAACTACAACTGAAGCTGCTACAACTACAACTGAAGCTGCTACCACTACAACTGAAGCAGCTACAACAACAACTGAAGCTGCTACCACTACAACTGAAGTACCTACAACTACAACTGAAGCAGCTACAACTACAACTGAAGCTGCTACAACTACAACTGAAGTACCTACAACAACAACTGAAGCTGCTACCACTACAACTGAAGCTGCTACCACTACAACTGAAGTACCTACAACTACAACTGAAGCAGCTACAACAACAACTGAAGCTGCTACCACTACAACTGAAGTACCTACAACTACAACTGAAGCAGCTACAACTACAACTGAAGCTGCTACCACTACAACTGAAGCAGCTACAACAACAACTGAAGCTGCTACCACTACAACTGAAGCTGCTACAACAACTGAAGCTGCTACAACTACAACTGAAGCTGCTACCACTACAACTGAAGCTGCTACAACTACAACTGAAGCTGCTACAACTACAACTGAAGCTGCTACCACTACAACTGAAGCTGCTACAACTACAACTGAAGCAGCTACAACTACAACTGAAGCTGCTACCACTACAACTGAAGCAGCTACAACTACAACTGAAGCTGCTACCACAACAACTGAAGCTGCTACCACTACAACTGAAGCTGCTACAACTACAACTGAAGCAGCTACAACTACAACTGAAGCTGCTACAACTACAACTGAAGCAGCTACAACTACAACTGAAGCTGCTACCACTACAACTGAAGCTGCTACAACTACAACTGAAGCTGCTACAACTACAACTGAAGCTGCTACAACTACAACTAAAGCTGCTACAACTACAACTGAAGCAGCTACAACTACAACTGAAGCTGCTACCACTACAACTGAAGCTGCTACAACTACAACTGAAGCTGCTACAACTACAACTGAAGCTGCTACAACTACAACTGAAGCTGCTACAACTACAACTGAAGCAGCTACAACTACAACTGAAGCTGCTACCACAACAACTGAAGCTGCTACCACTACAACTGAAGCTGCTACCACTACAACTGAAGCTGCTACAACAACAACTGAAGCACCTACAACTACAACTGAAGCTGCTACAACTACAACTGAAGCTGCTACCACTACAACTGAAGCTGCTACAACTACAACTGAAGCAGCTACAACTACAACTGAAGCTGCTACCACAACAACTGAAGCTGCTACCACTACAACTGAAGCTGCTACAACTACAACTGAAGCTGCTACAACTACAACTGAAGCACCTACAACTACAACTGAAGCTGCTACCACTACAACTGAAGCTGCTACCACTACAACTGAAGCTGCTACAACTACAACTGAAGCTGCTACAACAACAACTGAAGCTGCTACCACAACAACTGAAGCTGCTACCACTACAACTGAAGCTGCTACCACTACAACTGAAGCTGCTACAACTACAACTGAAGCTGCTACAACTACAACTGAAGCTGCTACAACTACAACTGAAGCTGCTACCACTACAACTGAAGCACCTACAACTACAACTGAAGCTGTTACAACTACAACTGACGCGGCAACAACTACAACTGACGCGGCGACAACTACAACTGGCGCGACAACAACTACAACTGAAGCTGCTACAACTACAACTGAAGCAGCTACAACTACAACTGAAGCACCTACAACTACAACTGACGCGGCAACAACTACAACTGACGCGGCGACAACTACAACTGACGCGGCAACAACTACAACTGAAGCAGCTACAACTACAACTGAAGCTGCTACAACTACAACTGAAGCTGCTACCACTACAACTGAAGCTGCTACCACTACAACTGAAGCTGCTACAACTACAACTGAAGCACCTACCACTACAACTGAAGCTGCTACAACTACAACTGAAGCTGCTACAACAACAACTGAAGTACCTACAACTACCACTGAAGCTGCTACAACAACAACTGAAGCTGCTACAACAACAACTGAAGTACCTACAACTACAACTGAAGCTGCTACAACTACAACTGAAGCTGTTACAACTACAACTGAAGCTGCTACAACAACAACTGAAGTACCTACAACTACAACTGAAGCTGCTACAACTACAACTGAAGCTGTTACAACTACAACTGAAGCTGCTACAACTACAACTGAAGCTGTTACAACTACAACTGAAGCTGCTACAACAACAACTGAAGTACCTACAACTACAACTGAAGCTGCTACAACTACAACTGAAGCTGTTACAACTACAACTGAAGCTGCTACAACAACAACTGAAGTACCTACAACTACAACTGAAGCTGCTACAACTACAACTGAAGCTGTTACAACTACAACTGAAGCTGCTACAACAACAACTGAAGTACCTACAACTACAACTGAAGCTGCTACAACTACAACTGAAGCTGTTACAACTACAACTGAAGCTGCTACAACAACAACTGAAGTACCTACAACTACAACTGAAGCTGCTACAACTACAACTGAAGTACCTACAACTACAACTGAAGCTGCTACAACTACAACTGAAGCTGCTACAACTACAACTGAAGCTGTTACAACTACAACTGAAGCTGCTACAACAACAACTGAAGCTGTTACAACTACAACTGAAGCTGCTACAACTACAACTGAAGCTGCTACCACTACAACTGAAGCTGCTACCACTACAACTGAAGCTGCTACAACAACAACTGAAGCACCTACAACTACAACTGAAGCTGCTACAACTACAACTGAAGCTGCTACCACTACAACTGAAGCTGCTACAACTACAACTGAAGTACCTACAACTACAACTGAAGCTGCTACCACTACAACTGAAGCTGCTACAACAACAACTGAAGCACCTACAACTACAACTGAAGCTGCTACCACTACAACTGAAGCTGCTACAACTACAACTGAAGCTGCTACCACTACAACTGAAGTTGCTACAACAACAACTGAAGTACCTACAACTACAACTGAAGCTGTTACAACTACAACTGAAGCTGCTACCACTACAACTGAAGCTGCTACAACTACAACTGAAGTACCTACAACTACAACTGAAGCTGCTACCACTACAACTGAAGCTGCTACCACAACAACTGAAGCTGCTACAACAACAACTGAAGCTGCTACAACTACAACTGAAGCTGCTACAACTACAACTGAAGTACCTACAACTACAACTGAAGCTGCTACCACTACAACTGAAGCTGCTACAACAACAACTGAAGCTGCTACAACTACAACTGAAGCTGCTACAACTACAACTGAAGTACCTGCAACTACAACTGAAGTACCTACCACTACAACTGAAGCTGCTACAACTACAACTGAAGCTGCTACAACAACAACTGAAGCTGCTACAACTACAACTGAAGCTGTTACAACTACAACTGAAGTACCTACAACTACAACTGAAGTACCTACCACTACAACTGAAGCTGCTACAACTACAACTGAAGCTGCTACAACAACAACTGAAGTACCTACAACTACAACTGAAGTACCTACCACTACAACTGAAGCTGCTACCACTACAACTGAAGCTGCTACAACTACAACTGAAGCTGCTACAACTACAACTGAAGTACCTACAACTACAACTGAAGCTGCTACCACTACAACTGAAGCTGCTACAACTACAACTGAAGCTGTTACAACTACAACTGAAGCTGCTACCACTACAACTGAAGCTGCTACAACTACAACTGAAGCACCTACCACTACAACTGAAGCTGCTACAACTACAACTGAAGCTGCTACAACAACAACTGAAGCTGTTACAACTACAACTGAAGCTGCTACAACAACAACTGAAGCTGCTACAACTACAACTGAAGCTGCTACAACAACAACTGAAGCTGCTACTACAACTGAAGCTGTTACAACTACAACTGAAGCTGCTACAACAACAACTGAAGCTGCTACAACTACAACTGAAGCTGCTACAACAACAACTGAAGCTGCTACAACTACAACTGAAGCTGCTACAACTACCACTGAAGCTGCTACAACAACAACTGAAGCTGCTACAACTACAACTGAAGCTGTTACAACTACAACTGAAGCTGCTACAACAACAACTGAAGCTGCTACAACTACAACTGAAGCTGCTACAACTACAACTGAAGCTGCTACAACTACAACTGAAGCTGCTACAACAACAACTGAAGCTGCTACAACTACAACTGAAGCTGCTACAACTACCACTGAAGCTGCTACAACTACAACTGAAGCTGCTACCACTACAACTGAAGCTGCTACAACTACAACTGAAGCAGCTACAACTACCACTGAAGCTGCTACAACAACAACTGAAGTACCTACAACTACAACTGAAGTACCTACCACTACAACTGAAGTACCTACAACTACAACTGAAGTACCTACAACTACAACTGAAGTACCTACAACTACAACTGAAGTACCTACCACTACAACTGAAGTACCTACCACTACAACTGAAGCTGCTACCACTACAACTGAAGCTGCTACAACTACAACTGAAGTACCTACCACTACAACTGAAGTACCTACAACTACAACTGAAGTACCTACAACTACAACTGAAGTACCTACAACTACAACTGAAGTACCTACCACTACAACTGAAGTACCTACAACTACAACTGAAGTACCTACCACTACAACTGAAGTACCTACAACTACAACTGAAGTACCTACCACTACAACTGAAGCTGCTACAACTACAACTGAAGCTGCTACAACAACAACTGAAGCTGTTACAACTACAACTGAAGCTGCTACCACAACAACTGAAGCTGTTACAACAACAACTGAAGTACCTACAACTACAACTGAAGCTGCTACAGCTACAACTGAAGCTGCTACCACAACAACTAAAGCTGCTACCACTACAACTGAAGCTGCTACCACTACAACTGAAGCAGCTACAACTACAACTGAAGCTGTTACAACTACAACTGAAGCTGCTACAACTACAACTGAAGCTGCTACAACAACAACTGAAGCTGCTACAACTACAACTGAAGCTGCTACCACTACAACTGAAGCTGCTACAACTACCACTGAAGCTGCTACCACTACAACTGAAGCTGCTACAACTACAACTGAAGCTGCTACCACTACAACTGAAGCTGCTACCACTACAACTGAAGCTGCTACAACTACAACTGAAGCTGCTACAACTACAACTGAAGCTGCTACAACTACAACTGAAGCTGCTACAACTACAACTGAAGTACCTACAACTACAACTGAAGCTGCTACCACTACAACTGAAGCTGCTACAACTACCACTGAAGCTGCTACCACTACAACTGAAGCTGCTACAACTACAACTGAAGCTGCTACCACTACAACTGAAGCACCTACAACTACAACTGAAGCTGCTACCACTACAACTGAAGCTGCTACAACTACAACTGAAGCTGCTACAACTACAACTGAAGTACCTACAACTACAACTGAAGCTGCTACCACTACAACTGAAGCTGTTACAACTACAACTGAAGCTGCTACCACTACAACTGAAGCTGTTACAACTACAACTGAAGCTGCTACCACTACAACTGAAGCTGTTACAACTACAACTGAAGCTGTTACAACTACAACTGAAGCTGCTACCACTACAACTGAAGCTGTTACAACTACAACTGAAGCTGCTACAACTACAACTGAAGCAGCTACAACTACAACTGAAGCTGCTACAACTACAACTGAAGCTGCTACAACTACAACTGAAGCTGTTACAACTACAACTGAAGCTGCTACAACTACAACTGAAGCTGATACAACTACAACTAAGGCAGCTACAACTACAACCGAAGCTCCAACAACTACAACTGACGCAGTAACAACTACATCTGACGCAGGTACAACCACAACTGAAGCTGCTACAACAACTACAACTGAAGCTGCTACAACAACAACTAAAGCTGCTACAACTACAACTGATGCTACAAGAACTACAACTGAAGCTGCTACAACAACAATTGATGTTTTTTCAACAACACTTGAAGCAGCTACAATCACAAATGAAGCTGCTACAACTACAACTGATGCTACAACAAGAATAACAACTGATCGTTTAGGAACAACTTATGTTGTTTCAACTACAACAGTCAATGATACTACAACAATTGATGGTGCTACATCAACACACGATGTTGTTACAACAACTGATGCTGCTACAGCAACTGACAATGTAACAACAACTGATGCTGCTACAACAACTGACAATGTTACAACAACAACTGATGCTGCTACAACAACTGACAATGTTACAACAACTGATGCTGCTACAACAACTGACAATGTTACAACAACAACTGATGCTGCCACTTCTACACCTTCTACTGTTGTTACAACTGATTACGTAACTATAACTGATATAACAACGGTTGGAACGACATCAGTGAGAACACCATCAGGAACAGGTAAATACATTGTGGATTATAATACCTTTTTCAAGAGTTATCTCCCTTGTATTTATACCTTGGTACATTTTAAGGTAATAAAGATTCAGAAATTTTATATTAATTTTTCAACATCTTGGTTTCACAATTTTGGTCAAGGCACTACCGATGAGGAATTGCATTCCGAAACGACCGTCTAGTGCTGTAAAATTAAAACTGCTAAAATATGTAATATAACAGTATAGTAAACTGGGACATCTAGTGGGTTCTGTTATTTTCGTTTGGAAACTGACTTTGTACCCAGATGTGAAAGTTCTTTAATTGAAAAACAGAGTTGACTTTTGGTAACGTCAATATGATCAATATGTTTCATGACCTAATTTGGGACGGGATTTAATTAAAGTTTAAAATAAACAACCAGGAAATTTGCTTTGTTAAGACTATTTAGTTTAGCTTGCATTTGTTTGTTTTGGTTTTGCATCCGGAATAAAAGACACCCGTATCATGATGTAAAAATCGACATTGGATTGTTTACAAAATTTATGATATCTCTCGGTGTTTAACCAAAGATATTTTTCTTGGGACCCGAAAGCACAAATTTATGCTAATCATAATTATGACAAAACTTCTACAGTACAAGAGTATGTTGTTTTTAATCTTGCATTTTGTTTGTTTTAGCTCCCTTGAGTCTACCAGAAATAATTGCCCTCGGTGTGTGTATCCCGCTAATTTTCCTTATTACCTTGCTATGTGCCATTCTGTGTATATGTTGCCGGAGAAGGCGGAGGGACAGCAAATACCTGGATGACGAGTCGGACAGGTAAGGACTATTAATAATAATAAATGTATCCAACTTGTACTTTTCCAATGAAGAAAAGGCCCTTCCGTTAATCGTTATCCCCCATTTATTTACACGTACAGGCCACCCAAGGGAACAACCAGTAAAAGTGATCTTTATAGACAGGAGTAAAGAACAATTGGTATACACTTTTACTGGCCCTTAAAGGCAAGTGGCCCTTATATAGAGGTGGCCTTTATGGCAGGTTCTACTGTATAACAACTTAATATTTGTTTCTCTGGTAAAGTTTTCTCAACGCATCTTTTTGCGAACACAGAACCAAGTTTCTCGAAGCTTGCAATTGATTGGCTTAATCAATGATTAACACACAGATTTAAAATATCAATTAAAAATCATCTTAGCATCGATTTTTAGCCATGTGGTTCAATTTGTTGAAATTCTATTCAACGGAAACATGTCAGTCAAATACTGTTAATGTTTATCCTACATAAATGGTAATGCTTCAATTCTACTGTTTCATACAGGATTTTGATTGGTTAGATCTTTTGCGTTATTTTTGCATGAAGTAATTGGTTCTTAGTGACGACATCTTATTATGGACGAAGCACAATGACATTTGAATTCCTACGCCATAAAAAGCCTGTAAAATTTTGTCATTTAAAGTATTTAAAAACCTTCCTTGTTTAAAATACTTATAGAAGTCAATGTATGTACATGGCCCTTGTGATGTTAAATTGTTGAAGGTGATTCACTGATAAACTTCATTTTTATTTAATAAAAAACATCACTGAGCGTTAAGAAAGTGCAGCAGGGCAATGTAGCTCAAGCTTCTTATTCTAATTTTAGCCTAGCGAATTATTGACAGAACATTTTGTTTATTTTTATTTACAGAGAATCAGCCGGTGACTATGTTTTTACCTCGGCTGTATTACCCAAATTTACATTTTTCTTTACATTTTTTATTTTTATTTACAGAGAATCAGCCGGTGACTATGTTTTTACCTCGGCTGTAATGCCAAAATTTGTCAGTTTACCATACCTTCAGTATTACACTCCAGTTGCTTGGGATAGCGTATCAGTAGAATCAGACGAAACCAATGATGAGCGAGGAAACAAAAAGCGAGGTAAATATTTTGATTGATTGATTGATTGATTGAATGGGATTTATGTCCCAGTCAAGAATATTTCAAATATATCGAGACCTTACCAGTTGTAGGTGAAATGGCAGAACATATTTTACAGTGCGTACAAGGCAATGTGTAGGAATGGTTCGTGTTACGACGCAAATGTCGTGACACGGAGCATCAATTTTAAGGTGATCTCGTCACTTTTCTTTTCTAAATGTGTTGGCGAAAGAACATTAACAAATTAAAATTCAAGTTTTGGTCAGACCCGGCCAGGATTTAAACCCTGGCCTCCCATATAGGGAGGGAGCACTCTACCACTTGAGCTACCGTAGTTGTAGGTACATATTTTACTTTCTACCGGTGGTCAATTAAAATAGTTAGCTATGACCAAATGACATATTGATTATTACGATTAAAAATTATCAAATCTTTGGTTAGGTAAACTGCTCGAATTAACATTTTTTACCTTATTAAAAAGGAGAGATGGGGTGGGGGTGGGGGTCGGTGACTGAGTGGTCTTAAGCACTTACAGGTCACTTTGTGTGGGCTCTCGTGATCACCAGCTAGGTTCGAATCCCACTCGGGATAAATCCTAGTGTAAGACAATGTGTCATTTTCCTAAAAAAAAACGAAGGTATACTTCCTAATGCAAAATACTTCTTTAGCTTAATTTGGTAAAATATATTTTGGTCCTTTTGGGTGTCTTTTCAACATCTTGAAAAATTGAATTCACAATTTTGGTCCAAGCACTACTGATGAGGAATTATATTCCGAAATAGCCGTCTAGTGCTGTAAAATTAACACTGGTATAAGATGTAATTTACTTTCATGTCGGTAATTTTCTACGGACACTACGGTGTCCTCTACTGTCCCAGAACTGACTGCCTCGACATACGTAAAAGAATCTGGATTGTGGCTTAATTCCATTTCAATCCACTCCACCTTGTTAAAGCGTTCAGTAATTAATACTTTTAGTAGACACGTGCATGTGTCAATGTGGGGTGTGGTGTGTGGTTGGGAGTATTTACCACTTGTTTTAGAAATAATGAACCCGAAAAGGCTCTTTTAAATGTAAACAATAAATTATTATTTTTTTGTATTTTCAGGTCAGGATACTAAAAACCCAGTAAGTACAAATCTTTATTTTAAAACCTTTAAGGTCAGTCGCTACACTTGAACATTCTTAAATAGGTTTATGATCAGTGCAATGTGTTGCCATACAAAACATTATCAGAGATAAGCCCGAAGTAATTCTTCTTCTTCTTCTTTTGAGAAAACATAGGCCATTTTAATTTATTTTCCTTTTTTAAAATTATAGTTTTTTTTACCTTATTTTAAACTTTGTTACATTTGTTAATGTTATATGTTCTTTATTGAACTGTTTATTACATGCCAAATTCCATATTTTTTAACATAAGTGGTTCGTTTAGTTTTGCTTAGTGTTTTTATCTGATATTTAGGTAGGTTTTTGTGGATAGGATAGACGCTTAAGAAAGAAAAAAATCTGGTGCAACCCAATTAACAAATCCGCAAACTACTCGGAATTTGATAATTTGAAAACCCTCATCAATGCAACAAACTAGCTACAAACATAGGAGGGCCACTTATGTTCATATAATGATGAATTCCATATAGCAGTCTTTTCAAAATCTATATCTGTAATTTCAGTTCCAGATAAAAAGACCAGTGACAGAATATTCACCTAACCCTGTGTATTTTTGACATGTTCTGGTAAGTTGATATACAGTCAGTGAATGCAGTTTTTTATCGACCGAGTTGAGATTATTGTCAATTATATCGAAGCGTCACCAGCTATAATATTGTTTAGGTGATGGATATCTATAACCTGAACATTAGAAAAAATGAATCATGTGTAACAGGGATCCACACTATATGCTTAGCAATAGAATGATCACGAATATCACGGTCAATCCAGGTTGGGATCCAACCCTCGGCACCACATATTATATATATATTGCAAGTCATTGTTCGGAACTTAAGTTTCTTTCAAATTGTAATCGACGACCAAAAAATTGCACACAACAACAAAGGAAGAACAGACAAAACAATAAACACAACATTTATATAAAACAAACTATGGAATGGAATTAAAGAAGGTCCATGTTTAAATCACAATCAAAAAAAAAAAAAAAAAAAAAAAAAAAAAAAAAACGAAGAAAAAACTTTGAGAACTGGCAAGTAAGCAAAGCGCGTGAACTTCACAACCGGTTGAGACCGGTGCTTCTAAATAGTAAGTTTAGCTAGCTACACCCGCCACATGTGAAATATTTAAACATTTTTACAACAATTATTACAAAAATATTGAAGAACTCTAAAATTATTTATTTATATTATTATTTAATTTTTTTTTATTCAACTTTTAGCTATTTAGCTTGGTGACCATATCCAGTATTATTATCCATAGCAACGGTCGCGTGCCTGTGACTCGGTCTGTGTTCCTCTGAATCAATGAAGCGGAAATTTTTGACAATGGCTGGCCATATGGATGACATAAATTGAGGAAAAAGAAACCAATAGTCTGCCGGATTCGAGTACATTTAAAACGTGGTGTTAGCAGAGGAACAAGCTAAGATTCAGCTGACGGGATGGTTCAGATATACATTGTATTCTGTCTGTGTTTCGTAAAGAAAATAAACTCTTGCACTCCTATGGAGAATTAAATATTTTAACTTATATATATAATTTGGTGCTCTGTGAAAACCTGTTACCTCATTCAGTGTCTTTCGTAATGTAGGATCAGTAGATGCAAATAGGGCATAAATGTACTTCCATCACGCCACAGCTTTGATTCATTATATGTGATGTACGTCATGTCACTACACAGGATGTATGCGGTGTACGACTTTTCGTCACAATACAGAATGTACGTCTTCAAAATATTTGGTGCAATACTTCACAATATGTGGTGTACGTCTTTACTTCATTTTGTATGTGGTGCACGTTTAAAATTATTATATGTGGGGTACGTCTTTACTGTATGTGGTGTAAGTGTAACTGGTGCCACTAGAATCATTGATTCACTATGTGTGGTGTACGTCTTCACAATATGGGTGTACGTCTTTACTGTATGTGGTGTAACTAATGCCGCTACTAGAAACATTGATTCACTGTGTTTATTATATGTGGTGTACGTCTTTACTGTATGTGGTGCAAGTGTAACTGATGCCACTACTAAAATAATTGAATCACTATTTATGTATGAAGGTTATGTTTGTGGTCTGAATAAAGTATACAGTACATACCTGTCCAAAGTTTAACACTTATGTAACTAATTAGTGCTGAATCGGCACACCATCTCTGTCACTAGTTATCCATATTTCGACTACTCTGCTGTTAAGTTTCGACTCCCTTTCGACAGCTCAGTGTTAAACTTTCGACAGGTCGACAGGTAAATTCGTTTATCATTTGATATGTAAACGTCATAATGTAGTGACAGTGTTGAGGTGTCTTTCATGAGACTATGCATGAACATAACTAAGTATAGGTTTAGTAATACTCACATATACAGCTAATGAAAGTTGTCTCACAGCATTATATTCACTAGCTTTCATACTCTCATGAATAGCATTAGAGAACTGACCCTTGAACCGTACGTGGTGGATAAAAAAAATAGAAAATGTTGTTTTTATACATGTTTTATTGGAAATTGATTTACGTACCTATATATTGCTATGGTTACAATGTCTAAATATTTGTGGTTATTGATGTGACAATCCGATTCTAAGCATTAAAAAGAACGTTTAGGAATATCGTGTGTGTATGTGCGCGCGCGCGCGTGTGTGTGTTATTTTGACATAGAAATCCAAGATTAATTATGACATTTGTGTGTTAATATCGTTATATATATATAGGGGTTATTTTAAAATATACCCATGGTGCTGCTGCTATTTTGTTATTTTAAATTTTATACTGTGGTTCAGAGTTACTCTGTACACGTGAATCAGTCATTTTTTGTGCAATAAATAAAATTAAAACAATGTATAATCGTTTTTTATTTACTTTTCTTTACTTGCATGTAGTTTTTTAATGTGTTAATATATACATGTCCAATGTACGTGTATTCAATGTTCTTTTTAGACCAGTCACTGTACTCAGAGCATTGTATAGTTATCTCAGTCAGGCATGTCACAATCGAGAGTTTTACAGGTTGTGGCACAATAGGTTTGTTAAAGTCAGATGTTCCCTGGTGTGTCAAAGTCAGGTTCACAAGAGTCAGAGGTGTCATTTAAGATGTGTTGAAGACAGGGTGTTGCATTAATATGTGTCACACATAGGCGTAGGAGCAGGGGGCCAGCGGGGGCCAGCGGGGGCCGGCCCCCCCCCCCCCCCCAATGTCAGAGAAGGGGGGGGGCCAGGCCCCCGCAATATATTGTGTGAAATTTTGTATTATGCTAAAAAAGAAAGAAAGAAAGAAAGAAAGAAAAAAAACAAGTGCTTTAACAGGAATGTCCATCTGGTAACCAATCAATTACCAATTTCATCATTATACTTGTAAAAGGGCGTCAAAATTTTCCGGGGTACCCCATATCCAGTGGCGGATTCAGCGGGGTGCGTAGGGGGAATACGTACCCCCATCCCCTTTATGTCGCTAATAAGTACATATTGTTTAGCTCAGATTGCACCAGAATGCAGGATTTTTGCGCCACTTTTTCAAATTTTTCCGGGGAGCATGCCCCCGAACCCCCCTAGAAGGTTCGAGCCTTAAAATCTCACATTATACGCCCCCTTTCTAAAATTCTGGATCAGCCTCTGATATCCATCTCCAAATGAGAGGGTAATTATGGAACGTGTGTCATATCGTTATTTTATATAATCTTGCCGTGATATCACAGTATTTTTAACCTATCAAAACGATGCACAATACATTGAAAATGCGTCTAGACAGGACTTAGTTTTGAAAATTTTCCGGGGGAGGCCCCCCGAAACCCCCACCTATGCGAGGAGTTTAGCACCCCTCTCATATACTCTCCCCGCCTCGACATAAGACATAGCTTCGGTTTGGCCCCCCCCCCCCCAATATTAAAAACCCTCCTACGCCTATGTCACAGTGAGGTGTTTTACAATCAGGTGTTACACAGCTGTAGCCGAGTGTGTCGCAGTCAGTAACGTCACAATCAGATTGGAACATTAAGGTAGATCAGTCAGATGCGTGACACACACTCAGAGATGTTTTAGAAAGTGTGACACAGTCATTTGTGCGATGCGCTGCAGTGTGTCACAACCTGGTGTGTCACAGTCAACTATATTGCAGTCAGGTGTGTAGTTGTACATGTAAGGCGTGTCACAGTAGGATGTGTAAATATCGGTCAACCCAGTCAATTGTGTCGCAGTCGGTATAATATCGCAATCAGACGTGTTAATTTTCGCGAAGCTTTTTAAATTATTATAATGAGTTATTGATGATGAATTTTACACGCATGAGTTAAGAGTTGAGTAATGGTGTTTAACGTCCCATTCAAAAATATTTCACTTATATCGAGACGTCACCAGCTATATATAAGGCAAAGGTGCAGAAATTTGCATTTACACATAGATTTATTGTTTAAAATAAGCAACGTACACCATGACATTTTGTAGAAGCCAACGACAATTGTGAATTGCTCTTTTGGCGTACGAAGTCCATATGCCGAAGTGGCCTTCCAATTGAAGACCGTAACATGGGCAAGGGTAACTGAACCCTGAACGCCTTGTGAATAAAAGTTAATAATGCCTTTACCATTAGGCAACCAGGGAAGCTGAACCTTAGACACCTTGTTGTAAAAGATATTTAGGCAACAGTAGCCCAGGAGCCCTGAACCATAAGCGCCATGTAATTGAAGACTAATTAATGCCTCAACCACTAGGCAACCGTAGTCCAGGGGCAGATGATGGCTATTGTAAGCAATAGAACACCAACTGTACAATACAAGACAGAAATCAGGAAATTAAAAAGTCAGAAATAGTATAAGAATTGAGAGAGCGCCCCGAAAGGGCGAGTGGTCACACATCCACCAAGGATATAGTTAACCACCTTCCCGTTTGATATCGGAGACAATTCCGACATCTTAGCTATCCTCAATTACAAGAACGGCACGGGAAATGAAATTGATCAACACTGGGTAATGTTGTGTTATAACGATATCTGATATCACTTCATTGTGGCGTTGTTTGGTAATTTATTTAAAATCAACTTTATAGATGCATGTTATATGTTATTTTTAATTTTAATACAAAGATAAAAAATATTTTATTTTTTTTGTATTAATTTTTCCACAGTCTGTTTTGACTCATTGGAATATTTATTAAAATACATTAAAATTTATTCTGAATTATGGTACTCCACGTAACTCTTCACTACCGCAAAATATTTTAATGAATGGTGAATACAGTTCCAGTTAGAAGACTTACCTGTAGGATAATTACAGGTAAAACCAAGTTGACCTGGAGCAAGCCGACAAATAAAACTGGTACAAATTCTAAGAATTTTCACACGATGAGTGCGACACACACACACACACTGTTCTGCGTAAAAAAACACACACACCTAGATATTGCTCTGCGTAAACACACCCCTAGATATTGGTCTTCGTAAACACACACACACACACACACACACACACACACACACACACACACACACACACTGTGGTACTAGAAAATAATTTTTGGGTATTGGTATTTTAAGTCTGTTCATACAAGACTTTTTTTTTTTTTTAAATTTTACATGTAATAATGGAATACTCACGAAATAATTTTGATGTCGACAACACTTCTTATAGTCCTGTCATGTGCTACTTTTGAATTTTTATGAAATAATACATTCAAAAGTAGCACATGACAGTCCTGTAATATTATAGCTATAACGATTTTTACACGCATCACATAGAGGAAAGAAGATGGTGGGCTAGTGTTTTACGTCACATCAACACATTACTTAGTGCACAACTCCTAATCTGTGTTATACTCATTTTTCGGATTTACATTGAATACAGATAGTAGTACCATGGCAAACAGCAACTGCTAATTAATAAATTACTGATGGTATTGAATTTTAAATGTCCAAGTTTAGAGATTTATAACATAGTGGTTTGTTGTTTTACGTCACATCAACAATTCCACAGATATGACTGTTAATTACCATTAACGTTACTCCTAATCTGTGTTATACTCATTTTTCGGATTTACATTGAATACAGATAGTAGTACCATGGCAAACAGCAACTGCTAATTAATAAATTACTGATGGTATTGAATTTTAAATGTCCAAGTTTAGAGATTTATAACATAGTGGTTTGTTGTTTTACGTCACATCAACAATTCCACAGATATGACTGTTAATTATCACTAACGTTCATGTGGTGAACAACTCCTAATCTGTGTTATACTCAATTTTTCGGATTTACATTGAATACTGATAGTGGTGCCATGGCAAACAGCAACTGCCAAATAATAAATAACTGATGATATTGAATTTTAAATGTTAAACAGTTCAGAGATTTAGAACATCAAGTTAAAGAGAATGAATTGTTATTTTACGTCACATTTCTTATCAGTTTACGTAACATTAACAATTACTTGGCTATGTTCTATGGTTTGCTTTGCGACGTCCACGACAAATGTGCATGGACATTTATTTTTAACAAAGTCGAACCCTGAACTATTGGTTCCTTTAACCACTTGTCAGCAGTAGCTCAGTGAAAGTGAACCCTGACCCATAGATTCCCTGTACATGTGATTAACCACTAGGCAACGGTAGTACTGGGAAAGTTGAACCCTGGGAGCTTTGTAATAGCGCAACCACTAGGCAATTAGGCCCAGAGAAATTGAACCCTGAACCATAGTCACCTTGTGATTTAAGGCAGATGCCTTAACCACTAGATAAACCCCGGACCATAATATAAGCCGCCTTGTGATTTAAGGCAGATGCCTTAATCACTAGGCAACTGTAGCCCAGGGGCAGATGGTGGCTATTGTAAGCAATAGAACACCAACTGTACAATACAAGACAGAAATCAGAAAAGACAGAAATCAGAATTGTAAAAAGTTAGAAATAGTATTAGTATTGAGAGAGCGCCCCCGAAAGGGCGAGTGGTCACGAACCACCTTCCCGTCCGATATCGGATATTACTCCGACACCGTACACTATTCTTGTTAAAGAACAGAACGGGAATTAGAATAACTTAACATTGAGTAATGTTGGTTTATAACGATAACTGAAATCATTTCATTGTGGTGTCTTTTAGTAATTCATTTAAAATAAACTTTGAAGATGCATGTTATATTTTATGTTTAATTTGATATAAAGATAAAAATTATTTTAATTTTTTGGTATCAATATCTACAATAGTTCACTTTGACTTATGGCGATATTTAGTAAAATACAAATAAAATTATTCTTGGTTATGACATTCCACGTAACTCTTCATTCACTACCCCAAAAATATAATAATGAATGGTGAATACAGTTCGCAGTAGAAAATATGCACGACTTACCCGCAGGTCAAATCGCATACAGTACAGACCTGTCTAAAGTTGAACACTAAGCTTAATTTTATTTCGACAACTTATGGGCGGCTGCTATCTATCTCTTGGGAGCTATTGTGGCAGCCAGTTACATATATCTCTGCAATTCGACAGCCGAACTCCGATTCCTTTTCGTCAGCTCAGTGTTCAACTTTCGGTAAGACGGTTAATGTTGTTGCTAATGTACATGTATATTTAGACAAAACACGCCTGGACACACACACACACACACACACACCTGACTGTGACATACACACAACTGTTATGACATATCTAACTGCGACACACATATACCTACGATTACACATCTGACTGTGACACACACACTTGATTGTTATACCGGTAACACAAACACACACACACATGACTGTTATGACACACACGACACGACTGTTGTCAACCACACGACACGACACACACCTTACTTTTATGACACATCTGTGGTACCTGAGGCAAGTTTGATGTACTGTTATATTGTTCATCATTCAGTTGCCATATATGAAAATGTATTACCAAGTTAAGGCTGATGAACTGGTAAAAGGTAAAAAATCAAAACATCACAATCCTGACAATGTCTTGTCAACGACCACTCAGTTGCTAATTTTAATACAAAGGAATTTTGGTCTAAAGTTCGAAGTGTATTTCATCACCTTTAGGTTCATCATGTTCATATCCCCATTGGGCAGATACATAATACGAAATAGATTGTCATTTGCTTGCTGAAGATTGGTAGTTTTGTCTTGGCGATCTGCCCCCATCACCTGTCTATAATGGTCACATAAGGGAACTATGTAAAGTGTTTTGATATAGAGGTTCAAATAAGATGAATAATGAGTAAAAGTAATTGGGATACAATGTTACCGGTCTTTAAAATCAGATGGTCACTATATAGAAGTGACCTGGTTTAACTGTAGATGAATCAAAAAAGGGAAACTGCCAAAATACTTATTACTAGTTTACATTATGTCAGGTTTTCTGTACGCCAGTCCGTACTAACAGCCCTATTCGGAAGTCAGAATGCTTCAAGAAGAAATAGCTTGCTAACAATGACTGTATAGGATCATTGAGTTAAGATTTATGCCTCAATCATTCACTTATTTTGAGGCGGTCAGTTCCAGAAACATGAGAAAGATTGAAGAAACCAAAATGCCTAGAGAAAACAAAACTTACTTTATTTTTTTGCAATCCCAATGGCAAATTTTCTCACACCAGGATCTGTTCCGATGAGATTCAAACTTACAACCTGATGAGATGAATTAACTTCATGCCTCAGAACGCAGCCTAATATGATAGCATTCGCCAACTAACGTATCCCGGAAAATTAGATGTGGAAAGTTTTACACAGGAAAGGAGTTGGTTAAATGTTGCTTAACGTCGCTTCAGCAATTTTTCTGATATTCGCGACGAGAACTCTATGGATTAATCTATGAACAATTTCGTGTATGCATGTGATATGCGAGTGTGTTGTGTGGTCTGCCTTGTACGAGCGCGCACTCAGGGTGACTTTAACGTGCTAGCTCACGGAGTCAGTACGCCGCAGACAAAAGTATCACTCCCCCAGTCCATTATACCGATCAACAGCAAGGAAAATTCACTTTTTTTACATGCAGGAAAGAAGTGCATGTGCCTGATCCATACTCCACAATAAACAGTTGCACTATAGGCGCTACGTTTTGCGTGCACATCGGCCAACAGGCCACAAGTAGATATTTAACGCTGATCATAATCGCACAATGGTACACTCGTTTGTAGTTAAAATGACGTCATCCAAATTGGTCATTAATACCTGTGAAGTGCGATTTGTTGTAGATATGGATTTGAAGTCAGAGCTAGCTGTTCAACTGTCATATCCAGAAGGCAGCATAGCCGAAACAAACATAGTAATCCATGTCTAAATCACAAAGTAAATCTTAGCAAAGTAAAAACTTTGAAACGGACAAATTAAGTTAAGTTAAATACGTGAACTTCCACCAGGGAAGTTAGACCGGGTGCTTTAATAGTTGTACCACAGACACACTATCACAGTATGTAAACTCCGGTGTACGTCTTCCGGAAGCTGGGATCGTCGAAGCGACCGTGTGATGTTGATAGTCTCAATGACTGAAGTTTAGAGGTATGTAAACGCTCAAAATTAAATTGTCAAGTCTTGGATACCACTTATAATTTTGGTTGCTGAAGTCAGTAACATTTAGACATTACAATTTGCCCGCAAATATCACCATATAATGTCAAAAAACACAATTGATCATCGACAGCCAGGGGAAAATCGCCAACCTCCTTGGCGTAAGATTGAATTTTACCTTAAATTAAAGCCGATCTTACCGTTTTATAAGGTAATTGGAACAAAGAAACATCAAAGAGTTTGAATACAAATCGCATATGCAAGATATACGTTTAAATATTTAACTACAACAAGTATTATTTTTTACCCGGTGTACGCTTAGCTGCAACTCTTGCAAAATCATAACAACCGCCTAGCTGGGATTTTAGTGTACATTAGCTGCATTTATGTGAACATCTCTTCATACATATATTTGTGTTTGGTGTTGTTTTAAAACATTGTAAAATTAATTTTGTTCTCTGACAAAACGTTGCTTCGTGTTAACTTGTTTAAAGAATTGATTTTTCGTTGCAGACATGGACAGGGTTTTCAACTTGAAAGACAAGATGAAAGTTATTTTTAGGAACCCCAGTATTTTTTTTTTGCAAAATATGCACATTTACTTCAAAATACAAATACAACTTGGACCACCATCTGTAGATTCACAATAATTCAACAACCCGACCATCTTATGGATATCAGTTGATTATCGTCTACATTATCAGAGTCAAAATCTTGTAAATCAACTATTTAGTGAATAAACCTTTCATTGTATTTAAGTCATCTCCTCCAAAACTACCAGGCCAAATTTGATGAAACTTAATGACAATCATGCCTTGGTGAAGGGCTTTTTGATTTGCACAAATGAGGGAGTTATGTCCCCTTTGGGTCCTATAAGGAAAGTAGTAAAAATCTTTTCCTCTAAAGATACAAGAGATGTGTAGCATACTTAGGACATGTAGTAATCGTAGCTGTAGGGCTCAAAATGAGGAAATGGCAAGGTTCTTGAAGGGGAAATTGCTAATCTACTATATTTGTCAATGCATGATCTGGAAAACTATCAACTTTTTGTATAGGCATGTATATTAGAATATTGTAGGTATTAGCCTTAAGGTCATTTTGATACATATTGGGAAATGAACGGCAATGATCTCATTTGCATATCCGCCATGACAGTCCGCTATGAATAATGTCTTACATGAAGGGAAATAAAAGCGAAAGAAAACAAGTTCTTTTTTAAAAATGTCGACAACTCCGAACTTTCACTACACACATACATGATACCCGTAATGTTTATTTGTTAGTTTCATATCAAAATACAGGTTCCTCGGCGTGTTTAAATTTCGAAGCGTAAAGTGTGGTTGTCCTTATATTTTCTCTTACTATTAAGCCAAAAAGTCCATAAGTTTTAATCTCGCCATTCTTAAATACACAATCGGAAAACCAAAAGTGCCGAGGGTACATTCGATTCAATAATTTACAACCGTTCAAGATATGGAGTATTTGTTTCTGAACATGTATATGCTTGGTTCCCAGATAATTTGAAAATCTCGTATTTTCAGTAAATTCCACAAAGGGGGCTTGAACTTATTTTTAAAATTATAATAATAAAAAATTCCCCTTTAAAATTGTGTGGTATTTTCTTTGTTTAGGGAGCATTTTCTTGTTACACCGTAATTAACGTCATTTAAAAAAGGGGAGATAATTTTCATTACAGCTAATCAGGGCCTTCGCGATTAAGAACGTCTGCTACGACGTCACAAAATATTTGTCTGGAAAACTTTCTGTATAAGTATGGCATTGGCGTTATCTACAATGATGAAGTTCATTGGATCAAAGGTCAAGGTCATAGATGTGTAAGAATACTGAAATGGCTTAGTTTTTTGCCCTTGTACTTTTTAATAGCTGTCCATACATTTATTGTAGTGTCATGTGCTACTTTTGAATTATATTATTTCATAAAAATTCAAAAGTAGCACATGACAGTAGCTAGACCTTAAATATTTAGAAGTATACGGTAGCATTTTAAGATAAGTAATAATAAATTTGGAAATATCCTTACATTAGGTCCCATCTCTTGAAAATTAAAACAGTCCCTGTAATATATGTGATTGTCCATTGGCTTTCTATACGAGATATGACATATCCTGAGGTGAGCGTTAAGGTCCTTGGTCCCCTGTTTATTTATCTATAATCGGTTATTTCATTTTATTTTTGTCGATTGATTTAAAAAGAAAGGAATGATTAATAGGTTCTGCTACTACCAACAACACGCTCTTTTCAATATATACGATAGTTCAGTTGGTAATGTGCTTGGTGTAGGAGGTCGTGGGTTCGGAATCCGGCCCGAGTTTGAACAAGTCTTAAAATAGGTAGTAAATACTCTATGAACTCGGCATGTAGAAATGAAAGTCGCCGATTCCTTCGAAAAAGACCTTAAAATCCGTTCCTTCATCTCATAGCAGGTGTGGTGTGAACTCTACCTACACATTGTCCTTAGCGCACTGCAAAGGTCAATTTTTTTATGGTTTCACATATAGCTGGCGACGTCTCCATATAAGTGAAATATTATTAACTTTAACGTAAAACCGCATCCATTCAATCAATCTATTCATAAATAAAATGTATATTGAATGGCACCACATCCTTGAGATAAGCATAAAGTTGTGAAGGGGTTTTCTCAACCGATTATCTAAGAAAAATGTGAAAAATAGCAATAAATTGTACAGTTTTCTGTACAGCTAGGCGTACATATTTTTCCACTAAAATCCCAGCTAGGCGTTCATGTTTTCATCAGCTAGGCGTACACTATCTGGAATCACCAGCGTGAAATTAAATCAGAATTTCTTCTAAACTGTCACGTTTTGGGATAAAGAGATACGTCACCTTTGATCTTAACACTTGGTTTCTTAAATCAAATGCATTAAATGTGGTATTTATCATATCTTTATGCTCGGGAAAAATAATTTATTTGACTTCTATGAAAATATCATTGATAAGTTGAATGATTAACAATCATTTTCTTCAAACTGAAACAATAAATGTTACCGACTGTATTCAAAACTAACTCCGCTGTTATCCGCGATCAGTTTGAGTGTAATTGTTACAGTGAAAGTATACAAGAAAACTTACTAGCAGCCAATATACTGTCACAGGACGACAGTGGGACCATTACTGTTGGTTTTTTCTTCGTTTCGACGATCCCAGCTTCCGGAAGACGTACACCGGAGTTTACATACTGTGACTATGATAATCCGTCTGCAGCTAAAATTGCTTCTTTTGCTTATGGTGTACAAATGTATTTGTTTCACAGTTTATACGACATGTTGAAGCTTATTGCAACTAAAAGAATAATGAATTTGATAAACGAAGCAATTGTAAGCTGCTAACGCCCAGGGATATTGCAAGCCTAGATTTATCAACTCGCTCATTGAAAAACTGTTTCATGGCCATCATCAAAATATTGTTATTTTGTCGACATGGATATATATTTTATCATTCAGGACCAAACCACACCAGTATATAGGACAGAGATATATATGTATTTGATGCATGCTAATTCTCGTGTTCGGACAATGTTTGGTTAATTGTTGATGGGGTTAGATCTCCCTGTCAAGAATATTTTACTTATATGGGGAGATTTTACCTAGCACTGTGTCCAATGCAATGCACAACAGAGAGGGTTCTTTGGCATCTCAAACTTATTTTGTGCCTTTGCTTTGCAGTCAGAGCAATGCAATACTGTTGCAGAAATATTGCAGTCATAGGTATTTCATATCCATGAAAACTTTTAAGGTAGCAATCTGACTTCAAAATATTGATAAACATATATATAGATGACTTCAATTTTTTCTATGCAGCAAATAAATTGTTGACCCAGGGATATTGCAAGTCTAGACTTATCAAGGCCCTCAAAAATTAAAGTTGTATGGCTGTCATCACAGTATTATTGATAAATTTGATGTCTCTGTGTCCAGGGTTGCCACGGATATATTTGAGGTCCGAAAGTTTCATGTTCCTTTCACACCATTTTGACTACACACGTGGTGGGTGTAGCTAGCTAAACATGAGGTGCTTACCCTTCCGGAGCACCCGGCCTCACTTCCCTGGTGGAAGGTCATGTGTCCAACCTAACTTGTCAGTTCCAAAGTTTTTACTTTGCTTCTGGATTGTGATTGGGACATGGATTAGTATGTTCGTTTTTACTTTACTTCTGGATTGTGATTGGGACATGGATTAGTATGTTCGTTTTTACTTTACTTCTGGATTGTGTTTCGGACATGGATTAGTATGTCCGTTTTTACTTTACTTCTGGATTGTGTTTCGGACATGGATTAGTATGTCCGTTTTTACTTTACTTCTGGATTGTGATTGGGACATGGATTAGTATGTTCGTTTTTACTTTACTTCTGGATTGTGTTTCGGACATGGATTAGTATGTCCGTTTTTACTTTACTTCTGGATTGTGTTTCGGACATGGATTATTATGTTTGTTTTGACTTTACTTCTGGATTGTGATTCGGACATGGATTAGTATGTCCATTTTTACTTTACTTCTGGATTGTGATTGGGACATGGATTAGTATGTTTATTTTTGATATGCACATGTTCATTTGATTCTTAATTTTGGTATCACACATGACCAGAGCACCTAGCCTCACTTCTCTGATAGAAGTTCATTTGCTAGTTTCAAAGTTTTTATTATGCTTTTTGGATTGTGATTATTTGCATATCAATTTCCTGCCAGTTAAAATTTGAAATTTCTCAAAAACTAAGGTATACTCCCTCATGCAAAGTATTTCCTTAGCTTAATTTGGTAAAATATATTTTGGTCCTTTGGGTAGCTTTTTAACATCTTCAAAATAATTTCAGTTTCATAATTTTGGTCCAAGCACTACTGATTAGGAATTATTGTATTCCGAAACGGCCGTCTAGTGCTGTAAAATTAAAACTGGTATAATATGTAATTATAAACTGTGCTTTTAGTTGTTCTTAGACAAATTAAACTGGACAGTCAGTCAGACATGAATATACCATAACATGTCCAATCGTGTATGGGCGTGTCCAAGAACAGATTGGCGTGGCCTATCTCGTCCGATTCCTTATGGACGTGTCCATAGACATAAGCATGTGCGATCATCGATTGATGTGCAAAAAACAAACCATAAGAATCGTGTTTAAACAATTTTATTTATAAAAGTCTGCATATATATATATCATAAAAATAAATCAGAATATGTTTATATTTGTTTTTTGATTATCAGAATAATAATAATAACAACTTTATTTATCAGGGACTTATTATTAACATGAAATATCTTATATTTCTGAAAATTCTAAAATTTCAGAAATAACAAGATATTAAAACAAAATGTTAAAACTCTATATATCTATATACTGACATTAATGCTTACATTTTATAATGACAAATCACAATAATGTAATAAAACAAAATTTGTAATTAAAATAAAAATTTTAACAATTGAATATAGCAAGATTTGTTTTAAAGTATATAAGTGCTGAGTTTGTGCTTTACACACACATTTACATACACATATATATGTATAAAACTACCATAACCTAACAGAAAAACATGAAATTTAAGATATTTTTTTTAAAAAAAAAAAACCTCTTGTGTAAAGAATAAAATATTACAGAATTTTAATTTTCTTAAATTGTGCATATAAAAAGTTAAGAAGAGATAATTAAAAGAGAACTGTGTATTCCTGCTTTCAATGATTGCTAGCCTTGCTTGCAAAATTAATATCTTGTCCAGGCTAAAAACTAACCAAAAAATTTGTCTCATGTTTTGATATAAAAAAAAAAAACCTGAATCTAAATTTACTGACAAAAAAATTCAAAGATTAAAAGAAATCCTTGTGTTATTTTTCATTCCAAATTGAAAATCGTCATAGAAGTTATTGCACTTCAAAATTGTTTATTTGAAAACTTCAGTTTTAGTCCGGTGACCTTGAACCTGATATTGGTCTTGGACCAGCCCTATGGATTTCTTGGAAATGTATCTTTTACAATCTTAATGGGCCTAAACAAAACCCTGAAAACAGTGAAAATGTCTGGTCCTGAAGCTGATAGCCTCAGACATGAAAGCGGTGAAATGGTCTAACACTGATTTTAGAAATTTAAAGCTTATAGAATCAGATAAAAAAGCGATAAATTGGTTTAACAGTGTTCATTCTAGCAATATGTCACTGTTTTCATTGTAGAAGGGCCATTGGGCCATTAATCTCTTATTATGCAAATGACCCCATTGTTAAGTCCTTAGTGGGTCATATTTAAAATTACACGAATATAAAAATTCCTCTCTTGAAAAATCTTAAATTGGACATCAGTCAAACCCTGAATTTAGAACTTTTATTAGGCAGTCTAGAAGCTGATAGACTAAAGAATTAATGAATACCAACAAAAAGTTGTTTTTAACATAAAATATGACAATTCATTAAAATAAAAGTTGAAAATTTTTTTGACATTAAAATTGAAACATTAAAGTTACTAAAAGCAGTTAAAAAGTTGAACTATTTTGAACGAGAAACATATATTTATATACATGGCAAGATACTTGGGTGTTTGACGTCACTATTTTGTCAACTAACAATTTTGAAAAATTCCAAATTAAAATTGAATAGAAGAAAGTAATTGGGCATTAGTTTAAAAAGTTTCAAAAACTGGAATGTAATAAAACAATCTGCATAAACAGAAAAATATCAAAAACATAATTTTTTTTTTATAAATTTCAATGACAGAAAGACAAAAACAACACTTATTTTTTTTCTCTCTCTCTCTCACACACACACACACACACTCTCTCTCTTGCTCTCTCTCTCTCTCTCTCACACACACACACACACACACACACATTCTCTGCATAGCTTTTGATATTTGTGATATAACAACTACATGTGTACAAGTGGTTTGACAATGCTGCTGAAAAACTTCTTAATGCTGACATGAATGACTGGAAATGTTTTAATGCAAATGGAAGTAAAATGAATGGACCTAATAAAATCTATAAAATAGTATGTTTAAAAGAGACCATATCAACATGTCAAGATCTATCAAAAGTTTTTTTTTTTTTTTAAATGAAATAATTTTAAAAAAAATTAAAATATCAAAATAAATTTCTAATATTAAATGTTAATATCTACCTTTTTGTTGTGTAATAATTCTAAGTCCTATTAAATTTTTTTTAATAAGAAATTTCTTACTGATTTCCAAACACTTTTTTAAATCTTGTTGGAACACTTGAACCACAAATCAGCAACAGTTAACCATGGTAACATACATACATGCATAAAAATTACACTATTTTACAGAAAATATTATATAAATATATAATCTCTTTAAAAATAAAAAACCATTTTGACAACAATAATGAACAATGAATGACGTTAGTTTATATATAATATAGGTATATATGTGTATATAACAATATTGCAATAATAGATAATATACAAAAATATGAAATTTTGTCATCAATATGTTTGTTACTATAAATACTCTATACAACTGACTTTATGTATCCCACTATACAAGTAACCATAACCCTACCACCCCCAACACACAATAGACTCATCCAAAACTCAAAAAAAATGGAATGATCTATTTGAAATTAAGGGGTCAAAGGTATTAATAACAATATAAGTGCTTATAGCACATTAATTAATGTTTTATGAATGATCATAATGCTGAAATGTACAATTATGATTATGAAAATAAATCACATGACACACCATATGTTTTCACATGACATATCACATGGCACATCATGACACACCACACTGCCATGTCATATGACTCATCAATGATGTCACATGAAGTTGTATTGCCATGCTAGATCATAAGGCCATAAAAACACTTCACATGACTATGTCACAATTGATAAATAATATGGCGCATAACAATGCATATCAAATCACATGACTGTGTCACTCGTGTCATGATACACCATACGGTGTCACATGATCCATTACATGGTATTATGCATCAAAAACAAGGCAGTGCTACATGATTTCAACAAATGACATTTTTATATCTTCCTATGTTACACAGATATTTATCTTATTGCCAAACAAACTAGAATAAAAAATTCTTTGGCACTAAACCGATGGTTCGTTTGGAAGACATTTCTTTCAAAGTCTGTAACCATGGTAACATCAACAATAGACTTCAATTTCTCAAAACTGTTCAAGTTGGACAGCAGATATATTTTCATGATGCTATTATTATTTAAAGCTTTCTGTATCCGTAATGCCAGTTACCTAACTAAGAAATCCAAAGAAACATTTCTTATTTTACCAAGGAGAAATTGTCTCCATTCCAATGGAAGAGTTGTTTCCCTTTCAAGAGTGAATTATCTCCCTTAGATATTTGCTCTTTTTAATAATACCCATATTTAACAAGTTAAATAACAGAAACTGATATATTTGAGATCTGATATGAAACAAAATAAAATTCAATCTTCATATTTGATTTTCTAAATGTATATGATATAAAAGTTTTTATGTAAAACATATAAATTTTGATCAAAATCTTGCCCTCAATGCGTCATCTATTTTTACATCTTCGAAATTCCATAGACAGGTAAGTCTGGTATGTTCTGCTGTTACTGCCTGAGTGTACAGTGTCTTGTTCTTCACTGATAATGATATATGACATACACCGTGTATACTTATCAACCCATATAATAAATTATATTAGTTTTTCTTCACCCATTGTCTCTTACAATGAAGAGTCATTTTAGATAAGTCACAGTCCTGTAATACTCTTTTTTCCCATACATTTGGAAAGAACATCAAACACCTTTTTCAGTTTTCATATACGTATATATTTCAACTTTAAAGATGTCTTTCACAATTTTCATGTATATATATATGTTTTCCTTGGATACGGCTAACTTTTACAGTAAATTGTTCAGTATTGAAGGAATTTTATGAAAATTGTTTTATTTCATCTGGTGGTGTTTTGGTTAACTATATGACACCCTGTTTATTTGTAGATTTGTCATGGAATCTCATTACTTAAATGTCTTATCTAAACTGTTCACTACATTATGCGGCAGATCCCTGGTTTTTCCTCTGCAATAAAATAAAAGAGAATGATAAGAATTTGTTGAAGATTTCATAGTAACAAATATACTATTTTGGACAGAGAGGGATACAAATGGCAAGACCTGGTCAGACTAGCACAGAATAGAACCAGATGGAGGAGTGTTGTCAGTGGCCTATGTACCTCCCTGGCACCACAGGCATAAGTAAATAGTAAGTAAGTATATATACTATTAAGCCAAATTTTGACTGTCAAGTAAACCTCATCTCATGTGAATTTAAAGTGAAATTGACTTCATATAGATTTCACATGTTTTTTTTATTTTATTTTATGTGAGTTTACCATGAATGAACATTTATGTGAATTTTGTGAAATTCACATTAATTTCATATAATCAAAAGCTTGATCAATGTGATTTTTAAATGTGAAATGCATGTTAATTTTGTGTGAAATTTAAGTAAATAAATTTTGGGTGTGTAGATTAAGAATAACATTTTTCGA
Source organism: Anadara kagoshimensis (assembly GCA_021292105.1). Taxonomy (NCBI): domain Eukaryota; kingdom Metazoa; phylum Mollusca; class Bivalvia; order Arcoida; family Arcidae; genus Anadara; species Anadara kagoshimensis. Next base: position 42,331,111 of record CM037867.1, read on the forward strand.
TTAAACCGGAGATGATTAGGTGGGCTATTTATAGTAGAAACACAATAGATCATCATTTTAAGTAATTTTTCCACATGCCAATATATTGGATCTTTGTATGACTGAGGCTTTACATCCCAGTCAAGATTATTTTACTTATCAGTTCTGGGATGGTGCAGGAAACCAGAGTGTCCGGAAAACTACAAATCTTCAGCAAGCAAACTGACAAACAATCCCACACGAATGTATATGACAAACTATCCCACACGAATGTATATGACAAACTATCCCACACTAATGTATATGACAAACTATCCCACACGAATGTATATGACAAACTATCCCACACGAATGTATATGACAAACTATCCCACACGAATGTATATGACAAACTATCCCACACTAATGTATATGACAAACCATCCCACACTAATGTATATGACAAACTATCCCACACTAATGTATATGACAAACTATCCCACACTAATGTATATGACAAACTATCCCACACTAATGTATATGACAAACTATCCCACACTAATGTATATGACAAACTATCCCACACTAATGTATATGACAAACTATCCCACACTAATGTATATGACAAACTATCCCACACTAATGTATATGACAAACCATCCCACACTAATGTATATGACAAACTATCCCACACTAATGTATATGACAAACTATCCCACACTAATGTATATGACAAACTATCCCACACTAATGTATATGACAAACTATCCCACACTAATGTATATGACAAACTATCCCACACTAATGTATATGACAAACTATCCCACACTAATGTATATGCTAAAATGGGATTTAAACCTCACTAAAGTTTACAAAGAGAGATAAATCATACTAAATACTTACGGATGTATAAACAGGGTTAGGCTCATACTCTGGTGTAGGTCTCTTAATCTTGTACTGAAAAAGAAATAAATGAAAAATGTATAATAAAACCTGCAATAGTGACTACCTCTAACTTTTATTAGCGGTGACCTTATGTGGGAATTTGAGTGTGTTATTATTTTCATATATGCTGGATAATGAAAATTGAATAAAAAACAGTGAAGCATTCATGTAAAGCGAATGCCAGCATTTCTATAAAACTAAACTTAAACTAGAAAATGGGATGATTACTCACAGTCAGATATTACGTCAGAGGAAGTCCAACTTTGTAAACAAGGCTCATACATCGCTGGAACAATCATGGCAAAGCCACAATTTCATAAAAGGGTGCTTTCAAATTCTTCATTTTTCAAACCCAAAAGAACCCCACACCTGTAAAACTTCTACTATATTTTGCCATCTTATGGCTGAAATAAAGATTTTTTTCAAGATGTTGCTACCCTTTTACAAACACCAACAAATGCTCATAGATTTAATATGCTTAGGACGGCATTTTTATTAAAGGGGAGGAGTGTGGTATGTTTAAATTTTAATTACCGGTATTTACTTCTACCTAAATCACAAAAGAAGTTTAAATGAAGCGTTAACAAAACATTCAATATGATGAAATGAACTATTTAAATTAAAGCTGACAACTCTTATATTAAAATCAAATTTTTCTACATAAATTACCGTAAGTTTTCTGTTCAGTGGAAATTACCATTTAAGAGAACTTTGTTGCTATTTAAATGCCTTACCTGTTCTGAAGGATCTACATACTGGTACATAAAATCCCAGGAGAAATTTGACATTGCACCATTATCATAAACTGTAAAGGGAAAATATATAAATTCTAAATACTAATCTACTATAACTCTTTAATAAGCTGTAAAATGCAAAAAATGTAACTTTATGCTAGATAACAGACACCATTGCTGAGATTTAAAACTTTGCACTATGGAACCAAATCTCCAAGCATATATATAGCAATAACACTAACTATGCATAATAAAACAAAACTTGCATGAATAATGCTTACAGTAAATGACGATATAACTACACACTAAATCAAATCTCTGGATGGCTTCATATCAAATCTCAGAATGGCTTCATGTTAATATCTTACACATTTGTTGGAATACCATATGACGATATAACTACACACTAAATCAAATCTCTTGATGGCTTCATATCAAATCTCAGAATGACTTCATATTAATTTCTCACACCTGTGACATGGAAATCCCGCGATTTTACCCATGTGGGATTTCCTTGTCTCACCCTTGGGTTGAGACAGGCTACACGTCAAATTTCCCGCATAGTTATACCTGCTCTGGATTCATCGTTGAAAGGACTTAATAAGCTGAGAAAAGTTCCGAAGTCAACCAACAATTTCTCAACGTCACAATCACTTACACACGCTAAACTGATGACATCATAATCCTTTTATGTGAGAACGTCAACAAAAATTGATTACGTCATTTCCACCATGCACGGATGGTGACATGAAAACTTAACATTTTATGTAATTTTATGTTTATTAATCATGTTTTATGTTGCAAATGTGTGAGAAAAAGAATCCTACACCGGTAACAGGGTAAGACAGAGATATCTCAAACTCGGATGAATATTTTCAATGTCCAGAACTCGCTAAAGCTTGTTATGGACAAGAAAATATTCATCCTCGTTTGAGATATCTCTGTCTTACCCTGTTACCGGTGTAAGATTCTATTAGTCTTACACATACGTTGGAATACCATAGGTGATTAATTGATTGAAGGGATTGAATGGAGGTTCTACATCCAAGTGACAAGCCACTTAGCCACATATTAAAAGTTTTCAAGAGTCTGTGAACTTAGCCACATATTTAAACTTACCATAAAAATCTTTACCAGGATACATATCAAACTGGCCACCTCTCTGTTGTTTTCTCCTGCCACCATTTGTGTCATCAGAGCCAGTATCATCATCATCCCAGCCTCCAGGTGAGTAGTAGGGAGGTTGTCCCCAGGAACCAAATTTGGGAGTAATACCACTTGTGAAGAATCCCTCATGGTCATGAGTTCTGCAAAAAGACCAAAATATGATTTATTACAGAACATCTAATGATACAAGCAAATTCAAATTCATTGAATTAAGATCACCCACCAGCAGGTTTCTTTTGTGATTTGCACTTAATTCAAAGAACCATCACTCTGAGAAAAAAAGAGCAAACCAACTCAAGTTAACGATATTGCCCATCTCCTCTCTATGTTTATACCTTGCACCAAGTTTTGGGATATAGTGTTCATAGTTTTGGAGAATTAGCACAGACAAGAATTTCGGATGAACAGATATACCCCTCTTTTTTTTCTATAATATGGATTTTGTCGGTTGATTCATTTTATAATTTCATCCCAAGGTTCTTTTCCCCAAAATTGCCAGAAAGGTTCCTACACACTTATCTCAGGAATATTCAGAGTGGTGTTTTACTACTCTCTTTTGTAAAATTATTTATAGTTCAATGATGGTGGAAAAAACCTGAGTGTCCAGAGAAAACCGGAGTGTTCAGAAAAAAACCCGAGTCTCCAGAAAAACCGCCAACTTTTGGAAAATGAACAAAGACTAGGCCTGTCACATAGACTACAAGCTGTGACATTTCAAAAGTGTCCCGAAAGGAACTCCAACTGCGAAATCTCCAACAATATGCATGATCAAAATACGAAACAGCCAATGGCACATCTAATCCAATGAAAGATCATTCCTGAGAAATTTTTATAAAGATCTGTGAAATATTTTTTGATATAAGTGGCAGACAAAATGGAGTAAATACTTCATTTAGAGGACAAAATGTTTCAAAATGAGCTTTACTGCCAAGGACATGATATCTATCTGGGTCAACATACCACAAGATACAAGAAACTTCCTTTAGAGGACATAATGTTTCAAGTGAGCTTTACTGCCAAGGACATGATATCTATCTAGGTCAACAATACCACAAGATACAAGAAACTTTATTTATTTAAGAAGTAACTTTGAGATTTTTTTGGTTTACCATATTTAGCCCACAAAACCGATGTGTTAACTGTATAACTCCACAAAGAGGGTTATACAAAAGTTTACACATCGGATTTGGGGGTTAAAAATGATAAACCAAAAAAATCTGTTATTTCTTATAATTTAATTAAAAAATAATTTTGCAATTATATATCTATAATTTAAATGACAATTAAAAGTTTTCAAAACTTTACATTCAAATTGCTATCATCATTTGGTGCATTAATACAAATGACTGATGTAATGAGCTCATGACCATTAACAACTGCTGACTCTGTCATCTTTTCTATTGATCACGTGATCAATGTTGGTTATCATAAATAAACTGAAAATGATATTAAAAAGATACCTAGAATTGAATTATTATGGAATTTACCTGTCAAAATCATCAGGTAGATCCTTGCTTCGTTTTTTCACCCTCTTCTGATATATACACACTATGACGATAATTAAACCAGCGATGAAAGCTAACGGTATTCCAACACCAAGTCCCACAATTAGTTCAAAATCATCTACAGAAAAGACAAATTAATTTACATTGTGTCATAAAAATTTTAAAAAATCACTGGCAATGGTATATACCAGTGTGTCACATGATTAATTACATATTACATCAGTGTTAATTTTACTGCAATAGACATCCGTTTCTAAATACAATTCCTCAATACATTTGTGCGAGATATTAAGTAAAATGTTCAGGTCAAACAATAAAATATATGTTTCAAATTTCACTCTCAAAAAATAAACTTTGGTCAAACTTTTTTTGGTAACTTGCGACAAACATAATTTGGCCACACATGGGAAGTGTCTGTATGTAAAAAGTCCATATTTGTTAAGTCCCATGGCCCATGAGTGGTCTGTACTTAAAAAGTCCATATCTGTAGGGTCCAATGAGTGGTCTGTACTTAAAAAGTCCATATTTGTTAGGTCCCATGGCCCATAGGTGGTCTGTTCTTAAAAAGTCCATATTTGTCAGGTCCAATGGCCCATGAGTGGTCTGTACTTAAAAAGTCCATATTTGTTAGGTCCCATGGCCCATAGGTGGTCTGTACTTAAAAAAGTACAGTTATTTGTTAGGTCCCATGGCCCATGGATAGTCTGTAAGATAATTATTGGTAGATAAACTCCAAGCTGTGGTTGCATTTTCTTTATAAAACAAATTTTTATAAAAATCAATAAGGAATACATACCTTTTCTTTCTAGTGCTCTGAAATATGAGAGGAAAAAAATTAAAATTAGTATTCTTTCAAAATTTTTTATCAAAAGCTGTCCTTAGTCAATCTGAGCATCAGTCTTATTATAATGTTTCTGAGACATAAAGTTATAAAGACTAAGGACTACCCCCCCCCCCCCCCCACCCCCTCTTTTGATTGGGGCCTCGATGGCAATGGTCTGAAGCACAGGTATATACAGCATGTATAGATAACATCACCCCTTGATAACTTTGCAAGCTTGCTTAACACCACACTATTTTGAAATTAAAAAATCCATTTCTTCTTTGTTATTCTTTATAAACCCCTTTCAATTTACATATATATATTGTCAAACCCCTTTTTAATGCCAAAATCTGACTGAACAAATAGTAAAAATTAAATCTAGGTTTTATTTTACTTGAATATAGCATTCTAGATTCTAAACTTCAAAAATAAAATGACACAAATACATTGACCATTGTCAAAAATGTGTAAATGTGACACCAACAAAACAAAAGCATCATTCAGTAACCATGGTAACTCTCTTGATTACTTACACACATGTAGGCTTTCCATTAATGTCTTCTCTGCATCTATAATCAGAACCACATGGGAATTGTGCCTCATATATCTGACAGGTCAGATCCGAAGTCGAGCTATCTACAATTTCTAAAATGAAATTAAAAGAATCAGTGAATAAGTATCCCCAGGCAATTTTTTAGTCAAAGGGCCACAACTCCAAGAAAAATTAGCAAACCAACTGATACTAAATGACATGTTCATCTCCAATGAATGTTGATGCTTTGCAATAACTTTAAAAAAATAGTGCTTCATAGTTTTGAAGAATTAATCTAAATGACAAGATAATAAGATGTGTTGTCTGGAGGAATGGGTGCAAAGACTAAAGTTCAAATCTAATAACCCCCGTCTTTCAGAGCTGCCAACCCTATTTTGTATAATTGCGGGTTCGACCGAAATACAACGTGCATCCCTACCAAAAGATTTGAAAATTGATAAGAAAAATATGCTGCAGTCATGTGATGTGTTAGAGAAATGGATAAAATATAATGCACATAGCGATTTTTCACCTGCTCCCGGGAACAGAATTAATTCAATACAACCTTAGTCAACCCATGTAAATCTATATCACCGCGATTACAGATGGATTTGAGTGGTAATGAATAGACATTGCAAATCGTCAAACTCTATGGTGGTTTGCGGGTCAGTCCCCTTCTTGGCGGGTCAGCGGGAATTCGTCTAAATGAGCTTCGGAACCGCGGTTTGCAGGTCAGTTGGGAGCTCTACTCTTTCTTTGAAAGTGGGGAAATAAATATGAAACTGTGCATGTGTTAATTAATTTAACTTCATACATGATCATTTCTACAGTATATAAAAGCTATGTATAAACGTTGTTACCATCAATCCAACCCTTTGCTATGGAAGAACCGTTCCCCTTGCTGATTTTATAAAATCTTCAATGAAGAACCCTTTGCTAGAAATTCCACCTCCCTATCCCATTCTTGTTATAAATTCTTTAGAAATGTTTAACAACAGCTTTCAGTGAAAGCATGATTCACCACCAAGAAGTATTTGAAACATGATTTAATAAAAAAATTCAAAGGGCCATAACTCATAGAAAAATCACTGAACTCAAACAATACAGCAATATGCCCAACAAAATGTCCTACTGATCACTCCATTTAAGTTCCAATAACATATGATGGATGGTATTTGAGAACTGGTGCAGACACAGACAAACAGATTTTTTCAGTACAGGATATTCACCTGCCTTGCTATAAAACCTATCGTTACTAACGCTAAGTTCCATCTAGCAAGGTAATGTTAATTGTAGTCCCTTTTGCTGAGTTATCTGTAGTTCCATTATTATAAGTCCCCTTATGAAACCTATAGTAACTTATGCTTAGTTCCATTTTGCAAAGTAATGTTAAATGTAGACCCTTTTGCTGAGTTATCTGTAGTTCCATTATAATTAGCCCCCCTCTCTTCCCCTGCCTTGTTATACTTATGCTTAGTTCCATTTGGCAAAGTAATGTTAAATGTATACCCTTTTGCTGAGTTATCTGTAGTTCCATTATAATAAGCCCCTCTCTCTTCCCCTGCCTTGTTATAAAACCTCTAGTTACTTATGCTTAGTTCCATTTAGCAAGGTAATGTTAAATGTATACCCTTTTGCTGAGTTATCTGTAGTTCCATTATAATAAGCCCCCCTCTCTTCCCCTGCCTTGTTATAAAACCTATAATTACTTATGCTTAGTTCCATTTGGCAAAGTAATGTTAAATGTAGACACTTTTGCTGAGTTATCTGTAGTTCCATTATAATTAGCCCCTCTCTCTTCCCCTGCCTTGTTATAAAACCTATAATTACTTATGCTTAGTTCCATTTGGCAAAGTAATGTTAAATGTAGACACTTTTGCTGAGTTATCTGTAGTTCCATTATAATTAGCCCCTCTCTCTTCCCCTGCCTTCTTATAAAACCTATAGTTACTTACGCTGAGTTCCATCTGGCAAAGTAATGTTAAATGTAGACCCTTTTGCTGAGGCAGTTGTAGTTCCATTATAAGTCATACTGGCAGTTCCTTTTTGTAACTTGTTCACTTTTTCAGCCAATATCTGGCTGGTTTCTTGGCTCTTTGTGCCTACCAAATCCCCCGTTATTAATAGACTGCCTTTTCTGTTTAAATAGAAATAGTTATTTATTTATTTATTTTTAAATTTATTTTAATGGAGATTTATGCCCTAGTAATTTTTTTTACTTGAAGCAGTCGGTTCAGAGATGGTGGAGAAATCCACTGACTTTTGGTAAGCGAACTGACAAAATTTTTCACACTAGGATCTGTCCTGAGTGCATACTTGCCTAACCTCAAATTGAATTTGAAGAAGTTGGCATTTCACTATATACACTGACTAGAAAATGGTTTCATCTCCAAATTCTGAAAATTACTGGATCATAAGTTTTAACTGGTATTCTTAAGGCCATAATTTTAACTTCAAAATCGTACAACTTACGCCAAAATGGTAAAGGTAGGCAAGTATGTGAGTTGGATTCAAACCTTGGTGAAGATAGGCACTGTGATCTGTAAATGTTCACTTAAGGCTACTTGACCACCAAAGTCCCTCTAAGAAAATAGTCAGAATGCAAATTAAGGGATATAAGGGAAGTAACTCTATTTTAATTTATTGCATGGACTGGATTCAACAATGTAAAAAAGGCCTTTTGTAACCATGACGATAGTAAAAAAAAACCAAATTTTAAATTTATTTGTATACTCACAATAGTTTGATTACTATAAATTTCATAAAATTCGTATTGCCACTGCCAAAATAGTCCAAGGCCTAGAGAAAAAAAAACAATAGGTACAAAGTAATACTGTTATAGCTATTTGACTTTGTATTATAGGTCAAAAATGACCTAATTTTGATATTGGTTATTGAACTCTTATTGGTAATTCTAACATGACCTGCGTTTCCCTACACATGAAACATCAAGTTAACCAACTTTGGTATAACAAACGATATAACCATTGCTGTTCCGTTTAAATGACATACTCCCTTGCTTATCTTATGACATTATGCTATGTGAAGTGAACAATGGTTGTGATGTAATTTTCATTCATAAATTCATTTATTTTAATGGAGGTAATCTCAACAGCCGAATTGTTTGAATGGACCGTGTTTGCAAATAGAAAGTAAACTGTACTTCAGAAGAAAGAATTCTCAATGCTCATTTTCATCCTTTTTATCTAAGTCATGTTAGAATTAAAATGATCAACATTTATCGTGGTATATCATCGAAAAATACACGGGCCATTGTTAACATGAGGCGAATATATCACTCGGTGGCAAAGAACTAGTGCAATATGACAATACAGTGATGATGTCTTCAGCCATGTTACAACAATCATGTGACATCATAAAGGAAAGTGTCACATGACAAATGTACAATATGAAAAAAAATTGATGCAGGAAACCTCGGACTGGAACAAAGTCAGCATGCAAATATATTGATACATATTTCAAGCTAACACCTCGGGAATTATTGTTTAATTTTTATGCGAAGTATATATTGCTTTAATTTTTTTAATATTAAAGTACAGGCCACAGTTTCACAATCATTCTTAGCTAATATTTTTCTTAACTCAAATTTAGCAAAATTTGGTTATCTATTTTTAGAACTACTGATGAATATTTTTGTCAAAACTAAATGCAAATGTTTCAATCTAGAAATTACTTGAAGATTGACACCTTAAATTCCTGAATAACTTCAAAATTAATAAAATTATAAAGATTTTAAAATTTGCCAGATTTAAGTTTAAAAAAATCTTAGCTAAGGAAAGATTGTGACGCTGGGGCCAGATTGCGGAACCAAAGAATTATTTATATTAATGTTTCTATGGATTAACAAATTATTAAAATAGATAAAATATTAATTTGACATTTATCTAATACATTTAAAATAGTAATAAATAAATAAAACCGATTACAATACTCATTCAGGGCAAGACAGGAAATTCTCCCACATTGGAAAATAAAACCCCTCGTTTTAACAGGGTAAGACTGTTCTGTCTTACCCTAGAGTAAGACAGGCTACACACACTATGACGTCACAATATCACTTTGATTGTGACATCAGCAATTTTGATTGTGATGTCATTGGCTGCAAATGCAATCAGTGCACCTTTTTGCTTAGTTTTAGGATATTTTTTGCCATAAATCATTCACAAAACAGAAAAATATTGGTTATGGAGAAAAAGAATCAACCCCTGCGTTGTAATGAAGACATAGAAAGAAGACATAGAAACTTCGAACTTCGTGAGATTCCTTTTTTTTCATCCCTTGGGTTAAGATTTCTTTGTCTTCACTACAGAGCAGGGGTAGATTCTATTAATCTAGCACCAGTGAGATAGCTAGATATCCTGGTCACAGGTTTGAGAATAGATTATTTATACCTACCATCTGTGCGACCAAATTAGCTACCATTTGATATTCAGCACTCTGTATGTTGTTGAGATTCTCAGAAATATTCAGATCAGTGGTAAACGTCATTGTATATTTAAACTCTGTGGCAGCTACAAAACATAAAATATATATACATAATATATATATACCGGGGTATATATAATATATTTATATCTTTACTGCCTAATGTATTATATGTTATGTTGAAATAATTCAATTCTCATTTGTTAAAACAATTTTGATTGGTCAGATTTTTCTGTTACGTTTGCATGAATTGATTGGCTCTATGTTTGGATGAATTGATTGGCTCTCAGTGATGTCATCTCATTGTGGATAACGTACAGAGGTATTTGAATTCCTATGCCATGTAGCATTGCTATTTCTTTACTTGCTATGTCGTTTAATTGTTATTCATTGTTGAAAATTTTCTAAAAATTGAATAATAAGAAATGAAATAAATTTTTCATTTTGTTATGGAAGTATTAAAGAATTGGACAATAAAATTGAATTTGCACACATGAAATAATTCGCTACTGGAATTATTCAGTGTGCAAAATGTCAAAGTTATACAATATTTCATTCCTATACAATCGAAATATTTTCAGAATCCATCATCGGAAAATATTCACAATGATCACAATATAAAATAATACACAATGATCTTCCATTAATAAAAAATTAGATTTTTGCATAATTCAAAAGAAATTCAAATATTTTGTCCAAGTGGCAGGGAGTCTTAAATAAATAAAAAATAAATAAAATAAATAAAATAAATAAATAAATTACTTACTGGTTGTATATGTGGTTGTTGGTACTGAAAAATAATAATTAAAAAAAATTTAATTCCGTTCTAGCTAATACATGTACATATTATAGTACTAAAACTATAGTAAATGGTATATCTTTGAATAATAAGAGGATTGGATAATGTAATTGACGTATTGCCGGCCATGCCTTTTATGTTCCGACACTGGCCGCCATCACATACCAAAGCAGCGTCATGGCAATTACTGACGCACTAGTATCAGTGACGTTTTTAAATTGCAAGATTCAGAGTTTTCATTCTTTTCGAGTGTAATTCAATCATGCCAGGCATTTGTCAGAACATTGTGGGCGTGATACGTCAATTGCCAAGGTAATCAACTACATTTAGCACATAGTGGCAAAAGACTGTTTTTACAGAAATGTTTACATCATGATGTTTCAATTTCTATTGATTTGGCAGTTTTTCTAGAAAATATAAACCTAACGCCGTGATAACTAAATAATTTGGTCCTGAGATTCATGTCGATTGTCCCTTAATAATACAGCTAATTACTGATTGGGAATTATATAATTAGGTAATTACTGGTTGGTAATTACATGATTAGGTCGGTAATTATAAAATTAGCTAAATACTGGTCGGTAATTATTTTAAAGATTTTTTTATGCCAGTCACTACCCATATGAATATGAAGTACTTTACTACTGTATGAGAAGAAATCATACCACCCTCACTGACCTATGTGGCCAAGCGGTCTAAAGCACTGGTGATTCTCACTTGTGAGAAAGTTTGTTAATCTACCAGCTGATGCTGAGCTAGTTGATGGTTTTTTCGGTTCTCTGGTTTCATCCACCAGCCTAGAACTGACCACTTTGATTTGTGTGAAAGTATCTTGACCTGGAACACATTCGTACTATATTGTAGGGACACTCCAGTTTTTGAAAATCTCCATTACAAGTAAAAGAAGAAAAATCTTGACTGACATGTAAAATAGGATTACTCCATTTCACTCAATAAATAAATAACCATTGCAGTAAAACAGGGATATTAAATAGCAAACACAAAATTAAGGAACAATAACACACACACACACACACACACACACACCTTTCATGAAATAATTGCCATTTCATGTTATGAAAACATGAGTTTATATTATTTATATTATTACACACACACACACACACACACACACACACACACCTTTCATGAAATAATTGCCATGACAACATCAAAACATGAGTTTATATTATTTTGATTATAACATGCAAAAATAAAAATGGTTTGAAAATGATTTGTGTGACAATTGGAATATATATATAGCTGAAATGAAGAATTGCATAAACAGAGTGATACAGAAAAATACAACAAAAAATCAACAAAAACAAAATAGCAATTATTACAAATAAGGAAAACAGCACAACATATGATTACAACATTCAATACAACAAACTACATGTATAGGCAAACAACATTGACCTGTCCGCTTGACCTTTCCTTAGGAATAATCGTATATGATGATCCACCCAACACATAGGTAGCGTTAGGATTCACAGTGAATTTATTGACAATGTGTTTGCATTTTCCTTTGTGATGTAAGATGAAAAAAACATCTATGGCCCCTGTGCTTAAATGAACTGGTCTGTAATAAATATTGAATTTAAAGGCCAAGTGATAAGACAGGTTAATATTGTTTGCATTTATATACAAAGGGAATTCAACACTCGTTACAACAAAATACATGTTTACTGGGATTTCAACATTCATAATAATAAACAAAAATAGGGTTTTATAATTACACAAGGGATCTAACCTGCAAATTAATTAAACTTGAAATTTACACACCAAATGTAGGTACCATTTTGCAACAAATCATACAAATTAGTTTTCAACAAACTCTACACTACATCTAAACATACAGTTGAATATTGATATCTCAAATTAACATGAAACATAAACTTACCAGAATTTCAAAATAAACAGAGTTGTGAACAGCTAGCAATCAAAATAAAAGTAGGGGTGGTACCATACTTTTTGCAGAACAGAATTAACTTCATTTTCACTTCCAAAATTTTTAGTTGTTAGTTTACTAGCTAACACTATTTTCATTAAGAAATGACATTCTGCTCATGGTATTTCAAGGGGTAATGAAAGATAGTGTGGCGCGTGCCAAATTCGATGAAGGGCGAAGCCCTTCATTTTGAATTTGGCACGCGCCACACTATCTTTCATTACCCCTTGAAATACCATGAGCAGAAATGTCATTTCTTATATTTACAATTCTTTCTTTTAATAAATACAATAGTACCTTGGCGCTATTACAATAGTAAATACAATATAATAGTACCTTGAATACAATAGTACCTAAATACAATAGTACCTTGGCGCTATTTTTTCCATATTTGCCCGTGTGATATAGGGTTTTTAGCCATGAGAGATCAGCGTGTCTCACATGACCACGCAACCCCCTGTGTAGGACATGACGTAATATTGCGGGAAAATTGATACACATCAAGGGTCATGACCCCCATTGTCTTTTATTGGTAATTGAAATACAATTGCTTCTGTATGTTTCATCGAAGACAGGTACAGTCATATTGTAAATATTTCAATTTTAATTTAGGGACCTAAAAAATCATTAGACTCATCCAATAATTCTAATTCTAGATAACCATACTTATTTTGATTAAACAAAGTGAAAACTCATTTTGGGCTTTTAATTTTTTTTTTTTTTTTTTTTTTTTTTTTTTTTTTTTTGAAGTTTGGAAATTTGGTAATATCAGTGTTTGAGATAACGAGGATCAACTGTATATATAGAAATACTAATCAAATATACATACAAAACTGGTCGGTATGTATTTGGTTAAAATGAGAAACATTTGGCAACAGGGCAAGATCATTTAATTACAGAAGCAATCAACTATATTTTAGCAGCAAATGTCTAAAATTTTGACATAACAACACCATAATCTCTATGGATTCTCGATGGATTCTGCAGTTTTTGAGAAACATAAGCTGAAATCAGTGACAACTGAATGATCCAGTCTGTGATTGATTTTAGGCCAAATGTCCCTCATTAGGTAGATAAAGGCGGTACACTAAATATAAGGTGCTGAAGTTGAAAGTAAAATATGTCACAATATTCTAATCAGTCAATTTGAAGATGAAATTCAATTTATTCATAGTCTATTCCTATAAAGTGAAAAGTCAAGTTGAGGGTTATAAATTAATAGTCTATTCCTAAAAAGTAAAGTTGAGGGTTTATAAAAAATGGTTGTAAAGGCTTTGTATGTATAGTCTATTCCTAAAAAGTAAAGTTGAGGGTTTTTATACAATGGTTACATAGGGTTGTATTTATAGTCTATTCTTAAAAAGTCAAATTGAGAGTTTATTAAGAGTAGTTCACATTACTATAAACAGAACCCAAAAACATATACAATTATACTCATAACTTGTAGTCTTTTTGTATGGGAGTATTTGAGTTGAAGTGAAAAGTAAATGGGGTCTACCCAGCGTACCACCAGATTCTCAATAATGTTTGTGTGAAACTATTATTTCTGTTGGATACCGAATTGTAAGAGTTACGTTTTCCATAAAATTAAGTCATTACTGTAACTTGTGACATAAACATTCTCCAAAAATTGCCACACAAATGTGACATGTGTCATGGTATACTAACTAGGTGGTACGCTGGCTTATCCCACTGAGTTGGGAGAAATAACAGGAATACTTACCTATGGTCTGTTCTAAAAATCTAAAATACTACTAGCAAGATGTTCTACTGGGTGTATAATAAGGAATGTGAATGAATACTGGTACCAGATAAAGAGTTATGCTGGAGTGTGCTGGAAGAAGATCTATACTGATAATGTGCTGGATGGGAGATACTAGCATGTACTGTTACCTGTCACAGTAGAGGTGACTACTTCTGTTGTCTGGGAGTCTGTTGTAGATTCTGTTGTAGGTGGCTGTGTTATGGCTTCTGTTGAGGTTTGTACCTCTGTTGTTGAGGATTGTGTTGCAGCACCTGTAGTCTGTGGTTGAGTTTGGGCCTCTGTTGTTGAAGTTTGTGTTGCAACACCAGTTGTTGAGGGTTGTGTTGCAGCACCTGTAGTCTGTGGTTGAGTTTGGGCCTCTGTTGTTGTGGATTGAGTTGCAGCTTCTGTTGATGTTGACGGTTGTGTACCAGAACTTGTTGTGGATGGTTGAGTTGCAGCCTCTGTTGATGTTGATGGTTGTGTACCAGAACTTGTTGTAGACGGTTGTGTTGCAGCATCTGTTGATGTTGAGGGTTGTGTTCCAGAACTGGTTGTTGACGGTTGTGTTGCAGCCTCTGTTGAAGTAGATAGTTGAGTTGCAGCCTCTGTTGATGTTGATGGTTGTGTTCCAGAATCTGTTGTAGATGGTTGTGTTGCAGCATCTGTTGATGTTGAGGGTTGTGTTCCAGAACTGGTTGTTGACGGTTGTGTTGCAGCCTCTGTTGAAGTAGATGGTTGAGTTGCAGCCTCTGTTGATGTTGATGGTTGTGTTCCAGAATCTGTTGTAGATGGTTGAGTTGCAGCCTCCGTTGATGTTGATGGTTGTGTTCCAGAATCTGTTGTTGATAATTGAGTTGCAGCCTCTGTTGAAGTCGATGGTTGAGTTGCAGCCTCTGTCGATGTTGATGGTTGTGTTCCAGAATCTGTTGTAGATGGTTGAGTTGCAGCCTCTGTTGATGTTGATGGTTGTGAACCAGAATCTGTTGTCGATGATTGTGTTGCAGCCTCTGTTGATGTCGTAGTATCTGGTGTTGTTGAACCTTTGTGATACAGATGTTAAGATGTCACAGACAAAATCTTATAAGCTATAACCATGGTAACCAAATAAGATGTCACCATAGCAACCAAAGTGATAATTTCAACAAAAATAAAAATAGGATACAAGAATATGGAACTGTTTAGTTATTGCAATAAAAATTGTTGTTTCTTGTCATGGTTACATTTATATTGAAGAAATATAAAGTTAGCAAATGCTTTATTTTACTTTACTTAATTTTCATTTACTTAATATGATTTTTAGAAAAAATGAATTGTTTTAATTCTAATTACCGGTAGTTTAATCTGTAAAAGAACCATTATTATTTAAGTAGGTTTATAAAGAACAAGTGTTGTGGTAAGTAAAGTGAAAATGAATAGTGCATTATGGGAAACTGGAGACAGGAAGTAGTAGTTGCATCATGGGAGAGGATTAACCAAGAACCTAAAATGAAGATATTTATAGAACAATTATATGAGTTAAGTAATGGTGAACAAATCAGGGAAATGTGCTTTATGGGGAAAATAAAACAAATGAATAGTGCATTATGGGAAATGAGTGACAGGAAGTAACAATTGAATCATGGGAGAGAAGTGAGTTTTGGAATAGTGAACAAATCAGGTAAATGTGTGTTATGGTATTTTGGTTATTGATGAAAGAAATGTGCAATTTTAGAAATTGGAAGAAGTAAAAGTTACATTATTGGAATTGATAGGGGTTACATACCAGGGGAGTAATTTGGTGACAGGACAACGAAAGAGAAGTGCATTATGGGATAGATGTAACAGAGAATCCAAGTCATATTGTTGGTTAAGGGTTTTTCAAGAAATAATGGGATAATGATGGGATACAGAAAAATTAAATTTGTAAGTTTAGGGCATTATAATTTGTGTTGAACACATTGATCTAATTAAGTGATGAGAGATTAAGGCGGGGGTTATTGAGTATTTGTAGGATAGGAAGGGGTCATCTATATCTACTGTTATCACCTGTTGTTGACAATCCGTCGCTGGTTACTGATGACGTCATAATATCTGTTGTAGTTGGTGCATCTATTTAAAATTTGTATGGTAATATATGTACAATCAGTCAAAAACAAACTTACTTATCTATTCCAAATCACAATATACCAAAGCAAAGTAAAAAACCGTAAAACTAGCAAAATAGGTTAAATATGTAAATTTTCGTCATGGAAGTGAGGCTTGGTGCTCCATAAGGATAAGCACCTCCCTTTTATTAATTGATTTATTAATATGCTGTGCTTAACTAAATAGGGACTCAAAATTTATACAAAAAAACATGTCAATGTGAAAAAATAAAATCATGCAAAATTTTGAAATACAGAAAAACCTCGTTATAATGCCCCTGGATAACTGTCGTTAATGTATTTTAAAGTCTAAAATCCATTTCTCCTATGTTTTTCCCATCAGAATTTATCAACAAACCCACTTATAACAAAATCTGACTGATTTCCTGTGATAAATCAAGGTTTTACTGTACAAAAAACATAAAAGTTATAAAAAATGCAAAATTTGAAATGTATCCATCCAAAAATACATACAAACACACTCTGCCTACTCAAACATTACATTTTCATAATACATACAGCAGTACAATGAAGACTTCACACAAAAACTGAATGACATAAAAATTTAATTGTAATGACAAACAGAAGTTATATATTAGCATTCAAAGGGACATAACTCTAACACAAAACAAGTCCAAAGACTAAAATCATTAGTATTATTAGACAAAAAATCTGCAATTAAGCATCCCAAAAGGGACATAACTCTTACATAAAAGAGTTTAAAAATTCAAATGATTAGTATTATTAGATAAAAAACCTGTGATTAAGCATCCCAAAGGGACATAACTCATCCCAAAGGGACATAAATCTTACACAAAACAAGTACAAGACTGAAATTATTAGTATTATTAAACAAAAGTCTGCAATTAAGCATCCCAAAGGGGCATAACTTTTATACAAATCATGTTTAAAAACTCTTAAATCATCAAAACAATCTATTGAGCAAATGAGATGGACATAACTCTGACAAAATAAAAACAAACTTACCTCCACAAGTCTTATTTGCATAAAAGCCATACAAGCAGGTACAAGTAAACCCTCCATCAATATTATTACAAATCTCTACCGAGGCAGTACAGTTGTGGGTGTTTAGTGTACATTCATTGATGTCAGTTGTACAGTCTGCACCTTCCCAGCCAGACTCGCAGTAACAGGTTCCGTTGTTCTTGTCACAGTTGACGGTGTTATTGGCATTACAGGAACAATTTTGAGCACAGTTTACTCCATAAGTGCCTTCAGAACATACTACGAAAAAAAGATGATGAATTAAAAACCTGTACTAAACAAGTTATGACTGAAATAAAATGTCATTTCAGAAGTGTCTCCCCCCCCCCCCCAACAAACAAAGCCCAAAATAGGAAATCCCCAACCATGTGCATGCTCAAAATATGAATAGCGAATGGCACATATCCTCTTTCAAAATGTTCCTGTGAAGTTTTATGATGATTTATTGAACTTTTTTTTTTAGAAAAGTTGCTGACATAAATGGAGTTAACACTTTATGTTTAACACATGTTCAGGGGACAAAAATAATCTGTTCAGGGGACATAAATACTTTGTTCAGGGGACATAAATACTTTGTTCAGGGGACATAAATACTTTGTTCAGGGGGACATAAATACTTTGTTCAGGGGACAAAAATAATCTGTTCAGGGGACATAAATACTTTGTTCAGGGGACATAAATACTTTGTTCAGGGGAACATAATACTTTGTTCAGGGGGACATAAATACATGTACTTTTTTCAGGGGACAAAAATACTTTGTTCAGGGGACAAAAATACTTTGTTCAGGGGACATAAATACTTTGTTCAGGGGACATAAATACTTTGTTCAGGGGACATAAATACTTTGTTCAGGGGAACATAATACTTTGTTCAGGGGGACATAAATACATGTACTTTTTTCAGGGGACAAAAATACTTTGTTCAGGGGACAAAAATACTTTGTTCAGGGGACATAAATACTTTGTTCAGGGGACATAAATACTTTGTTCAGAGGACATAAATACTTTGTTCAGGGGACATAAATACTTTGTTCAGAGGACATAAATACTTTGTTCAGGGGACATAAATACTTTGTTCAGGGGACATAAATACTTTGTTCAGGGGACATAAATACTTTGTTCAGGGGACATAAATACTTTGTTCAGGGGACATAAATACTTTGTTTAGGGGACATAAATACTTTGTTCAGGGGACATAAATACTTTGTTCAGGGGACATAAATACTTTGTTCAGGGGACATAAATACTCTGTTCGGGGGACATAAATACTTTGTTCAGAGGACATAAATACTTTGGTCAGGGGACATAAATACTTTGTTCAGGGGACATAAATACTTTGTTCAGGGGACATAAATACTTTGTTCAGGGAACAAAAATACTTTGTTCAGGGGACATAAATACTTTGTTCAGGGGACATAAATACTTTGTTCAGAGGACATAAATACTTTGTTCAGGGGACATAAATACTTTGTTCAGGGGACATAAATACTTTGTTCCGGGGACATAAATACTTTGTTCAGGGGACATAAATACTTTGTTCCGGGGACATAAATACTTTGTTCCGGGGACATAAATACTTTGTTCCGGGGACATAAATACTCTGTTTGGGGGACAAAAATACTTTGTTCAGGGGACATAAATACTTTGTTCAGGGAACAAAATACTTTGTTCAGGGGACATAAATACTTTGTTCAGGGGACATAAATACTTTGTTCAGGGGACATAAATACTTTGTTCCGGGGACATAAATACTCTGTTCGGGGGACAAAATACTTTGTTCCGGGGACATAAATACTCTGTTTGGGGGACATAAATACTTTGTTCAGGGAACAAAAATACTTTGTTCAGGGGACATAAATACTTTGTTCAGGGGACATAAATACTTTGTTCAGGGGACATAAATACTTTGTTCAGGGGACATAAATACTTATCATTTTACCGGTATTGAAGTTTTAAAATTTTAATTTTACACAGGATGTTCAGTATATGAAACTATAAAACATAAAAAGTTGAGAGCCAAAAATAAGGTTTTATATCTGTGAAAGGGAGATAATCCTTGTGATAAAGCAGAAATCATAATAAGAAGAAAAGTAATGCATTACTATGGAAACAGAAAATGAAAGACGCATAAATGATATATCATTCAGATGCATAAAATTCAAAATAATATATTAACTTTATATACGTGCTTAAAAATTGAAAAAAAAATACAACAACAGAAATAAAAGGTGTTGGTTAAAAAAGTGAAAAAATAAAAAGCTAGAAATAAAAATGCTAACATATACATGTAAACTGCCATCTATAAATAATTATAAACACATTTATATGTTTGCCACATGCTTATATTATAATTATTACATCAAATTTCACTTAACTTTCAAACATTTTTAATGATTAAAATATGTTGTTTTTTCTTTTTTTTTTTGTTTGTTTGTAATTTTAGGAAAAATGTAAAAATGTTTGGGAAAAATATATTCTAAGATAGAAAAACACTATTTGAGCTGTCAAAACACTCAGTATTAGCAAAATGTTTCAAACGGTTGTATTTTGTGAAGATATTCAGGCAACACAAACATGTATCATAATTTATGGATGACAGTGCAGATAATTATATATTACAAAACTAGCAGTTACTTCTCTTAACTTATAAATAATAGTATTTCATACCAAAATACAATCTTTAAAAAAAAATGTACTTCAAATAAAGTGAAATTTAAACAGAAAAAAATCTTTAATGATAAGATGATGGAGATGAAATTTATAAAGATATAGATTATGACAAAAAATATAAAAATCATACATGTTTTATGAATTATTACAGGGACAACATTACAAAGATAAAAATTTATGAAAAAAATGATATAAAAAGTGAATAAATATTATAAAATTACACAAGGAAATTTTTTTCATAAAGATTTATATATTTAAAATACAATTTTCAAAAAATATGTCAGATACTGAAAAATGAATACACATAAAATAAATAATAAAAATTAAAAGAAAGTTACACCTAAGTAACAGAAAATCAGGTTTATATAAAACTATTATAACTCCATCTTGACACGAAATATCAAAATTTGACATTTTGTTTTGTAAAATGGCATGGCTGTGGAAAAACTGTCATGGAATGTTTTCTATATCAAATCACCAAAACTTAAACATTATTCTGTGGGACAAGAATGAAGCCCATGGATTTGTTGGTCATATTTTCCATTTTCGCAATTTTGTAATTATTAGTACCGGTAGCCAAATTTCTGAAACTTGTGGAAATATACATAGTCCATTTAAAGTATTTTTCACAAATTTGCTAAAATAGGTTAATTTTTGAAGAACTTCTCGGAAATTAGTAGGTAATGACAGTTTTTGCTGGCAGGAATGTAAACCTAGATATTATCAAACTATCAATCAACAAGTTAATCTGTTACCATAGTTACATTATTTAACAAAAAATATTTATTAACTAATCCTTAACCAGCCTTGTGCCATCACCTTATCACTAAATGCCTAATTTGTTTAACAAATTAAATAAAACAGTTTCTAATGGTCTTTATATACCACATAATATGTGACATGGGTGGGACGCCATTATTCAAATTTGTGGGGACTGGAATCACATCAGATCATCCGATCCCATGTTTTTGTCAGGTAATGGTGTGAAAGTGGCTATAACAGTCTACACATGATTCCCACACTTGACTTCATTCAAAATTCCCTGACAGAATTGCAATTTTCCCTGACATTCTAGTGCACTGTAAAACAAGAAAACTGCTAAATGCAGCAATATGCCCTTTTGTGTTTTTGTCATTAAACTGGCAATAATTAAAATTCCCCGACGTTTACCTGACTTGGAACAATTTCGTAAAAAGTCAGCTGTGATACTGAAACCACTTAGCCACCAAGTTCCCCATTACAAGTAGAAAAAACTTCAACACAAACAGCACCGGTACAAATTTTTATATGGGGGATCATATGGTATATAAATTCATACTGTGACATCATTTATTTTGTGGTGTTTGATTTTATTTTGTTTTTTGGACATCCTGACAGATGAATTTACATGTCAATTTCAACAAAATAGTTAATACTAGTATTACGAATTTACCTAGAGTGGTGAGAACAAATCACAAATTTATAACCCATAAAATTTTTGTTTCTAAATTAGAACCATGAAAATTTTATCCCACGAAAATATATGATTTCACAGACATAAAAATGATTACATATACATAATATATAAACAAAACCAGAGGTTGCTATACATCTACAGGGTATTAATTGAAGTCAAACTATCAGTGGTTACCAGGTGCCTGGATACAATGTGCAATTTTGTGCATGGGATCCAGTTACCTGTTGCAGTTGTCGTCGTGGCAACCTCTGTTGTCGTGTCAACAGAAGCTGTTGATGTTGTACCTGTTACAGCTGCAGTGGTAGTGCCAGTGTCAGTTGTGACATCTTGTGTTGTTGTGGCACCCTGGGTTGTTGTGGCACCCTGTGTTGATGTGGCACCCTGTGTTGATGTGGCACCCTGTGTTGTGTCAGTACTAGTAGCAGCAGCTGTGGAGGTTGATGTATCAGCAGTAGCTGTTGTAGATGTGTCCTCAGCAGTTGATGTTGGCGTGATCGATGTTGTTGTTATTTCTGTTTGATCAAGGTTAATTTTTAACATTAATTTTAATTTTTTACAGAAGAACATTTTTTAAATTTATCATCCTGATAGAAATATGATGTGCATATTACATGAGGCATCACGAAACAAGGCCAATATATAAACAACAGGGGCTACCTTCCAACACGGAAAAAACTTACTTAGAGATAAACATGTTAATTTGCCATGTAGTTTTATTTCTGAATGATTGCTTTTAGAAAAGAAAAAGCAAATGTTATTCTGTGCAATAAATGATGAGCATAATTTTATCAGAAAATGACTACATGTACTTGGAAGCAAATTACAGCCCTTGACAATACAAAGTGTGTGCAATAAACATTTGCTACACAAGACAATTGTTTAGAAGCAAATACAGTTCTGGACAATACATAGGGTGTGCAATAAACAGTTGAATTACAGAACAACTGCTTGAAATAACTATACAGTTGTGGACAATATATATTATAGAGAGTGAAATTAACATTTGCTGTACAAGACAACTGCTTGGAAGCAAATACAATCCTGGACAATACATAGGGCATGAAATTAACATTTGCAAATACAGTTCTGGGCAATAAATATGGTGTGCAATGATATTTGCTTTATAGAACAATTTCTTTGAAGCAAATACAGTACTTAACAAAACACAGGGTGTGCAATAAACATTTGCAAATGCAATTCTGGACAATACATAGGGTGTGTTATAAACATATGATTTACAAAACAACTGCTTGGAATAAATATACAGGTATACAAAATATATAATATGCATTACATATGAAAACTTAACTATATACAAGTGACATGTCAAAGTATTTCACATTTCTTCTGGTTTTTTTTTTATAATAATTATTGAAAAAATAATGAAAAAGTTCAAATAGATCTAATCTTATAAAAAAAAATTGAAAAAGTTCAAACAAATTTAAAAAATAATAAAAATAGTTAAAACATATTTAACAAATAATATAAAAAGTTCAAACACTTTATTTTAAAAAAATAATGGAAATTAAATGAAATTAAAAACCATTAATAATGATAAAGTTTATAGCATTTTAAAAAATGATGAAAAAAATCAAACAATTGAAAACTAATTATGTTATTGAATTTGTGTATGATGTAAAACGACATTTATAATATCCATGATTAAAATTGAAAAAATTTAAGTGTGAAAGACTTTTTGCTAAGTACACAGAGTGCAATATGGTGTAATCGAGAAATTTTCGCATCCATTTCATTTTTGTGAGAATAACAAAAAGCTATAATAAAACTTTCACAAATATATTATTTTCATATATTTCCTGTGCAGTTATAATGACAATCATCTGATGTTACTAAAATAAAAGTATGCAAATATTTTGAAATGACAATTCTCACAAAAACTGGCACAGAAATTTCCCAATTTACAGTAGATAATAAAATCACATTTTACAATACATATGACATAATACTTTAATGATTCATCAGAAACAAATCAAAGCATCAAGCATGTGCATTGGATTACAGACAGATGATTGGCTGCAACCAAATACAAATCAACCAATCAAAACTGAAAAAGGTTTAGACAAATCAAAGCATCTAGCATGTGCATTGGATTTCAGAAATATGATTGGCTACAGCCAAATGCAAACTAACCAATTAAAACAAAGCAAAATATTCAAGACTGTTTGCAATTATTTTTTACCAAATTCTAAATACTTGTTTTATTTTGAAATGCTACTGGACCAGAGTCTCTAATTGTCATGTAATCATATGAATTTTTCATTTATGTACAGTAACATATGTAAAACCATATTGCAGCTTTTGTTTTCACATGGATAGTTTGTTTGCTATTAACAGTTAATTATAATCAGACTTAAGATATGATTTTATACATAAAAGTAACAAAACATAAAATTAAGGTGAAAAAATATGAATACAAAAAGTGCAAAATGAAATACAAAAAAATGTGAAAGGCTGGATACATAAAACAATGGTGTAAAATGGTGTAACACAGATTTGGTTGATGTAAAAATGTCTTCAAAAGTTATTAAACTAGAATTCCATGAGTATTGATGACTTGTCTGAAATGTATTGTTTTGAGAAGTTGACATGCAATTATGATATCTACTACCTCATGATTGATAGGGCTCTGTTTCAGGGGAGGTAATCAGTCATTTAAGGGGACATAACAAAATTGAATGCCTGATTAGACTAATGGAACTGGCATGGCAGTAAATTTTGCATGTTTTTATTCAGTTTGTAATGAAGACAAATTTTTTAAACCAAATCTTTAAATGAAAGTGAATTAAAATATAGCTCTAGCAAATTTATACAATGTATAAAAATAGCAAGAAATTATTTAACACACACTATATACATTTATAAAGATTTATCAGAATTTTAAAGCTTTCCAGCTTAGTTTTGTGCACATGTCAAAAGCAAAATAACATGTCTTTTATTTTTAATTTGGTGGAAGGTACAAGTGTAATTACGATGACATTTGGCACTCAAAACAGCAATACATGTGTGTGTGTTTGTTTGTGTGTGTGCATACAGGGCCCTCAACTGACCCAAAATTAGCAAGTCACACCCAGAATTTTTGTTAATGAACTACAAATTTTTTTACCTGTAAACACAGTTATTTAGTTCATAGCCAGATTCCCATGGCAATTAACAAAATTATGATTTTACAATTTTGAAAATAAGGCAATTCCTACTATATGTGTATTTGCTCTTTTGCAGACTTGCATATTAATTTTTACAGGGAAAATACCTGCATACATAGGTCTCAATGGAGGTCATGCCCTACATTTCAGATATTGTTAGTTGAGAGTCCTATGCATGTGTGTGTGTTAAGATGAAAACATAAATATAAATTTGTGTGTGTATGTTACATAAAAATTTTGTATGCTCCACCAGGAAAAATACTATTAATAGACTTTCAGATTAGACTCAAAATCGAGATCCTGTGTCTCAGTGCACGCTAAAGAACCTCTGTAGAGTTCAAAAATGAGTAAGCCACCTGTGGCCGCTACAGAGGACGCTTACAACTAGAAGTGAATGAAACAGACTGAGCAACAATATAAGATAGACTGTAAAATTCTCAAGGGGAGATAATCAGTAATATAAATATCTTACCTGTACATATTAGTCCATTGCCTTGGTAACCAGCTTTACAGGCACAGGTGAAATTGGAATCTATGTTTGTACAATTAGCATTGGTATCACAGTTATCAGTACCAACATCACACTCATTTATATCTGAAAATATTACATCAGGGCATTCATTATAATGTCCAACAAAGGTAGATAACTCATGCATTAAAAGGATAAATACCTGTCCGATAAGGTAGGTCTTATTAACCACCTTTAGGTCTAAAATAGGTCAAGTGCCCCTTGTTCCAAATACAGTCTAACATGTTTATAACCAGGCCCTGCTTAAGCAGTTGGGACCCATATTTGACTTTGTACTATTTATGTATTCTTTATAAGCATGTTCATTATATTGTATACAGTAAAACCTCGATTCATCACCACCATTTGTTCAGTTAAATTTTGGCGTTATAAAGGGGTTTGGCGATAAATCAGGGGAGGCCCATAAAGAAAAACATAAACAAAATGGATTTTGGGACATCAAAATAGTATGGTGATAAGCGAGGTGGCAAAGTTATCGAGGGGCATTATAATGAGGTTTTACTGTATATGTGCATAAGCTTAAACAGAGAAGAGGTCAGGCCCAATATTTGACTTCGTACTGCCCATGTATTTGTTGTAAGTGTGTTCATTATATTGTATATATATGTATAAGCTTAAACAGAGAAGAGGTCAGGCCCAATATTTGACTTCGTACTGTCCATGTATTTGTTGTAAGTGTGTTCATTATATTGTATATATATGTATAAGCTTAAACAGAGAAGAGGTCAGGCCCAATATTTGACTTCGTACTGTCCATGTATTTGTTGTAAGTGTGTTCATTATATTGTATATATATGTATAAGCTTAAACAGAGAAGAGGTCAGGCCCAATATTTGACTTCGTACTGCCCATGTATTTGTTGTAAGTGTGTTCATTATATTGTATATATATGTATAAGCTTAAACAGAGAAGAAGTCAGGCCCAATATTTGACTTCGTACTGTCCATGTTTTCTTTGTAAGTGTGTTCATTATATTGTATATATATGTATAAGCTTAAACAGAGAAGAGGTCAGGCCCAATATTTGACTTCGTACTGTCCATGTATTTGTTGTAAGTGTGTTCATTATATTGTATATATATGTATAAGCTTAAACAGAGAAGAGGTCAGGCCCAATATTTGACTTTGTACTGCCCATGTATTTGTTGTAAGTGTGTTCATTATATTGTATATATATGTATAAGCTTAAACAGAGAAGAGGTCAGGCCCAATATTTGACTTCGTACTGCCCATGTATTTGTTGTAAGTGTGTTCATTATATTGTATATATATGTATAAGCTTAAACAGAGAAGAGGTCAGGCCCAATATTTGACTTCGTACTGCCCATGTATTTGTTGTAAGTGTGTTCATTATATTGTATATATATGTATAAGCTTAAACAGAGAAGAGGTCAGGCCCAATATTTGACTTCGTACTGTCCATGTATTTGTTGTAAGTGTGTTCATTATATTGTATATATATGTATAAGCTTAAACAGAGAAGAAGTCAGGCCCAATATTTGACTTCGTACTGTCCATGTATTTGTTGTATTAAAGTGTGTTCATTATATTGTATATATATGTATAAGCTTAAACAGAGAAGAGGTCAGGCCCAATATTTGACTTCGTACTGCCCATGTATTTGTTGTAAGTGTGTTCATTATATTGTATATATATGTATAAGCTTAAACAGAGAAGAGGTCAGGCCCAATATTTGACTTTGTACTGCCCATGTATTTGTTGTAAGTGTGTTCATTATATTGTATATATATGTATAAGCTTAAACAGAGAAGAGGTCAGGCCCAATATTTGACTTTGTACTGCCCATGTATTTGTTGTAAGTGTGTTCATTATATTGTATATATATGTATAAGCTTAAACAGAGAAGAGGTCAGGCCCAATATTTGACTTTGTACTGCCCATGTATTTGTTGTAAGTGTGTTCATTATATTGTATATATATGTATAAGCTTAAACAGAGAAGAGGTCAGGCCCAATATTTGACTTCGTACTGTCCATGTATTTGTTGTAAGTGTGTTCATTATATTGTATATATATATGTATAAGCTTAAACAGAGAAGAGGTCAGGCCCAATATTTGACTTCGTACTGTCCATGTATTTGTTGTAAGTGTGTTCATTATATTGTATATATATATGTATAAGCTTAAACATAGAAGAGGTCAGGCCCAATATTTGACTTTGTACTGCCCATGTATTTGTTGTAAGTGTGTTCATTATATTGTATATATATGTATAAGCTTAAACAGAGAAGAGGTCAGGCCCAATATTTGACTTCGTACTGCCCATGTATTTGTTGTAAGTGTGTTCATTATATTGTATATATAAGTATAAGCTTAAACAGAGAAGAGGTCAGGCCCAATATTTGACTTCGTACTGTCCATGTATTTGTTGTAAGTGTGTTCATTATATTGTATATATATGTATAAGCTTAAACAGAGAAGAGGTCAGGCCCAATATTTGACTTTGTACTGCCCATGTATTTGTTGTAAGTGTGTTCATTATATTGTATATATATGTATAAGCTTAAACAGAGAAGAGGTCAGGCCCAATATTTGACTTCGTACTGTCCATGTATTTGTTGTATTAAAGTGTGTTCATTATATTGTATATATAAGTATAAGCTTAAACAGAGAAGAGGTCAGGCCCAATATTTGACTTTGTACTGCCCATGTATTTGTTGTAAGTGTGTTCATTATATTGTATATATATGTATAAGCTTAAACAGAGAAGAGGTCAGGCCCAATATTTGACTTTGTACTGCCCATGTATTTGTTGTAAGTGTGTTCATTATATTGTATATATATATGTATAAGCTTAAACAGAGAAGAGGTCAGGCCCAATATTTGACTTCGTACTGCCCATGTATTTGTTGTAAGTGTGTTCATTATATTGTATATATATATGTATAAGCTTAAACAGAGAAGAGGTCAGGCCCAATATTTGACTTCGTACTGCCCATGTATTTGTTGTAAGTGTGTTCATTATTGTATATTTATATGTGTTATAAGCTTAAACAGAAGAGGTCAGGCCCAATATTTGACTTCGTACTGCCCATGTATTTGTTGTAAGTGTGTTCATTATTTTGTGTTTTACTGTAGTACTTCTAGATTGCTTATATCAGAGAGTTGGGCTGATACATGATACATACAAATATAAATTGTATTGGTAATAAAGTATGTAAAGATAAAACATGTAAATATTAGACATTAGGTATGGTATATGTGTATAAACCATAATAAGGTGTTCTATAGAATCAGCATTGGGTTCAAATAATCACAAGCAGCCAACAAATGTTGACCACGAGGTTGCATGCATTTAACATATTTTTTTTTGCATTTGATCACAATTTTGAAAACATGGCTTCTGTTTTTTCAAGGCATGGGTCAGGATGAGCCCATCAGCTAAATTTCTATATTGAACAAAGCAACACTTAAAATTTCTCTTACCAACACACTGTCGACTGGAGTCACGGACAAATCCACTAATACAGGCACATGTATACGATCCATTATTGTTTGTACAATTGGCATTATTTCCACAGATTGTAGCATTATTACTACATTCATCGATGTCAGCGTCACAAGTTTGTCCTTCCCATCCAGGCTTACAGGTACAATTACCATCAACTTTATCACAACTGGCAGCATTGGTAGTACAGGTACAATCATTGGCACAGTCTTTACCCCACTTGTTATTACTACACACTGCAAGGAGATAAATATATTGACTGATTGATTGATTGATTGATTGATTGATGAACCAACAGACTGACTGATTGATTGATTGATTGATTGATTGATCGATTGATTGATGAACCTACAGATCAACTGATTGATTGATTAATTGATTTATTTCTTAATTTTATTGGCTGGGGTGGATTGATTTACTGACCCTGCAACTGATCCATCAACCAACTGACTGATTTATTAATTGACTAAGTGATTGATTGATGGACGAGTCGACTGACTGTTGGACAGATTGATTGATTGACTGACTGACTGACAGATTGATTGATTTATTGATTTATTTATTTATCGGCTGGGGTGGATAGAAAGAGTGATAGATGATAGTGAATAGAAGGATGATGGGTAGATGGTTGGGGGATGGAAAGGTTATGTATAGAAAAACCAATGTGTGGATAGATTCTACTCACTGCATTTGTCACTTACTGAAGAGATTAAGTTATCTTCAGATATTAGTAATCTCTACAATTCTGATCAGCTTATTATAAGTAATGGCCATAAAATGCCATTCTGACCAAATAATATCTGCTAGAAAGTGATAAATTGAACACAAACATACCTATGTCCAAATCACATATATAAAAAAAAAGCAAACATACAGGTTCATGTCCAAACCAAAATCGTAAGAGCAATAAAAAAAATTGAAAATGGGCAGGTTAAGTTAAAGATGTGTCCTTCCACCAAGGAAGTGAGGCTGGGTGCTCCGGAAGGGCAAGCACCTCCTGTCTTGCTAGCAACACCGGGCACTCATAAAATCAGAAATGAGAATGAAACAGCATAGGACTATGGGGCGACAAATATATCCAGGGTATTTTAGATACAGAGACATCAACACTTTTCTCCTCTTATTATTTTGTTATTATAATTTTTCGATTGCTAATGATTTCTAAGTATACATACCGACACACTGTCCTCCGGCGGCTACGTATCCGGGGTTACAATCACAGACATATGAACCATTTGTGTCACGGCAAACAGAATTTGCGGGACAGGTGTAATTATTAGTGGCACATTCATCTATATTATTTTCGCAGCTATTTCCGTCCCATCCAGATTTACATTTACAAGTTTCAGAGACTTTGTCACAACTCTCAGAATTTTCAACAACACAGGAACAGTTCTGTATGCAATCATCCCCAAACTTCCAGTCATCACAAGCTTTTAAAATACAATAAAATATATAAATGAATTTAGAAATTCTGGCATTTAGTCATAACCAGAAACAAATATCATATCTTTGCCACTATGGTAGCATGCTTGCTTTAAATGTGGGAGGTTGTGGGTTCTAAACCTGGCCAGGGGTTTGACCAACTTGAAAATAGGTATTGACTGATCTTTTGACAAGCATTCACGATTTAGAAATGAAAGTCACTGGGTCCTATGATAGAGACTATAAAAGCTGATGCCATGTGTCATGGCGGGCATGGCATGTTAAAGAACCTCCCTGTACATTGCCCTGAAAACACTACAAAAGTTAAAATATCTGAATATCTGTTATTTCACCTACAGCTGATGACATATATATATATCAGAGGTCCGGAAACGGTCATATTTGCCGGACATGTCCGACAAAAAATTATTTAGACCGACGTGAAAAATCGCCAGTCAGACATTTTTTGTTTTCGGACATTTTCAATTTTACAACAGAAATATTAAACAGACAAATCAGATTTCGGTCCGATAAACTACCGCTAGTCTGTCTGTCGGCCATTTAAACTCTACCTGACTTCACTAAGTGTATTGTCCTTACCACGTGTTTACTTGTCAACTACAACAGTATTAAGATCAGGTGATTGTTTATTAATCAGTACAAATACCTGTGGACTTAAGTAGTAGCGTGCCGCATGTCTTTTTCTTTTGTTTCCCAGTCTGAATCATTATAACTTTCTTTAAAGGTGTGTTTGTTTAATAATAAGTGCATGGTTGTAACGGAAGCCATAACGAGTGTCGGTCAAGGGTGACGGTTTGTTATCAAAGAGGTTCCACGCGGGGTGTTGAAAATTACCTACTACGCGCTTCATGACCTGGTGACTGTTTCTTTATTAATAATTAAAGAAATGCGATTTAGTTTTATTTTAATAAAAGTTTAGGCATTAATATCTTTCATTCACATAAATATATTGGAACCTCGTCAAGCAGTTCCCGTTATATCGTGATTCATGATACATGAATTCCTATTTAGAACCTCTCGCGATAATATTCTAATTACAATTCGTGTATCTTCGGAATACGAAAATTCCCGATTGTTAGTAAACAATATGGCGGACGTGCAATATCAAGCACTGTGGACAGTAACGAATTCTGATAATAACAGCATATCAAGAAGCTTAGAAAAGCAGTAAACGTCTTAGTCTTAAATTTCACCTAATACACACGCAATAAACATTGTCGTGTAACAACGCACATGGATTAAAATTGGCAATCGCGGTAGCTCAAAAAAATTCTTAGCCCTGTGCCGACGACCTTTTTTTTTTTTTTTGGCTTGTACAAAATGTCCGACGGGCCGGACCGAAATTTCCGAAGCCCTGATATATATATATATATATATATATATATATATATATATATATATATATAAGGTTGTCACTCATGTATTAAATTATAGTATTTTCCATTTTTACCATTTTAGATGGATTATAAAAAAGTTTGGTAGATGTTAACGAGCTTACCTTTACAGGTGACACCATCCGTGTCTAACGCTGCCCCGGAGTACAAGAACAGGTGTATCCTCCACCTGTGTTATTACAGTACCCTCCTGAGCATGGTGATGTACGACATTCATGATATCTAAATATAACAACAAAACCAGTTAACATCGATTATCTCCCTTTTATAAAACAGTAAAAATGATACTACTGTATAAAATAACCCTCTAAATTACCTCCCTTTATATGAAAAAAATGTGAATAATAAAAAAAACTAAAGTCTAAATGAGGAATTAACCTTACAAATTGCTTATAAAACAAGATATATCATTTCAAAAGTGTCACCTAAACAAACCCCAACTTGGAAATCCATGTTTTCCCCAACAATGTGCATGATTGAATTATGAATTATGGCACGTACACTCCACTTTGTGATGTTTCATAAAGATCTGTGAAATAGTGTTCAGAAAAAGTTGTAGCCAAAATGGTGGAAAATAATTAAATACTAAACCCCCCTCCTAACTTAGTTAGGGAGAGGGCATGATTATTAAAAATTCAATGAATGATACAAAAGATTGTTAAAAGCTAGCAAATAAAAGACAATCTTACCGACACACGTCACATTGTCACTGGCAAGAGTGTAACCAGAATTACAAGAACAAACTTCAACAAAATTTACCACAGCACAATTGTCGGTACAACTGTAAGAGGCATTGCACTTAGTCTCCACTAAAAAACAATCATATATATATAAGATTACTTAATTTGTGAAAATACTAGTAGTTTAATCATGAAGAAAGAAATCAGAACAACCAAATCAATGAATAATTAATTAATTTATTAATTCATGTAGTCATTTATTTATTACTCTCTTCATTCATTCCTTCATTCACTTATGTATGCATTAAATTATTTCAATATTTTGTAAAATTTGCTAAAATACAAGATTTTTTCTAAAAGAACATTAATAATTTTGTTACGGTAACTTGGAATTCTATGCAATTTATCGATGACCAATAATTTATTTATTGGTGTATTTATTCATTCATTTATGTAATCATCCAGTCATTCAGTCATTCATTCATTCATTCGTGTATTTGTTCATTCACTTACCGTAACATGACTGACGAGTCGTGATGTTCAGGGAGTAACCAGGATTACATGAACATTGATAACTACCAACATTGTTATTACACACTTGATCACATTTACTCTGCCCTGTTTTACATTCATCTATATCTGAAAACAAAAATTCAGTAAATTAGTATAAAGGGTCGTAACTTCCAGATAATGACCAAAGGGCTGCAACTCCCAGGAAAATGAGTAAAGGGCCGCAACTCCCAGGAAAATGAGTAAAGGGCCGCAACTCCCAGGAAAATGAGCAAAGGGCTGCAACTCCCAGGAAAATGAGTAAAGGGCCGCAACTCCTAGGAAAATGAGTAAAGGGCCGCAACTCCCAGGAAAATGAGCAAATGGCCGCAACTCCCAGGAAAATAAGTAAAGGGCCGCAACTCCCAGGAAAATGAGCAAATGGCCGCAACTCCCAGGAAAATGAATAAAGGGCCGCAACTCCCAGGAAAATGAGCAAAGGGCCGCAACTCCAAGGAAAATGAGCAAACAAACTTTCGTCAATGATATGCTTATCTACAAGTAAATTCAGTGAATTAGGGTCCCCAGTTAGTAGGTACTTTTTGTGATTTGAACTTATAATAATATAATATAGAATCTTTTTTTATACAACAAATTTGACATAAGGAGTTTATATTTTAAAAAAATTCCAAAAAAACAGAATCTTTTTTTACTACAATGTATTAGCTAACATAAAGAATGGAGTGACGTGAAGTGGGGTGTGAAGGTGGTGTTCTAGGCATCATGTCAATTATTTCATTGATTTAACAACTGAACTGTTTTGACTATGAACGCCATTTCAAAACTTCAATTTTTATATTTTCATTAAGAAATTTTTTTTTAAATTCTAGAATTAATTTTTGAGGGTTAATTTGCAATCAATTCTGGGATTATATTTTCACGTTTTGACCACGAAATTGAATGTGCAAGAAGTGACTGTAGTCACCCAATGTTTACTGTGTTATATGTATACTACGTGACATAGTTGTGTATTATGTCACCAATAACATCATTAATTCAGTGCATATACACTGGACGGACACAAAGTCATGTCCGATGATCTTGAAAAAATTGCAACATACATTACAGGAGCTATCTAATTCGGCGAGGAAAATGTTTGATTTACACACAGACATTTTGATAAACTTAGTGAAGATGAAAAACAAATTGATCATCAAAACACAAAGGCATTCTGATACCCAAGAAATAAACCACCTGGGAACATGGAGGCAGCCTTTTTGTTTATCTGGTTATAGTTCCCCGGGAAAGTGTATTGCCAATATTAATATTCAAACACAGTCATGTGGTTGTTTAGCATTTATTGTCCTATGAATGCCATTGCTCTCAAACTGAAAGAAATAGGAAATGCGTAAGGCTAGTGAAAATATATCAAAATGATTTTTGATTCTCCTTCCTTGGACCATTGTATTAAGAAATGGACCCTGGTTGGATGTTTGACATACCTTCACACTGTCCTGTTGCAGCATCTAACTGGAAGCCAGAGTTACAGCTACAAACATAACTACCCTCATTATCATTACAAAGTTGGCCACATTTCCTAGGAACCAGGTCACATTCATCGATATCTGAAAAAAAACAAGTTACACATTTTAGACACATTTAGACATTGTAATGAAAAGAAGAGCCTCATTCAGGGTAAGATGCTGTAAACCAACTTTTATTTGCGTGCAATTAACTTTTGCACATTTGGCAAGGACAAAATAATCAAAAAAGTTAATTGATGTGAACTTGTTTTTGAAAAATAGTATTGTTCATACCAAATGTTCAGCTATAGTCAATACCACGACATGGTTTTGGCAAGAGAATCATAAAAGTTACTATTAGAGGTTGTTTCCACTACAGGGACTTTATACAACAATGCAAGCTGCTTACATATTAATTGTTTAGTGTCTTTGATATTGTAAGCCTAGGGTTGTTAAGGCCCTCAAAAGTTTTATGGCCGCCATCACAATATTGTTGATAAGTATGATGTATATGTATCATAAATTATCCTTGATATATTCGACATCCCATAGTTCCATCCTATTACTTTAATTCTCAATTTTAAAGTCACATGTCTGGCCAGGGTTCGTACAGACATTTGGACTCCAAATTTAAGGACCTTTTAGGGTCTTTTCAGGGTCTCATTTGCAAATTTAAGGCCTAATCAGAGGGAAAGTTTTATATGAAAAGCATTGGTGCAAAGACAATTAAATCAATAAAACAGTTACTTACATGTCCATAGTAACAACACTTGAAGTGGGGGTTGATTTTGGGTGTTTGGGAGGGCCAGGTACCTTTAAATCGACATTTCAATGTAACTTATTTATTTATTTATTTTGATAAGTCTAATTACAACCACTTAATATCAACACCTAATTTGCAAATTTCAAGGGCTTTTTAGGGCCTTCAGGATAAATTCAAGGGCTTTTTAGGGTCAGGCTTGTTTTTAGGGTCTTTTTAGGGTAAACCTCAAAATTTTAAGGACTTTTCCAGGCCTGTACGAACCCTGCTGGCTGTATCTAGGTAGACAGGAGGTGCTTACTCTTCAGAAACACCTGGTCTCACTTCCTTGGTCAAATTTAACATATTTAATGTAATTTGAGTTTCAAAGATTTTACTTTGATATTGGGATTGTAATTTGGACATGGACTGGTACATGTATGTTTATGTTTAGAATATCATGGATATGCCATATCTCATGTGGAAGTTCAATGATCAACTGTTAAATTTTTCAGCAGTTAGGGCCAAAAAGTGTAAATAGCAACAATATACCTACATGGCTAAATAAAAATGCATTTGACGAAATGAACAAACTATAGGCCTCTGAACTGTGTTTGTTCTGAACTGACAAATATACTCACTAGTACAAGATCCACTGCTGTTTTGGTATCCTGTTTTACACCGACATTCATAGGAGCCGAGCGTGTTGTAACATTCCATATTGGCTCCTGTACATTTGTCTCCAGGTTCACACTCGTTAATGTCGCTCTTACAATAAGTGCCAGCCCATCCACTTTTACACTGGCATCCACTGACCTTGTCACATGATGAGGTTCCTTGTTCACCACAGTTACAGTTGTTGGCACAATTTGGCCCCCAATGAAAAGCGTCACATTCTAGGGGAAAAAAAACAACATAATTCAATAAACGAAATAATAAAGTCTTTGAAAATGTGAAAGAAAGAAATGGCTAAGGACCAAGGAAAAGAACCCTGAAATAACAACGAAGGAAGCAAAAGGAGCCAATTGGAGAGCTGCCGGTAAGGGAGAGGCATTTTGATGGTAGTAGTAATGACACTAGAAGTCAAATATGTATATATAGGAGGGCAAACATGCATTACCTCTATATATAGTACCCACCTGTACAGGTAACTCCGTCATTTTCCAGGAAATATCCATCACTACAAGAACAGGTAAACCCACCTCCAGTTTTCTCCACACATTTGTCTTTTTCAGAACACAAATTTAATGTGACATTAGCACATTCCAAAATGTCTAAAATAAAATTTAAATATTGTTTTTATTATCAAAAGTAAAGAAATAAATTAATTTTTAATTTTTTTTGTTTGAGAAGTGTTTTGACACTTCAATGACCTGAAAATATAGAGCACATCTGACAACCAACTTTATAATTTTGCCCCCGATGTATATTAAACAACAAGAGTAAAGTGTCAATATGTCACATATGCCCCCACTTCATTTATGATAGATTGATTGATGGGTTTACTGTCCCACTCAATTTTTCAAAGTTTTTATGGTCTTGTGACCTTGACCTTGATGACATCAATTTGGTACGCAGCACATCTTTTATTTTTATATTTTATTTCTAGATTTAAAAGAAATGCAAATCAGACACTGTAACCATCATTTGAAGCAGGATTCAGATCACAAAAACAAAAATGAACAAATAAATAATTTTGCGGCGGGCCAAAAAAGTTGGGCTGGCGGTGATGAAAATCTAGGAATTAATTTTATATGGCCTTAGTTGTAAATATTTGCAAAAAATATCCCTGTATGCTGTCGTAAAATGTAAAAAATTCCCACTATACCTATACAGGTCTGTTGATCAGATTTTAACTGGAATCCCGTCTTACAGTAACATTTAGCGGCTCCGTTTTCAACTTTACAGCCATACTCACAACTGAGACCACTTGATACTGAGGCACAAGGATCCACATCTAAAATAAAACACAGAATTAAATCTAAAGTATATTTAAAACATTTAAATACAGCCAAACCTGTCTATAACGGTCACCAAAGGGAACCAAGAAAAGTGGCCCCTATAGGCAGGTGGTCTTTATATACAGGTTTAAATAATATGAATAAAGAACAATTGGGATACAAATCTACTGGCCTTAATAAGCAGGTGGGTCTTATATAGAGTTGGCCTTTAAGGCAGGTTCGATTTTATAGGAAAACTTATTTTTTTGTATCTGAAAATTGTTTTCTCAGCTATAATAGAATTCAGCTATAATAGAACAGCCTAAAATATGATGTCATAATATGTTATAGAAAATTGTATGACATCACTAACCGAGGAAACATGAGTGATACTACACATGTGTAATATGATTTTTATTAGATGACAATATTGTATGGATTATAGGGGTGATTATACAATTGTAGATACAGTCAAATCTATCTATAAAGGCCACCCAAGGGAACAAGTAAAAGTGGCCTTTATGGACAGGTGGTCCTTATATACAGGTTCAAATTATATCAATAGAGAACAATTAGGCTACAATTCTACTAGCCTTTATAAGCAGGTGGCCTTTATATAGAGGTGGCCTTTAAGGCAGGTTGGACTGGAATTGTTTACTTACTTTCTTTAAAACATGATTTTCTATCATCATTCAGAGAAAATCCAGGATTACAGAAGCAATTAAAACTTCCCTCGACATTGTTACAGAGCTGTTCACAATTGTTAGCATTTGTTTCACATTCATTGATATCTGAAAAAAACATAGAAAACAATAGAGATATATTTTCCATTTAAAAGTATGAGACAGACAGAGAGAGAGAGAGAGAGAGTTTGTTCATTGTATGCATGCGTGTTTAAGAAAGAGATTTAGATCTTGTTCAATAAAAAGTGTGAGTGTGTATGTGTGTGTGTGTGTGTCAGAGATGAAGAGAGATCTTGTTCATTTGTGTGTGTGTGTGTGTGTGTGTGTGAGTATGTGTGTGTGTGTGTGTTTGTGTATACAGTATAACCTGTGTATAAAGACCACCCAGGGGACTTGGCAAAAGTGGACTTAATAGACAGGTGGACTTTATATAGAGGGTCACCTCTAATGAACGAGTTATTATATATTGTTAATATTGTTTTACAAATGAGTGAAACATATGTAGTACATATTTAAATACTATTTTATTAAATTTGTTAAAAAATAATTTTCATTATAGTTTTTTAAATAATTTTTGATTGACTTTTCAGAGTTAATGATAGAAAATATTTGAAAAGTGTATCTAATCATATGATTACATGGTTACTGTATCAGTATACACTTGACTAATTGTCTTAGTTTTCTTAAGAAGCAAGGTGTCACTAATTAAGATAACAGGTATAGAAAACATACTACCTGTAAATAACAAAGACTATTTCTACCTTCTGATTTAATGGCTTCAGTCATTGACATGAGAATAATGACTTTATATGGTTTTTTTCTTAAATTTTTACTTATTATAACTCAAAACTATACTTGTTAAATGGAAAATGGTAAAATTTTGAATGTCTCTCTATACACTGATCAAAGATTTGTAATTATAATAATTATATATTTCAAATCTTCATACATTAAGACTATAAGAATTCAGTTGATTTTTTGCACAAACTTAAGAAATTATAAAACTTACTACTTAAAAAATTTGATTGAAAAAGTGGACTTTATAGACAGGTTGAGAAGTCATTTGGGACTGAAAAGGGTGGACTCTATTCACATTAGACAGGTGGACTTTATATACAGGGTCATTATATAGTGAAATCCATTGGGGATACTTCAGACTGGTTGCTATAGACAGGTGGACTTTATATGGAGGTGGACTCTATAGCAGGTTATACTGTATATGTGTGTGTGTGTATACATGTGTGTGTGTGTGTGTGTGTGTGTGTGTGTATACATGTGTGGTGTGTGTGTGTGTGTGTGTATACATGTGTGTGATATTACCTTTACACTTGAAAGGTCCATCTTGGTTATAACCAGGTTTACAACTACAGGTAAAGCCACCATCATTGTTCTGACATGTAGATGTGTCTGAGCTGCAGTTATTTGTGTTATCAGCGCTACACTCATTTATATCTGAAACAGAAAATCAAAACCAGTTACAACTGAAAAAGAATGCCATTTAAAAATTGCCCCCTCCCCTACTCAAAATTAACCCAACTAGGAAATCCCCAATCACATGCATGATCAAAATACAAATACAGTAAAACCTGTTTTAAGCGGCCACTGATGGGACGGGACAAAAGTGGCCGCTTAAGACAGGTGGTCTTTAAAACCAGGTTGTTTTCCAGAAGTCATATATGAAGAAAAACGAACGAATTTATTTAGTTTTATACATCATTTATCTATATTATATATATTTCATATTATCACAGTATTGTTGATAAGTTTGATGTCTCTATGTCCAGGATTGCCCTGAATATATTTGACGTCTCATAGTTCGTTGTTCCTTTCGCACAATTTTGATTACACACGTGGCGGGTGTAGCTAGCTAAACAGGAGGTGCTTACCCTTCCGGAGCACCCGGCCTCGCTTCCCTGGTGGAAGTTCACGTGTCTAACCTAACTTGTCAGTTCCAAAGTTTTTACTTTGCTTCTGGATTGTGATTCGGACATGGATTAGTATGTTTGTTTTTGATTATATACATTTTCGTCTGATAATCGCTTGTTACCGTAATGATTTATGTATGGATAGGAATGAATCAAAAACGTAAAAAAAAAAAAAAACACAAACGGAAGAGCTACTCATCCTCAAAAACCCTATAGACCTTTCCTATTTGTAAAAGACGTATCAGGTACTCAGTTATTATTCTAAGTTAAATAAAAGCATAGATCAATTTTTTTTTTTGTTTTTTGTTTTTTTTTGTTTACTCAATCAGCTGTTGAAATCAGGGTTCCTTACAACCAGACACTAATAGCCCTTTATATGTAACGCAGACAAATTTGGGTACATGTATTTTCTATTTTCTAGATTGTTGTGAAAAGAAAATTCGAAAAGAATAAAATGTTTTGTCACCTCTTTGATATCTGTACTTACCGTTTATTTTTGTTTTCTTTTATTTATTTATTAAAACTCAATTTTATTAAAAAAATCAACAAAAATACAAAATTACATTAATTTAAAAGCATTTAATTTAGGTTTCTTTTCGGTTTGTGATCTGTAAAATATATTAACCGTTATAAAATGCTATATGGCGGCATTGGCGATCACATGCAAGAATTTCAGTTATGTCCTATAAGACGACCCCCATCTCAAAAAATAGGAATAAAAACCGTCATATATGCGAGGATTACGGTATATATTTGACAACATAATTAACCATATCATGGCAAAATGGCCGTCTAATCCAGGCTCTTCCTTGCTGCTGGTCACAAAATTAGTGGCCGCTGACCGCGTTACACAGGTGACCGCTTATTTCAGGTGAAATATATAGTAAAATTCATTGGGCGGGATGCAACCTGGCCGCTATTGGCAGGTGACCGTTAATTCCAGGTGACCGCTAAGGCAGTTTTTACTGTAGCTAATAGCACATAAACTCCACCCAAAGATTGTTCCTCTGAAGGTTCATAAAGATATGTGATATAGCTTCGAGAAAAATTATGTAAGAGGAAATGGAGTAACATATATGATTAACAAAAATAGACCCCTATAAGGACCTTTTATTCCCATTGGATACGGGACCATATCAGTTCAAGTTGTCCTGTAAAAACTACGTTATTCTGAGAATTTGCGACATAAATGTTGTCCAAAATGTCCTGCACAATCATAATGCGTTATTGATCATGTGGTTCATCGGTGAACCACATTTCTTGTCATGTGGTACATGGGTGAACCCAATTTCTTGTCATGTGGTACAATGGAGAACCCCATTTCTTGTCATGTGGTACATCGACAAACCCAATTTTTATCAGGTGATACAGTGGCAAACCCCATTTCTTGTCATGTGGTTCAGCAGTGAATCCCATTACTCATAATATCAACTTACCCTGACAGTTGCCGTTGACTAATTGGAATCCTGTCAGACAACTACACTCATAAGATCCCTCAGTATCTGTACACGTCTTGCCCGCTCCACAGATATCAGGTGTTCTGACACACTCGTTAATATTTGTTTGACAACGCGTGCCTTCCCATCCACTTTTGCACACACAACCAATCGCTTTATCACAAGTGTCTGCACCTCGCCCACAATTACAATCATTTCCACAATTAGGACCCCATTTTCCGTAGTCGCAAGCTGAAAAAATATAAAAACAAAGCATTCTGAGCATTGCCAAATAAAAAATATAAGGGTGCACAAGTCTACTTGCACTTTCATATTGTATATGATGTATGAACCGGAACAAAACTCACATTTTGTCTTTAACTCAAGATGGTAGACTCACATAACAAATATGAGTACATGTATCTGCAAGCGTTTAGAAAAAAACCCGACAAAACTGATATTTTAAAGAAATTTTCTAGGTCCACAACTTTAGTGAACCTAAAGGAAACTCAAACATAATCTGTTACTCATGACGGTAGCTCACATACAAATTATTCATTACTTCAATATCTGCAGGCCTTTGAAAAAAAGGTTTTGAAGACATTTATAATACAGGGCGTCATCTTCAAGATCAATCTAAGCTGATAACATCTATATTTGGATTTAGTTGAATGTTTTAATATATAAGCTTTATTAATTCTAAAGTCTGTCCCCGTGTAGATGATAAGGTATGGTTACTTCTAAGTTGAAAATGGCAGGACTCAAAGTGACCACTTAAATCTAGCCTATGTGGCTGCTTACATCGGCTCCTTGTTTAAATTTTTTAGATGCCAATGAAAAATTTTAGTTGCCAAAAATGAAAATAATGAGGATTTTTTCTGGAAGCCCTGTCGAGAAGTATGTTGTCCTGTATTCTGATGATGGAAATTTCTGTAGCAAAGAAGGTGACAAGTAATAAGAAAAAGGTAGCAAAATCAAGATTATGGTTGCCATGGCACCTAGTTTAGTCACCACTGAATGGTGGACAATGTGTAGAGATGGAGGGGAAAGAGATAGTAATCAATGATTTTGTTAAATGTTTTAAAAACTTCCTTCTGCCTTTAAATTTGAAAAATATTCTGAAATATAGCAAACTTCAATATGACCTGCTGGCAATATAATTATGATCTCATTACAAAGATTACATTGTATATTTTGACAATATGTGAAATTTTGTGTGTAAGGACTTACTGTTTGTGACAATGAGATATTTTTTAAATCTATAGAAAATTAAATAAATTTGAATAAAGATTGATATTTTTCACTTACTTGTGCTTAGTCGTAACAGCAAACCTGTATGTGCATCGGCAATTGTCAAAAAGAAT
This sequence comes from Anadara kagoshimensis, assembly GCA_021292105.1. Lineage (NCBI taxonomy): Eukaryota > Metazoa > Mollusca > Bivalvia > Arcoida > Arcidae > Anadara > Anadara kagoshimensis. Next base: position 42,373,751 of record CM037867.1, read on the forward strand.
GTCTGTAGAAAGGAAAATATTGGTGTTATGGGGATTTTACATGGCGAAAATAGCGAAGCTTACACCCGAAGTGATGTCCTTGGTGACGTTTTACGTCATATGCGCAACAGAATCCGCCATTTGCCTGGTTTTTCAACATGTTAAATCCCCATAGCGTCAACGTTTTACCTTCTGTAGATATAATCTAGGCTAATCGCAGATGCCCATACAGATTTCCTGTTATGACTAGGTACAAGTAAGTGAAAAATATCAAACTTTATTAAATCTTATTTGATTTTCTATGGATTTAAAAAGTATTTCACTGTCACAACAGCGTGGTTTCTGCAGTACAGTCGAACCTGCCTTAAAGGCCACCTCTATACAAGGGCCACCTGCTCATAAAGGCCAGTAGAATTGTATCCCAATGGTTCTTAATTCATATTATTTGAACCTGTATATAAAGGCCACCTGTCCATAAAGGCAACTTTTGGTGGTTCCCTTGGGTGGCCTTTATAGACAGGTTTGACTGTAATTTGCTAGCTTATCACTGTAGTCAAATTGAGAAATATGAGTGATTTTTCCCTAGTGGAAACTACCTTTATTCCATAGTAATTTAAGGCAAACAAAATCACTGTAATAAGGGGCGAGGGGATTGTAACGAGGTTGGAGTTAATTAAACTCACCAGTACAACTAACTTTGTCTTCATTAAGTATGTAACCATCAAAACAGCTACAGCTATAACTGCCAATAGTATTGTTACATTTCTGAGAACATATATTACCATTACATTCATCAATATCTGAAAATTGAAAAAACGTTAAACAATAATACATATATGATGTTCGATATAAAATTATTGATGTTTGATACTCCCCAAATCAAAAATACCAGGGTTCCACCCTGAAACTAACTTGTTGGTCGGCCACTTGATATGATCGGACGAACACCAAAATGTAACAGGAAAGGAGAAAAAATGCAGCTGCCAAACCAGAACTCGAAAAAACAGGACCTTCCCAATAACAGAATAACGTTCTACTAACTGAGCCTCCAGGCCACCTATTGAGTCCAGCTTACCACAATTTTATTTTTAAGTATTGTAATTTTATCTTAAGACCTTAAACATGGGACCACCATGAAAATAAATTATTTTTACATGATTGTTAAATGTTACGTACCTGTACAATTTAATCCATTTGCCTCCAGTTGATAGCCTCCCGGACAGATACAAACCCAGTCTCCTGTCTTATTATCACATCCATAACCACAACTTATGTTTTGTAGTGCACAATTATCTATCGCTGAAAAAAATATTAAGAATTTTATATAAAAAAATTGCATATCAAAATATTTAAAAATGAACAAGTAAATTAAGTGAATTATGATCAGATCCGCCTATTCTGTAGGGCAATTATTATCGATAGCTGAAAAATATTTAAAAACTTTAAATATAAAAATTAAAACTACATATAAAAAGATTTCAGATTAAGCGAATTATGATGCCCCCCCCCTCCCCCCCTCCCAAGTTTTTCAGTTAAAGGGTAATAATTTATTAAGATTGTTTTCAAATAATTTTTTTCTTAAATTGAAGGTAATTAATAGTAGGACTGTCACAGTTACCCTCGTACCCATGAACAGGTAGGGTAATGCTTGTATGTGGGTAACAAAAACACTACCCAGTACCTGATAGGAATGCATAATATAAAATTGTAGCTCAGTTATACTATTAATTTTAAAGAAAATCACTAAATTTCTTCCTTACATGACATTTCAATTTGTACATTGTTAGAGTGTCAAGACCCAAAAGTTTACATAATGATATATCAAAGTTTGATCGGAAAGTCTCTCAGATAACGCATGTCTATAATGAAGTTTACATAATGATATATCAAAGTTTGATCAGAAAGTCTCTCAGATAACCCATGTCTATAATGAAGTTTACATAATGATATATGAAAGTTTGATCGGAAAGTCTCTCAGATAACGCATGTCTATAATGAAGTTTACATAATGATATATCAAAGTTTGATCGGAAAGTCTCTCAGATAACGCATGTCTATAATGAAGAAGTACGAATAATTTCCGTCATTTAATAAAAAATTTTTGAGTACCTGGGTAGGCGTCAGGTATAAAGTTTCCATTACCCCGGTACAGAAATTGGTACCAATGACAGACCTAACTGAGGGATCGCTGGCCACAATGTTCTGACAAAAGCCCGGAATGGTTGAATTACACAAAAAAAGAGAAAACTCTGCCTGAATTGTACCATTTAATGACATCACTGACATTGGTACGTCATTAGTTGCTGTGAGGCTTCTTTGGTACCATGATGGCAGCCAGAGTCGGAACACAAAAGGCATGGCCAGCTATATGTCAATTATTAGTAATGTAATCAAATGATTCCTAAAAGTTCCATGTTAACATGGATATACATAATAAATATGCTTACTCTGATTACAAGTTTTCCCATCTGCGAGCAGTTCATAGCCGAATGCACAACCACATGAAAAACTACCCTCGCTATTGAAACACTCCTGCTGACAACCATCAGTATCTAGATCACATTCATTTATATCTAAAATTAGAAATTATTTAATAATAAATTAAACATTTTTATGCATTAGTTTACATTATAAGTTATACAGGGCTTTGGCAGGTTACCTGGCCCTGTGTACCCCGTCAAAGATTTATGTACATTCGTCTTTGACGGGGTACATGGGGCTGTGTAACCTGCCAAAGCCCTGTTTAACGTTTTTGTCACCCTTCAAAGCGTTACCAGTTGGATCTTTTTAACTTCCATTTCGTATTATGTTTGACTTGCGTTCTTTGTCGCCATGTTTGTTTATCGTAACTAGACGTCAGCGATGTACGAGTTACTCCCCTTTTACCATTAAACGTCGCGTGCGTTCATGTACCCCGGCAGATTTCCAAACATCGTTCCATGTACCCGGGCAAGTTAACCAATCGCTATGCGAGAAATTTCTTTGAAGGGTGACAATAAAGCTTGTCCTATAGCAAGGTTAGCTAGAACTGTCTCTTGGGAGACAAACACCCCCCCCCCCCCTTTTTTTTCATGTTTTTTCACGACCTTGAACTTTAAAAAATGACCTTGGTTAAAGGCCATGACACACTGTTGGACCATGAAGATTATTCATGTGAAGTCTTATGAGTCAACCAAGTAATTATGAGATATGGCCAGAGCAATTTTGTGGCTGATAATCTGTCCCATTCACAATTCAAAATCTTATGGTTTTTTCCCCAACCACTTTGTGAATTTTCACAATTTTAGAAAGTTCAGTATTAAAACCAGTATATTTGGAGTTTTCTTTTTACAATTTTAGCATTTACAAAATTTATTTTCACAATCAAAGAGCTCGGCCCAATTTAAAACTTTCTAGAATCAGTCCATGGGGGTGTGAATATACACTTTGAAAGGTGCTGTGATCTGTAAGTGCACTCTTAAGGCCAAACCTAGGGCGCGGTGGCCTAATGGATAAGAGGTCAGTCTTCAAATCCAGGGTCTCTCACTGCTGTGAGGGAAAGTGAATTTTCCTTGCTGTTGACCTAATCTGATTCACCTGGTATCAGTATAATGGACTGGGGAAGGGGTACGCTTACCGACTCTGTGAGCTAGCACAGTAAAGTCGCCCTGAGTGCGTGCTAGTACAAGGCAGACCATACAACACACTTGCACTTCACATGCATCTACAAAATTGTTCATAGATTAATCCATAGAGATTAAGTAAATAGTTCTCGTCGTGAATAGCTGAAAAATTGCTGATGCAACGTTAAGCAACATTCAACCAACCAACCAATCTTTATAAGGCCACTCAGCAAAAGAGGCCCCTGCAGGGTAGAAATATAATTTCTCCTATATACTGTATAATGCTTATATTTTGCTGTGGTTTTATTTTTGCTACATTGACAGTCCAGTGTGTTCCTGGGAAAATAAAACTGTGGCTAAAATATATGGGTATTACCAGGCCATTAATCTTGCTAGATTAATTTTCTTTTAATCAGATAAGACAGCGAAATATGAACACCCCAAATACACTAGTCTTTGTCAAACCACGGAAATTTGACACTGAAAATAAAGCTATATACGGTATCATGAGAGAAATGTTGAAAATTACATTAAAATTTTCATTCTTTTTTAAACAAGCTTAAAACATTTGTATATTGGAAAAATAAATTACTTGTGAAAAAAAGTGATATAAAGAAGAATTTTGGATTATCTACCTTGACAGTTATCGTTGATTTTATTATATCCTGGAAAACAGGTACACTCGTAACTTCCTTCCGTATTTGTGCAGTTAGATTTATTCAGGTCACAGTTATTAAGAGAGGTGCTGTTGCATTCATTAATATCTAGAAATTCAAATTACAAAAAAAAAGTTAAAACAAAAATTCTTCACAGTCAATATAAATATTTTGGTTGGAGCGATGTTTACTAATTTCAAAGCCATGAAAATCATATTAAATAAATCAAAAACAAACATACCAATCCATGTTTAAATTACAATCTCAAAACAAAGTAAAAATTTTGAAACTGACAAATTAGGTTAAACACATTAAACTTCCATCTGGTAAGTGAGGCTGGGTGCTCTGGAATGGTAAGCACCTATTGTTAAATTAGCAAACCAACCACATGTGAAATCAAAATTATGAAAGAAAGGGACATGGCAAATAAGATCTTTTAAATAGCTTTTAACTAACATGGCAAGAGAATCAACTTAAACTATATTTTATATAAATATCAGAACCTTATAGTATGCAATATTGACAGCAGAAAAAGAGTCAACTAAGTTACCATAGTAACAACAATTACCATAGTGTAACAATAATTGCCATAGTAACAACTTACCATAATAACAATAACTGCCACAGTAACAATAGTTGCCATAGTAACAATATGAGTCATACCTTCACATTTATTATCCCTGTCTACAAATCCTGGGGGACAAGGTGTACAGTTGAATCCCCTCCCTAAATCTTGTTCCTCTTGCGGGGTGAGATCTGTGCAACTACGACCCTCAGAGCATGGTTCTGCTAGACAGGAGTTGAAATTCTGATTGCAATCATCACCTGAATACATAAATATAGCCGTTAATAATATAAGTATACTGGTAACTGAGCATGTAAACAACTACTCTAGGATCCTGCTTGGGTTCTGACCAATGATGAAGTCCAATCTGACAAACATGAACAATCAATAATCCGAGAGACATAATCGGTTAATTAAATGATTTATAATTATAATAATAGTACTTTTTTGCATTAGAATAAATTTTGTACAGTAGTATCAAATAAAGCTGACAATTTTACAATAAGTGGATTATTTTGTGTTTTAGAGTCTGAGACATGTGTTCTTTCTTTGTGTTTAAGAGTCTGAGACATGTGTTCTTTCTTTGTGTTTAAGAGTCTGAGACATGTGTTCTTTCTTTGTGTTTAAGAGTCTGAGACATGTGTTCTTTCTTTGTGTTTAAGAGTCTGAGACATGTGTTCTTTCTTTGTGTTTAAGAGTCTGAGACATGTGTTCTTTCTTTGTGTTTAAGAGTCTGAGACATGTGTTCTTTCTTTGTGTTTAAGAGTCTGAGACATGTGTTCTTTCTTTGTGTTTAAGAGTCTGAGACATGTGTTCTTTCTTTGTGTTTAAGAGTCTGAGACATGTGTTCTTTCTTTGTGTTTAAGAGTCTGAGACATGTGTTCTTTCTTTGTGTTTAAGAGTCTGAGACATGTGTTCTTTCTTTGTGTTTAAGAGTCTGAGACATGTGTTCTTTCTAATTTTTTTTTGCTTAGCATGATACCTCCAAAAGTTTAACCTCCTGGTACCTAAAACCGAATATCATTATCCGATCACCTTCCAAGTTTAAGAAGGAAGAAAAGGAAATGAAATGGACTTGACAACATTAAAAAAAACTACTCGAAAATGTTGGCGATGATGGATTATTGATGTAACTATGACAAACATCCGATCGTCTACGATAATTGTGATATAACTAATGTCCACTGAATATTTTCACTAGCAAACAGCAATAACTTTATAAATATTACAAATGAATTATTATTGTACAAATGTTACAAAATACATTATGATAATGATGATTTCATCAGATAAATAAATACATGTACATTTTATAGAAACATGGTATGTGCATTAGCATGTGTGCTTGTGTTTATGTTGAGTAACCCTGTTTTACACCCCAGTCAAGATTCTCACACTTATATCCAGGGATTAAGTTCAGAGATAGTGAATGAAACCGAAGCACTTAGAGGAAACCACTGGTATGTGCATTAGCATGTGTGCTTGTGTTTATTTGAGTAACCCTGTTTTACACCCCAGTCAAGATTCTCACACTTATATCCAGGGATTAGGTTCAGAGATAGTGAATGAAACCGAAGCACTCAGAGGAAACCACTGGTATGTGCATTAGCATGTGTTTATGTTGAGTAACCCTGTTTTACACCCCAGTCAAGATTCTCACACTTATATCCAGGGATTAGGTTCAGAGATAGTGAATGAAACCGAAGCACTTAGAGGAAACCACTGGTATGTGCATTAGCATGTGTGCTTGTGTTTATGTTGAGTAACCCTGTTTTACACCCCAGTCAAGATTCTCACACTTATATCCAGGGATTAGGTTCAGAGATAGTGAATGAAACCGAAGCACTTAGAGGAAACCACTGACCTTCAGTAGACAAACTGACAAAATTCTCATACTACGGTCAGTCCAGAGTCAGATTCAAACCTAGGAAATGAGAGAATAGTGCAGACTTTAGTCCACTTGGCCACCAAGGTCCTCCTCTGTGTGTTTATGTGTGTCAGATTCAAACCTAGGAATTGAGAGAATAGTGCAGACTTTAGTCCACTTGGCCACCAAGGTCCTCCTCTGTGTGTGTATGTGTGTCAGATTCAAACCTAGGAATTGAGAGAATAGTGCAGACTTTAGTCCACTTGGCCACCAAGGTCCTCCTCTGTGTGTGTATGTGTGTCAGATTCAAACCTAGGAATTGAGAGAATAGTGCAGACTTTATTCCACTTGGCCACCAAGGTCCTCCTCTGTGTGTTTATGTGTGTCAGATTCAAACCTAGGAAATGAGAGAATAGTGCAGACTTTAGTCCACTTGGCCATCAAGGCCCTCCTCTGTGTGTGTATGTGTGTGTTTTAACTGTAAAACTCTTATTTATAGATTGATGACTGATAGAATGGGGTTTTAAGTCACAGTCAAGAAAATTTCACTTATATCGAGACTTCATCAGCTGTAGGTGACATGGCAGAAATGATGACCTTAGCAGTGCATTAAGGCTAATGAGCAGGGAAGGTTCTTTAGCGTGCCATGCCTGCTGTTACATTAGGCATTAGTTTTGAAGGTCTCTTCTGAATGACCCAGTGACTTTCATCAAGTGCTTGGTAAAAGAACAGTCTATAGCTATTTCAAGTCTTGGTCAGACCCCCGCAGAGGATGAACTCATGTTCATGAACTTAGTGCTCTACCCACTGATCTACCAATTTTTATAAAAACCCTTTTGAAACTGACCTTCCCATCCTATGCTGCAGTTACAAGTTGCCATTTTGAACAATGAATTGGTGGATTCTTTGGTTACGTTGTAATTACATTCACCATTGTTGCTACAACCACTACACAATATGATTAAAATATCAAGTGTTTCCGAGACAAGATTTCCACTATCCTGGGCTAAAATACTGAAATATAATTGAAAAAATGTACATTTAATATTTAATTTTATTTACAGAAAATTATCACGGGATAGTCTGGATGTCTAGAGCTGAAACACATATTAAAACGTTCCAATGAGGGAATCAGAAATGATAAATTTTGTTAAATCTTGTTTCCTGCCCATAGTTTCTTCCAACTGATTATTTTGAGTATCACATCAGAAATGAATACTTATATTCAAAACAAAAAATCTTAAAGTCAATTAAATGGCCAACAAGTATGGATTTTGCCTGATGTGTGTCACATACATGTATAGACTAAGAAAAACATTCTTCAAATAGTCTACTTATAAAAAACACAGGGGGGGGGGGGGGGGGGGGGGTTGGTTGGTTCAAAATTGTGGTGCAGGACCTTTTGCCTCTTCATTAAACAGATCCCACACAGGGTTTTGAAAGTTCAATATTATCAATGAAACTTTTTTTATGAAAGCCCCTGTGCAGACATGTTGTTTAGAAAATGCAGTATTATCCTCGTAAAAAACTGCAGGCCCATCAGATTTTTACAGTTTTAACACCACATGTCCCGATGTAAAATCAAAAGACCCTGGACCTCAGACCTGAGGAATTTTGAACCCCTGAAAAAGTAATCACATCAACCCATACCTTAAACTGGTTTCATTTGTATCGGCGGGCGTCCATGTTCCTTCACCTGTCGTTTGATTGAATGAAAAACCGGTAGCTGGGTTAGAGGCGAGGATATAGGAGGCATCTTGTTCTGAAACATTCAGCCTAAAAGTGGCTTCTTGACCAACTTCAACTTCTATAGAAGATGGCCCCGAAATTTCTGGAGAAACATTTTCTGAAAAATAAAAATAAAAAATAAAATGACACCAAATTGAAACTGCCTAAAAATAACTTTAGAACAGACCTGTCAAAAGTTTAACACTGAGCTAATGTAAAGGATTCAAAACTTGTCTGCGGAGTAGCTCAAATACAGTACAGACCTGTCAAAAGTTTAACACTGAGCTAATGTAAAGGATTCAAAACTTAGCTGCCGAGTAGCTCAAATACAGTACAGACCTGTCAAAAGTTTAATGTTGTACTAATAAAAACGAGTTTAAACTTGGCTGCAAATGTGCCAATGTATAGATGGCTAGTAGCTTCAGAGATAAAGATGGCAACTGTCGAAAAAGTTGTCAAAATATAGCTTATAAGGGATAGAGAAGAGAGTGTTAAACTTTGGACATGCCTGTATATCCAAAGATCATCTGAATACAACAGAAAGGGGGCATCAACTGACTTTGCAAGCAAAGAAAAAACCTGGCTTCATCGCCATCATTTATCAGACAAATTTTGGTGTTATAATGGGATTTAATGATAAGTTGAGGAAGGCTTATTTAAACAAAATATAGAAGAAATGGATTTTTTTTATTATGAAATGTTTGACATGCAGATTACAAAGACATCAACGAGCATTATAACAAAGTTTTAATCAGGTACTGTACTAAATAACAGTAAAAAATCATCACTAACTAAACACTGCTACGGTATTACAAACTTTTCAGGGATTTATCAGGGTCTTTTGGGAAAAGGCCCTAAACTAAAAATTGGGAAAAACTATCAACTTTCTGCTCATTTTGGGAACTTCAACATCATGTCAGAAATCAGCTTACTCACAACCTCGGATGCCTTTGATGTAGAAGTGGTATTTTCATCTTGTTTTGCAGATGTTGTTTTAAAATAATCCAGACTCTTTTAATTGATTTTGCTGATTTTGGGGGATTCACAGAATTTACTTTCGTTTTTGTTTAAAAACAACACAGTTTTCTAATTGGGAATTTTCTCAGCCGATTTTAGGAAAAAATTAAGGTTTTTCCCATTGGGAATGGGGACGAATTTCGGCCCTAAATAGATCCTTGATGAATCCCTGACTTTTCATTACTTAGATTCACTAGAAGAGTATATGTTGTTGATATGTTTGATGTCTCTGTGTCCAGGATTGCCCTGGATATATTTGACGTCCCATAGTTCCATGTTCTTTTTTACACAATTTTGATTACACACGTGGCGGGTGTAGCTAGCTAAACAGGAGGTGCTTACCCTTCCGGAGCACCCGGCCTCACTTCCCTGGTGGAAGTTCACGTGTATAACCTAACTTGTCAGTTCCAAAGTTTTTACTTTGCTACTGGATTGTGATTCGGACATGGATTAGTATGTTTGTATTTGATATAAAGTTAATTTATCTTTTAGGACCATTAAGTGATCTTTATAGGAGTTTTGTATGCAGTTAAATCCCTGATTAATTGCCACCAATGTTTTAGTTATAAACCCCTGATTAATTGCCACCAATGTTTTAGTTATAAACCCCCGATTAATTGCCACCAATGTTTTAGTTATTAACCCCCGATTAATTGCCACCAATGTTTAAGTTATAAACCCCCGATTAATTGCCACCAATGTTTTAGTTATTAACCCCCGATTAATTGCCACCAATGTTTTAGTTATAAACCCCCGATTAATTGCCACCAATGTTTTAGTTATAAACCCCCGATTAATTGCCACCAATGTTTTAGTTATAATTTGCATAATAAAGGGTTTGGTGATAAACTGATGGAGTCTTAGGAAGAAAAACAGAAGAAATGGATTAAGTGTGGTGATAAGTAAGGTGGCAAAGTTATTAAGGCGGAAATACTACATTGGCGTATGTCTGTCTGAAGTGCTGAGTTTCTGTGTATGTGTCATATCCCATATGCATGGGGGAATACCATATGTGTATTTAAGTATCAATGTGAGTACTAATGTTTGTGTGTATGTGGCATTCCTATATGCATGTGTGTTCATGTGTGTGTGTGTGTGTGTGGTGGGATGCTGTGCATGTGTGTGTTGTGTGTAAGAAATTGGTGAATTAATAAATAATATGCCTCACCGCCCTCTGCTATTTCCTGTTGAGCTTCCGTAACGACTGATCTAGCCGAGTTACCGACAGACTGATCACCAGTAGCCAGGAAGTCAAAAATGCACGCCTTATTAGTTTCTCCACAGAAAGTAGTCGCATTATCAACCAGTTCTTTAGGGAACTCATCAATAAATAATGGTTCAAAGTTTGGATCATTATAGGTGGACCATGACGTGCCTTCATCATATTGGAATACTGAGTTTTGTGCAGTTGTGGCCCCTATTAAATATCAACACATATAAACTAATTATTTGTGAAAATCACCTTGACATTTATGAAATAATTCAATATCAGCCCTAAAATTTACATAGAGAGAGTCCTGTCTTATACAAGATGTCCCATTCATGGTTCTCACACTTGACTTCATTCAAAATTCCCTGACAAAATTCCACACATCCCTGACATTCTAGTGCACTTTAAAACAAGAACGCAGCTAGGCACAGCAAGATATGCCCATTTACATTTTTGTCATTACCAGTAAACTTTTAACAATGATGGCAATGTACCAAGAGACATAACATACTAAAGTTGTGCCACATGAAAGGGAAACAAAAACGAAGGCACTAGACCATAATATGTCCTCTTCTGTTCAGCAGTATGGAAACAGTAGGCCGAAAAGAAATGGCATAAATAAAATTTAAAAAAAGGGTCACAATTCTAGATAAAGAAATACAAAACTTCCTGACATTTTTTTTTATATTCCCTGAAAACTTCTTGACCCTGAAAAAAAATAAAAAATAAAAATTCCCTGATGCATTGGGAACCATGGTATGTGGATAGATTTCACTGTACAGAAAAACCTCGATTCATCGCCATCATTTGTTCAGTAAAATTTTGGCGTTATAAAGAGGTTTGGCAAAAAATCGAGGGAGGCCCATAAAGAAAAACATAAACAAAATGGATTTTGGGACTTCAAAATAGTATGGCGATAAGCGAGGTGACAAAGTTATCGAGGGGCATTATAACGAGGTTTCACTGTACATGTATTTGTATTCTAAATAATTAAAAATAGACATGATACAAATACATACAAAGTTGTCCAAAGTTGTTGAAAATTTTTCTCGTAGTGTTGACTTGAGTTCCATTAACAGGTAAGACTGTTCCATTCGGCAAGATAAAATCATTGTTAGGATTACCATCAGCATTACCCAAAAAACCTCTGGGTATTCCTTTCAGAGATTCTGGAAGCCTAATGGAAACTGTTAACATGCGCACCCCAATGTTTACAGTCACACCAATATCTACAAAATACAACATCAATATCATAGAATATTTTTTAGATTAAAAAAAGATTAAAAGATTAAAAAGATAAAGATTAAAATTCCATAAACTGATAAAGAGAGCAGAGAAAAATATTATCCATCTTTCAACCCCCCCACCCCTGCTGCCACAGGTGCAAGAAGGCCTAAACACTAAGGATGCATTGAGAGGCTGATAACATGTTGAAATTGATTTATAATTTATGTATTTCATGGCATGAAAAATAGAACCAATAACCATTAATGCTGACAGATAAGGAAATCTTAACCACTCTTCAAATATGTTCGGTACAAAAGTCTTGTCAAAAATTTAAGAAACTTGGGTTTAAATTCCCCTATCTGGTAACTCACTTGCTTTTTTTTTGTTTTTAAATAGAGAAGCTTAGTTTTAAATAGGTCAAAATGATCAAAAAGAAACCCAGAAATGAAGGGGTGCTGAAATTAAATAGTGAATTTTTTAAGTTAAACCTTGGACCAAGGTTGGTGCCCAACTTGATAAGGTGTGCAAGTAATTAAGCGATTTAATTACCATGTTTGATTTTGCTGAAAGGGAACTAACTCTAACTTGACTTACCTGCGCTGCTGAATCCAAGAACAAGACTATTGTTGCTTCTGTCTAAACTTACACCAGCGTTAATGGTTGAAAAGTTTGCGTTATCATTAAACTGAGCCGAATAATCTCTACCATTTGCATATATGACCACGCCTAAAAATAGAAATAAAAAATAATATCTATTCACACTTAATTTTATTTCCCTGATGGTAATCTCTCCCATTTGCATATATGACCATGCCTAATCTATTCACACTCAACGTAGAATTCATTTTATTTCCTTATTTCTCTCATTTTGACTGGACAATGAAAAATAGAAGATTGTAGTTGTAGGCAAAGAAACCTGTGACTAGTAACAAAAACATGTACTTTGCTTAGCCTGTATGGACAAAAGTGTAAACTCAGTTTATATGACTGTATGCACACACACACACACACAGACAGACAGACAGACAGACAGACAGACAGACAGACAGAGAGAGAGAGAGAGAGAGAGAGAGAGAGAGAGTGTGTAAATAAAACCTACTGTCTTTATTCCTGTTAAGTGCTATCTGAGCCGAGGCATTGGTCAGCAGGTCCTTTATGGCAAAAGCAGAGAATACAGTGGCATTAATCGTTGTTCCATTCTCAGTGGTATATTTAGCAGTTCTAGCTTGGACCTCAAATTTAACATCACTCTGATCAACTTTCATCATGTAATACTCTCCTAAACCGTTGAATGTGTACTGATGGTTATCGAAGGTGATGATGTGTGGGTCACCAAAGTTGAATGCTAAAAAATATTATTATTATTATTATTGTTATTATTATTATTATTACTTTTCTATATCAACAGAAGGAGTAGGAGTGGAAGAATGGAACTTTTATGCCAAAGTCAAGATTCTTTCGCTTATATTAAGGTGCTCGGTTCTGGAATGATGGAAGAAACCAGAGTGCAGAAGAAAACCAGCAACCTTCAGCTAGCAAACATACAATTCTTACACTAAGATCTGCCTCAGGTGGGATTGAAACCTAATGAGATACATTTGGCGGGAAACAGTATCAGGACCGCATCTTGTGTGCAGGACAGTGAATTACCACACACTGTTCACATTTCTATGTTGATTACGTCACTAATAACACCATTTACGTCACAATGTTTTCGGTTTTCCGGGAAGCATATTTCTTAAAAATCCATGCGTAAACAGTAAAAATTTATTTAGATCTTATAATTTAAGATTAAAATTATAAGATCTAGATACATTTTTTGATTGGTGTTATCAGTGAAGTAATCAACAATGAAATGTGAACAGTCTGTCGCAATTCACTGCCCCGCAGACACAAAGCAGTCCTGATACTGTTCCCCACCATATGTATCTCATTAATGTGAGGCATTGTGATCCAGGGTCCATACAGACATTTGGACTCCAAATTTAAGGACTTTTTAGTGTCTTTTCACGGTCTTGCTTGCAAATTTAAGGCCTAATAAAGGGGGCAACTTTAGCAAAAAATATTGGTGCAAAGGCAACTAAATCAGTCAAACTTGTCCATAGTAATGACATTTAAAGTGGAGGTTGAAGTTGGGCCTTCAGTCGGGCCAGGTACCTTTAAATTGCACATTTCAATGTAACATCAATTTATTATTTATTTATATCAGTCTATTTGCAACCACTTAATCTCGAAAAACAGACACCCAACTGGCTAATCTCAAGGGCTTTTTAGGGCTTTCTGGATAAATTCAAGGGGTTTTTAGGGTCAGACTTGTTTTTAGGGTCTTTTTAGGACAAACCTAAAATTTTAAGGACTTTTCCAGACCTGTACAAACCCTGTGATCCATAAATGCATGCCTTAGGCCACTAGGCCATGAGGCCCCCACCAAACAAGAAAGACAAATCAATTTAGTGAATTAGGATCCCTGCCAGGCCAGCAGGTTCTTTTTTTTGTGATTTGCACTTCTATTCAAAGGACAATAACGCCCAGAAAAATGAACAAACTAACTCAAGTTATTGTTGTGCACATCTCCTATCAATGTTGATGCTATGTACTTTTCAAGTTTCATGAAATAGTGCTTCTTAATTTAACAGAATTTGTACAGACAGAATTTCAAACGGACGGATGAAAGGACGGAAGGATGAATAGAAACTTGAATTTAATATCCCTCCTATTTCTTGGAAAGGCTGGGATAAAAATAAATGATACTATGACAAAATATAAACTGCCATCTATTTAAGAAACGACATTCTGATCATGGTATTTCAAGGGGTAATGAAAGATAGTGTGGTGCGTGCCAAATTCGATGAAGGGCAAAGCCCTTCATTTTGAATTTGGCACGCGCCACACTATCTTTCATTACCCCTTGAAATACCATGAGCAGAAATGTCATTTCTTATATTTACAATTCTTTCTATTAATAAATACTTTGTACCTTAGCACTATTTTTTCCATATCTGCTCTTGTGATATAGGGTTATCTGCGTATCTTATATGATCACATGACCCCGTGTGGGACATGACATAATATAGCGGGAAAATTGATACACATCAAGGGTCATGACCCTTATTGTCTTTCAACGGGAATTGCAATACAATTGCTTCTGTATGCTTCATTGAAGAGAGATACAGTCATATTGTAAATATTTAACAATTACAATTGAACTGTCAAGTGATGTTGTTTTAAATGCTGTAACTTCTATCACTACAGTCAAACCTGTCTATAAAGGCCACCCAAGGGAACCAGTAAAAGTACAGTCAAACCTGTCTATAAAGGCCACCCAAGGGAACCAGTAAAAGTACAGTCAAACCTGTCTATAAAGGCCACACAAGGGAACCAGTAAAAGTACAGTCAAACCTGTCTATAAAGGCCACCCAAGAGAACCAGTAAAAGTACAGTCAAACCTGTCTATAAAGGCCACCCAAGGGAACCAGTAAAAGTACAGTCAAACCTGTCTATAAAGGCCACCCAAGGGAACCAGTAAAAGTACAGTCAAACCTGTCTATAAAGGCCACCCAAGGGAACCAGTAAAAGTACAGTCAAACCTGTCTATAAAGGCCACCCAAGGGAACCAGTAAAACTACAGTCAAACCTGTCTATAAAGGCCACCCAAGGGAACCAGTAAAAGTACAGTCAAACCTGTCTATAAAGGCCACCCAAGGGAACCAGTAAAAGTACAGTCAAACCTGTCTATAAAGGCCACCCAAGGGAACCAGTAAAAGTACAGTCAAACCTGTCTATAAAGGCCACCCAAGGGAACCAGTAAAAGTACAGTCAAACCTGTCTATAAAGGCCACCCAAGGGAACCAGTAAAAGTACAGTCAAACCTGTCTATAAAGGCCACCCAAGGAAACCAGTAAAAGTGGCCTTTATGTGCAGGTAAGCTTTATATACAGGTTCAAATAATGTGAATAAAGAACAATTGCAATACAACATGTACAATTCTACTGGCCTTTATAAGCAGGTGACCCTTATATAGAGGTGGTCTTTAAGGCAGGTTGGACTGTATAAATATGCTGTTTTCACAGTATTCTCTGTAGGTTTTATGTTTACACAGATGGAAGATTTTTCTCAGGCTCCATTTTACAAAAAAAAAAAACTTACCAATAAAGAAGCCGAATCTAGATTGACAACTGTCCACACCTGGTCTGGCTCTCCAGTAATAACGACAAAAACTTGTCATTTTACAGCACTGCAAATAGGGGATTAGGTTCTCATTAAAATAACCTGCTACATTTTCGTATGGGTTATGTGTTAGCAAGCTTCCTGGCCTAGACCCTCCTATGTAAAGTCCGCCCCGAAAACTGTAGCAACACTCCTGAAAAAAAAATTAGAAAACAATAAACTGTTGTCAAGTCTGATGATAGTTGATGGATTGAAGTTAAGGAAGGAATGATTGCTACAGACGTACAATAAAAGTTTAAAAAGAAAAAGGATTGATGGATGCATGGACAGATAGATGAATTTATTGATAGACAGATGGATAAATAGTTTCATCAATGTTTAGAAATAAATGTTCAGATGTACTGAGAGACTGTTTGATTGAATGGGATGTAACATCTCAGTCATGAATATTTCACTTATATCAATACATCACCACCTAGTAGTCTGGGAAAGAGAAGTAACTACCTATTTTCAAATCTTGGTCAGACCTCTATCTAGTGTTCGGTTTCTGACCTTCAACATACATAGTTAGCACTCTACAAACTGATGTACTATAGTAGTTTACTGATGGAGAGATTTGCAAATAAATGGATGATGGGGTGAATCAATGAAAACTAGAGCTGTCTCATAAAAGACAAATACTAACTGCTTACCAACATTGACCTCCTGACCCTGACCTTTGACTTATGCACACATCATCTCATGTTGGTTTTTACATTTGTGTCAAATTTCATAAAAATCCATCCATAGATATTGAAGATATGGAGCAGACAGGATATAAGGATTGACAACCGGACAGACAGACAGGATGATTCTTATATACCCTCTTAACTTAGTTTGCAGGGGGTATAAATATGATATGGCAGACAAAATATAAGACATACCGCTGTATTTGTCTTAGCTCCTATGTTGACGTAACACCGCCTAATAAATCTTGAGTTATTATCCAATGTTGAGCTATATAAGTTTATTCTCCAGTTTTGCCAATTTCCTCTGACTCTTCTCTCACTGCAAGGGCACATAAAGCGTGAACGCTGTGATCTAATTCGCTGAGATAGTTGTTCCAGCTGATTTGCAGTTGAACCTTGGTTATCTTTGTACCAAGACAAACAGGAGATGCCAGCATCAACATTAGGTGCTGTAGAATCTGGTAAACTATATATAAATAGCCCAAGGTCCTCTGTATAAAAGAAACATTGTATATATGTGTTATATTTATTAAATAGCTTATGTTCGTACAGTAAATCCTGTACATAAAGACCACCCATGGGACCTAATGTACTTTAAAGACAGGTGGTATTTATAATGGTTCTTTTTTTATTATAATATGAAGCAAAAGATCCTTTAAAAAGTGGTCTTAATGGACAGGTAATTTTTATATAGAAGTAGTGTCTAAAACAGGTTTTATTGTAAAGTAAAAATCTTAAACAGGGTTCATACAGACATTTGGACTCAAAATTTAAGGACTTTTTAGGGTCTTATTTGCAAATTCAAGGCCTAATCAGAAAGACAATTTTAGCTAAAAATATTTGTTAAAAGAGAATTGAATCAATAAAACAATTACTTAAGTTTCCATAGTAACAACACTTGAAGTGAATAAGGTTGAAGTTGGGCGTTCAAGAGGGCCAGGTACTTTTAAATTGCTCATTATCGGTCTATTTGCAACTACTTGACATCAAAATACAGACACCCAACTGGCCATATTCAAGGGCTTTTTAGGGACTTCAGGATAAATTCAAGGGCTTTTTAGGGTCAGACTTGTTTTTAGGGTCTTTTTAGGGCAATCTTCAAAATTAAAAGACTTTTCCAGGCCTGTACAAACCCTGTTAAAATAAATTATAAAAATTAAATTTATCCTGTAAGCCACATGGGTAGATCCTAGGAAAAGTGTGAAAAAGTTTTTAGCTATTCTCAGCACCTACCAGGAACTGACTGCCATGGTATAAGTGAAAAATTCTTGACTGGGGCATATTTGACATTCCTCAGTTCCATACTTCTATCATTCTCAATTTTGATTTCTATGTGGTTGTAAATTTACGGAGATTTGCAAGTAACATTTGGTCACTTTGTAAAATCTTTCTTTATTTCATACAAAACCATATGTTTGAATAAAATTTTCACTGATAAATAAAAAAATAATTGCAGTTTCTTACAATAATTTTCAAGATATTTCCGTCTTACAACATTCAAGAAAATATAAGGTGAAGTTCAGCATTGTAAACTTTTAACCAAGGTATGAGGCATGATTATATAGTAGATGTCAAATGTTTTAAAAAAAAAACCTGTTGATTAAAAATGTTTATCAATCAAAAACAATGAAATTCGCTTTTCTAATTACTTTTAAAACAAATTTCAACTAATTTTACATTTAACAGTGAAAGAATCATAAAAATTGACTTTGAAAAAAATCTTTAAGAATTTAGAAAAATATATGGTTTTATATGAAATAAAAGTGACCAAATACTTTTTGCATGTCTGTGTAGCTAAACAGGAGGTGCTTACCTTTCCGGACACCCGGTCTCACTTCACTGATGGAAGTTAACATGTTTAACTTAATTTGTGTTTTTAAGTGTTCACTTTGATTTTAGGATTGTGATTTGGCTATGGATTGGTAGGCTTGTATTTTAGTACAACATGATTTCTCAAACTTTAAACAATTCCCTGGCATTGAGGGGCAATAAGGGGCAATAAGGGGACTAATATATAAAATGAATTTTAAGGATAAAACTGTAATGGGGTTCAATAAAAATAAAATTAAGTTTTGGTCTAATAAGGGTCAAATGAAGAATGATTTGAATAAGGAGGATATTAAGATATGGTCTAATAAGGGTCAAATGAAGAATGATTTGAATAAGGAGGATATTAAGATATGGTCTAATAAGGGTCAAATGAAGAATGATTTGAATAAGGAGGATATTAAGATATGGTCTAATAAGGGTCAAATGAAGAATGATTTGAATAAGGAGGATATTAAGTTTTGGTCTAATAAGGGGTGTACCAAGGGTTTATCTAAGATGGGATCTACCAAGGGTAAATCTAAGATAGGGTTTACCAAGGGTAAATCTAAGATAGGGTTTACCAAGGGTAAATCTAAGATAGGGTTTACCAAGGGTAAATCTAAGATAGGGTTTACCAAGGGTTAATCTAAGATGGGATCTACCAAGGGTTAATCTAAGATAGGGTTTACCAAGGGTAAATCTAAGATAGGGTTTACCAAGGGTAAATCTTAGATAGGGTCTACCAAGGGTAAAACTAAGATAGGGTCTACCAAGGGTAAAACTAAGATGGGGTCTACCAAGGGTAAATCTAAGATAGGGTTTACCAAGGGTAAATCTAAGATAGGGTTTACCAAGGGTAAATCTTAGATAGGGTCTACCAAGGGTAAAACTAAGATAGGGTCTACCAAGGGTAAATCTAAGATGGGGTCTACCAAGGGAAAATCTAAGATGGGGTCTACCAAGGGTAAAACTAAGATGGGGTCTACCAAGGGTAAATCAAAGATGGGGTCTACCAAGGGTAAAACTAAGATGGGTTCTACCAAGGGTAAATCTAAGATAGGGTCTACCAAGGGAAAATCTAAGATGGGGTCTACCAAGGGTAAAACTAAGATGGGGTCTACCAAGGGTAAATCTAAGATAGGGTCTACCAAGGGTAAAACCTACCTGAATTTCCTACAACATTCTGTAATCTGAAAGCAAGCTTTTGGTTGGTGTAAGGATTTTGAAAACTGGCTTGACTTCCAAATTTATAACCAATTACAACTGATCTTTTGGCAAGCTGGGACCATGTGTTATCTATGTAATTATAGACGAGGAAGGCTTTTTACCATTGGACACCACTAAACCCTGGACACTCATTATCTGTAATATGAGAAATATGTGTCAATATGCTAAAGCCATGTAATAAAAATTACTTTACACATGTGTAATATCTCTTATGGCTTCCTTGTTTAATGATGTCATACAATTGACGTATCGCCGACCACGCCCACAATGTTCCTACACTGGCCGCCATCACGGTACCAAAGCAGCATCACGACAACTAATGACTAGTGTCAGTGATGTCATTAAATGGTGCTATTCAGACCAAGTTTTCATTCTTTTTGGGTGTAAATCAAGCATCCGGCCATTTGATGGAACATCATTGGCATGGCCGGTGATGCGTCAATTGTTGTTGCATATAATGACATGATATATTAGGTGGTGTAGCTTGTTGTTTTTTGAAGCAATTTTGGCATACAATTGCTGTTGCATATAATGACATGATATATTAGGTGGTGTAGCTTGTTGTTTTTTGCAGCAATTTTGGCATACAATTGGTGTTTATAATGACATGATATATTTGGTGGCGTAGCTTGTCGGTTTTTGCAGCAATTTTGGCATACAATTGCTGTTGCATATAATGACATGATATATTAGGTGGCGTAGCTTGTCGTTTTTTGCAGCAATTTCGGCATACAATTGTTGGAGTATATAATGACATGATATATTAGGTGGCATAGCTTGTCGTTTTTTGCAGCAATTTCGGCATACAATTGTTGGAGTATATAATGACATGATATATTAGGTGGCGTAGCTTGTCATTTTTCGCAGCAATTTCGGCATACAATTGTTGGAGTATATAATGACATGATATATTAGGTGGCGTAGCTTGTCGTTTTTTGCAGCAATTTTGGCATACAATTGTTGGAGTATATAATGACATGAAATATTAAGTGGCGTAGCTTGTCTTTTTTTTGCAGTAATCTTGGCATACAATTGCTGTTGTATCTAATGACATCATATATTAGGTCGCGTGGCTTGTCGTTTATTTCAGCAGTTTTGGCTTTTATAGTTGAGAAAACATTTTCCATACATAAAAAAACATAAAAAATATTTTCTTATATTATACAATACACAGAATCTTACATTAATATTTATGTAATATTGACTTTATTACACTTGTTGAAATGAAATGTTTATACAACTCACACAAGAATAAAAAATTCTATTATACGATACTATCTGTAATTTGATTGGATCGTTAGATCATGTGATCAGGGTGGAGGAAACATCGTGTATCTCTGAAAATATCATACCCCACTCCTTCAGAACACACCATGATGTCAGAGAAATATGTAACAGGGTTCTAGCGTTTGCCTTCGATGAGTTCCGAATAGGAAAAAAGCCATGAATTGGAGAAGTACTGATGGTTACAGGCTGTCTTTTTTAAAAATATTTTGTTTTCTTTCTGTCTTTCTTATTACAATGGTTATCTTTCGATATAATAAACAACTTATTGCCTTTGTTTGAGGGAGATATGAACAATTGTCACCCTTCAAAGAAATTTCTCGCATAGCGATTGGTTAACTTGCCGGGGTACATGGAACTATGTTCGGAAATCTGCCGGGGTACATGAACGCACGCGATGTTTAGCGGTAAAAGGGAAGTAACTCGTACATCGCTGACGTCTAGTTACAGTAAAAAACATGGCGACAACGTACGCAAGTCACACAACATACGAAATGGAAGTTAAAAAGATCCAACTGGTTACGCTTTGAAGGGTGACAAAAACGTTATACAGGGCTTTGGCAGGTTACACAGCCCCATGTACCCCGTCAAAGATGAATGTACCCTTCGCCTGCGGCTCAGGGTACATAAATCTTTGACGGGGTACATGGGGCGGTGTAACCTGCCAAAGCCCTGTATAACTTATATTGTTCATCACTAACAAGTCACATTCCCCTGGGGGTTAATCCTCACTTCTCTGGTGGAGTTTCATGTTTAACTAAGTTTGCCAGTCTTCAAAGTTTTTACTTTGCGTTAAACATGGATTTGTATGTTTGTTTTCCATTTGTCTAAAACTTGCTAATGGTTTTTAATTTTGGTAATGAAAAATCATATTTACTAGGTAAGTTTGTGCACTGAAATGTAATACCAGGCTTTATGTTTCATTACCTACCTCTGAGTCTGTCCTCCATATGGACGTACTTGATACCATGTGACTTTCAACAACCAATTAGCTTCAAAGTTTGAATGTAACGGATAATATTTCCTAACCAATGCTGATGCATCATCTAAAAATTTTTGATCTGACTGGCTGACAAAATCTTCAAACTTGTTGTAGACATGGTAATATGTTTTTCCAACCATATCAGACCAGAATGGACATACAATGGCTCTGCCATATTCCAGAGATGCGATAGATGTTGGACTCCAGAGGTTATAAGAGTGCAAGAGATCTATAACTCCATTACTGCCAACCTGTAAAACAATAACAACAATTTACTCATTTGTTATGCAGCTATTTATAATAGTTCCACATGTAAGACTAGGGGTTTGGTGGTTGAGTGGTTTACAAGTGAAGACTGGGGATTTGGTGGTTGTGTGGTTTACAAGTGAAGACTGGGGTTTGGTGGTTGAGTGGTTTACAAGTGAAGACTGGGGGTTTGGTGGTTGAGTGGTTTACAAGTGAAGACTGGGGTTTTGGTGGTTGAGTGGTTTATAAATGAAGACTGGGGTTTTGGTGGTTGAGTGGTTTACAAGTGAAGACTGGGGTTTTGATGGTTAAGTGGTTTACAAGTGAAGACTGGGGGTTTGGTGGTTGAGTAGTTTACAAGTGAAGACTGTGGTTTTGGTGGTCAAGTGGTTTACAAGTGAAGATTGGGGTTTGATGGTTGAGTGGTTTACTAGTGAAGACTGGGGTTTTGATGGTTGAGTGGTTTACAAATGAAAACTGGGGGTTTGGTGGTTGAGTGGTTTATAAGTGAAGACTGGGGTTTTGGTGGTTGAATGGTTTACAAGTGAAGACTGGGGTTTGGTGGTTGAGTGGTTTACAAGTGAAGACTGGGGTTTTGATGGTTGAGTGGTTTACAAGTGAAGACTGGGGTTTTAATGGTTGAGTGGTTTACAAGTGAAGACTGGGGTTTTGGTGGTTGAGTGGTTTATAAGTGAAGACTGGGGTTTTGATGGTTGAGTGGTTTACAAGTGGAGACTGGGGTTTTGATGGTTGAGTGGTGGTTTACAAGTGAATACTGGGGTTTTGATGGTTGAGTGGTGGTTTACAAGTGAAGACTGGGGTTTTGATGGTTGAGTGGTTTACAAGTGAAGACTGGGGTTTTGGTGGTTGTGTGGTTTATAAGTGAAGACTGGGGTTTTGATGGTTGAGTGGTGGTTTACAAGTGAAGACTGGGGTTTTGGTGGTTGAGTGGTTTACAAGTGAAGACTGAGGTTTTGGTGGTTGAGTGGTGGTTTAAAGTATCCACTGAGGGATCATTGTGCATCTTATCACCTTGTTCAAATCCTACTAGGGACAGATCCTAGTGTGAAAAATGTTTTCAGTTCACTTGCCAAAAGTTGTGGTTTTTTTTCATGCACTTGGGTTTTCTCCATCATCCATGAAATGACCACAAGTGAAAGAATGGTGATTTAGGAGTAAAACTCCAAACCCTAATCGTTTTAATAGGACTTAGTGTGAGAAAGTTAATTCACATGTTAAAGTCAGTGTTTCTAACTGCAGGGGCGTATCCAGGATTTTTTGAAAGGGGGGGTTGAGAACTATCCAGGATTTTTTAAAAAGGTGGGGGGGGGGGGGGAGTTGAGAACTATACAGGATTTTTTGAAAGGGGGAATGAGAATTATATTAATGCTAGATGCGAGCGCCAAAGGCGCTAGCTTCCAGAGACGATGGGTGTAGGGCAGAGCCCCGATGGGGGCCTAGAAAATAATTTTAATCAGTCAATATTTCGCTCTCTCTTTCTTTAAATTTTTCAAAGGGGGGTTGCAACCCCCGCAACCCCTCCCCTAAATCCGCCACTGAACTGGGTACTCTGGGTACATTTTCCTCCACCATCCTAGCACTGACAACTTCAATATAATTGGCAGAGTCTCTTAACTGGGACATAAAACACTTTTTTTTCTAATTTTCCTTTTAATAACACCACTGTTAATACTTAAAAAAAATCAGTGGCTAAAGAGTAGTCTCCCCTTATTAGACAATATTGATTAACCCCTAAGTTGTGTAGTTAACAGAAAAGTCTCTCCTTAAAACTAATTAAAAGTACTTGTTAGGCCTAAAAGTAAAGAATTGTTTTTTATTAATCTGACCGACCCTAAATTTTTATGCCTACCCTAAAGATTTTATGACTATTTTGGCAAGCAGTGTTAATGCTAAGTCAAACACTCCTTGTGTGCCTTGAGTTGGTCAGTGTTTAGACTAGCCTCAAGGTTGAAACTTGTAGAATTGAGTCCATTGTTAAAGTTTAACAACTACATGTGGCCTGTCCACCAACTTTGAACTTACATATAGCCTTTTATAGGACGCTGTTCCTGTATTGATTCCAATATCGTTTGATATACTTCTTGATGAGACATCATCACCCTCTAGCAATGTGTCACCCTCTTGAAGACCATAAGATAGATATGCTGCAATTTAAAAATAACAAGAGTAACCTCCCTTGAAATAAATAATTAAAATACATGTATTAAACATAACCTCTTCTTAATACCTATAATATATAATAACACACATTATAACCTGTTACTAGATAAAAAAAGTTTATAATAATTATATAGATCTGTTAAAATTAATAAATAAAACATAGCAACATATCACTTAAAAGCTGTAAAAAATCTGACAGCAAAATCAGAGTTATCTCCCTTGTTTATTTTAAACTGGTTTTAATATCTGATTGTCTGGAAACAAAAAGTTTTATGTTAATTTTGAAAATTTAAAAAAAATTAAATTGACCAGGAATAAACAAACTAAGGGTTTTTATCATAGAATATAAACATTTAAGTAAGTAATTAACTTAGCATGCAAATTTTGATAACAAAATAATTTCAAAGAGAAATTTCCATTTGAAAAGCAAATTTTGTTTAAATATTTTCTATAAGCCATTTACATTGACAGCCAATGTAAAAAAAAAATAATAATCTAGTCACAAATTAATTTAGAAGAAAAAATTAAGGAAATGTCTAAAAAGCAATTTGATTTGAAAGCAAATGCAAAAATATGAAAAATCATAAGCATTATTAATTTTGGGATCAAAAGTGAAAATATGACAAAATTCTAAAAGCATTTAAATTTGGAAAGAAAGGTAAAAGAAATTTCTAAAAGCAATTTTATTTGGAATAAAATGCAAAAATATGAAAAATTCCATAAGCAGTATAAATTTTGGGATCAAAAGTGAAAATATGAAAAATTCTAAAAGCATTTAAATTTGGAAGGAAAGGTAAAAGAAATTTCTAAAAGCAATTTAATTCGAAAGCAAATGCAAAAATATGAAAAATTCCATAAGCAGTATAAATTTTGGGATCAAAAGTGAAAAAATTCTAAAAGCAATTTAAAGCAAAATTGAAACAAATTAAAGAAATATAAAAGTGAAATTAATAGTAATTTTTAAAAGCAAAATTGGAAATGTGAAATATCTTTAAGGAATTTACATTAAATGCAAATGTGAAAATAGGAAAAATTCATAAGTGATAATTGTGAAAGCAATATTTTTGGAGGCAATATTGGAACTGTAAAACTGTCTGAAAAGCAATTTACTTTTGAAGCAAGTAGCAAATTTCTATAAGCATATCCCACTATTGGGTATTTTGACTGGTTAAAAAATATCATTTATCCAGTTTTTTTAAGGATTGATATGATGATGAAGCCTTTTATGTTGATGATCGAGGATGGGATTTAGTTACAAAAACCTAAATAGTGTAAAATCATAAATTTTCCTGGTATTAAATTATAAATGAATTTATTAATTATTTATGAATTTTTTGTTTTCATACCCTGACGCTTGAATTTATAGGTCAACTAAATAGTATATATATTACAGACTACATTAAATGAACACTTTGAACCACAAATTTACCATCCTACAAATGGTTATAATTTCTCAAAACCCTGAAAATTGAACACCAAGAAAATAAACAATTTCACAGTGTAAAAAATCAGCATAACAACATATTATAGGTAATTTTAATTCTTTTAAAATGCTACAATAACTGTTCAATATTTTGGCAAGACCAATTTTTCACCAAAATTACAATTACCATAATGGAGTGATTTTTCAAAGATAAATTGTTCATCTGAGTTAATGGAGTCATTTTTGCAAAAATATTTTTTTTCACCAAATAACATTAATTTTGATTGAATGTGCTATTTTTGTCAAAAACAATTAAATCTTCCACCAAAATAATAAATATTTATTGTATTGCAGTTTTCCAATGATCAATTTTTCAAAATTATATTGATTTAATTCTACCTGGAAGAAAACTTTTGTTGCATTTCCATGCAAAAAACCTAGATGGTAAATTTGTGGTTTCAGCTTTGTGTGAAAATAAACACCAATGAAAAATATGATAATTGATCACATGATCTAACTTCCTATGTATAACCAGAAGAAGTTTGATCACATGATCCAACTAATAACATGTGATTAAATAATACTAAACTGAAAGATGATCACATGATCCAACTACAGAATGATCGCATGATCTATTTTCTAAAGCAAGATTGATCACATGATCCAACTACAAGATGATCACATGATCCAACTACAAGATGATCACATGATCCATTTACTAAAGGGAAGTTGACCACATGATCAAACTACAAGATGATCACATGATTCAACTACAAGATAATCACATGATCCATATACTAAAGGGAAGTGGACAACATGATCCAACTACTGTTCTAAACAGAAAGATGATCAAATGATTCATATACTGGCATCAATCAGAAATGATCACATGATCCAACTACAGTTCAAAACAGAAGGATGATCACATGATTCATATACTAGCAGCAAGGTTGATCACATGATCCAACTACAGTACTAACCTAAATGATGATCACATGACTAAATCAAAGTATCAAGAGATTTGAATTGGCCACTTGTCACTTTGAGTTCAATAGACACTCAATAGAGACAAAAAGAAAAATGCTTAAAAATGTTAACGAGGTCCAAAAGCAAAATACTGTGTCAGTCAAAACTATTTACAATGACAACCAGAGTGGTGAATATGTCATGATGGTTGTTCTTTACAACATCAATGATAAAATAAACATAGAGGAGAAGAGGGATGGGGTAATGTAGTTTTAGGCCCTAGTTGAGATTCACAGGGATGGGGTAATGTAGTTTAAGGCCCTAGTCAAGATTCACAGGGATGGGGTAATGTAGTTATAGGCCCTAGTCAAGATTCACAGGGATGGGGTAATGTAGTTTTAATTTAGGCCCTAGTCAAGATTCACAGGGATGGGGTAATGTAGTTTTAGGCCCTAGTCAAGATTTACAGGGATGGGGTAATGTAGTTTTAGGTCCTAGTCAAGATTCACAGGGATGGAATAATGTAGTTTTAGGCCCTAGTCAAGATTTACAGGGATGGGGTAATGTAGTTTTAGGTCCTAGTCAAGATTCACAGGGATGGGATAATGTAGTTTTAGGCCCTAGTCAAGATTCACAGGGATGGGGTAATGTAGTTTTAGGCCCTAGTCAAGATTTACAGGGATGGGGTAATGTAGTTTTAGGCCCTAGTCAAGATTCACAGGGATGGGGTAATGTAGTTTTAGGCCCTAGTCAAGATTCACAGGGATGGGGTAATGTAGTTTTAATTTAGGCCCTAGTCAAGATTCACAGGGATGGGGTAATATAGATTTAGGTCCTAGTCAAGATTCACAGGGATGGGGTAATGTAGTTTTAGGTCCTAGTCAAGATTCACAGGGATGGGATAATGTAGTTTTAGGTCCTAGTCAAGATTCACAGGGATGGGGTAATGTAGTTTTAGGCCCTAGTCAAGATTCACAGGGATGGGATAATGTAGTTTTAGGCCCTAGTCAAGATTCACAGGGATGGGGTAATGTAGTTTTAGGCCCTAGTCAAGATTCACAGGGATGGGGTAATGTAGTTTTAGGCCCTAGTCAAGATTCACAGGGATGGGATAATGTAGTTTTAGGCCCTAGTCAAGATTCACAGGGATGGGGTAATGTAGTTTTAGGCCCTAGTCAAGATTCACAGGGATGGGGTAATGTAGTTTTAGGCCCTAGTCAAGATTCACAGGGATGGGGTAATGTAGTTTTAGGCCCTAGTCAAGATTCACAGGGATGGGGTAATGTAGTTTAGGCCCTAGTCAAGATTCACAGGGATGGGGTAATGTAGTTTTAGGCCCTAGTCAAGATTCACAGGGATGGGGTAATGTAGTTTTAGGTCCTAGTCAAGATTCACAGGGATGGGGTAATGTAGTTTTAGGCCCTAGTCAAGATTCACAGGGATGGGGTAATGTAGTTTTAGGTCCTAGTCAAGATTCACAGGGATGGGGTAATGTAGTTTTAGGCCCTAGTCAAGATTCACAGGGATGGGGTAATGTAGTTTTAGGCCCTAGTCAAGATTCACAGGGATGGGATAATGTAGTTTTAGGCCCTAGTTAATAGTCAAGATTCACAGGGATGGGATAATGTAGTTTTAGGCCCTAGTTAAGATTCACAGGGATGGGGTAATGTAGTTTTAGGCCCTAGTCAAGATTCACAGGGATGGGGTAATGTTGTTTTAGGCCCTAGTCAAGATTCACAGGGATGACCACAGAAAATCACTGACCTTCAGCAATGGACAAACATTCTGGCCTAGAGTTAGATCTGAACCTAGGCAGTGAGAGGCACTGTAATATATGTGCATATTTTAGATTACTCAATCTTATTCACAAATGACAAGTAAAACTACAAGAGCAAGTTCAACAAAGAAAAAAAAAGATGACAAGATGACAAACTTTTAAACATAAAAAAGATTAATTGCCAATCAAAATGCTAACCTTGTAAAATATTTAAATTGACCTCCTTCTGCCCTGAATTTAGGCGATATACTCCATAACATTTGTACATAACTATTATTTCTATTGGATGTAAATCACATGACTTTTTCACCTCCTCCCCTCCCCCAATAATGCTATTCCGGGAATTTGCATAGTTATAAATATTAATAATATTTTCTGTAAATTTTGCACAAATGTAAGAGGGTATAACATGGTACTTGTGACATGCCCCCTGCCAAACTAGAAGTTTATTTTTTTAAATTAACAGATTGAATATTTTTGGGCCTAAAAAGTGTGTCTCTGCTAGCCCGACCGGCCCTAAATCATATACCTCAATATTTAACAGGACAATCACTGTTATAGTTGGCCATATATGATAGGGCCCATGTCAATGGGGTGTGTGTCATTTGAAAACTTGTACCACTTATATTCTGACAATAAAATATGCCTATAGGTAAGCCCTGAACAGCGGGAAACCTTTTTATCTAACATTAGAGTAGTTTTTCTACGAAATACAAGTTTTATCAAACACGCATGATACAGAATCTTGTATCACCACACTGTGGTGATACAACATTGGCGGTAAAGTCACGTGCACGTTCTCATTGTGACGTCATAGAGAATGTAGAACAAATGTCTAACATAGTTCAGTGGTTTTCTGTGGTAAAATGTAATTTTTTCACATTAAGTATTGTTTTTTTTATTATTTTAAATAACCTACTTGGAAATGTTAGATAAAAATATTATATACACAGTGTGTTTGTACAACCCTTCGTATCAGGTCTTGTCCTTTTTTCGTAGCTGTATCACTACGAGTCGTGCAAGCGCGACTCCTAGTGATATACGGCTACGAAAGATATGAAGGGTTGTACATACACACTGTGTATATATGTATGTATCTCTTTTATGACATAAGGAGCTAGAACGGAGATTCCACTACAGAGCATGCTACTGTAAATGTATTTATTTTCAAGGTGTACTAATTTTCGCTTATTTTGCGGTCGCTTATTTATTTATTTTCAAGGTGTACTAATTTTCCTTATATTGCGGTCGCTTATTTTACTCGAAAATTGATACCAAGCGAAAATAACATTTTGCTCAGTCTGTTATAGTGCATATTTCAAAAACGCGAAATTTAACTACGAGGATATGTCTAAATTTCTAATACCCGAAAATAAATACACGCGAAAATAAATAGGTATACATTATAGGGTGGCAGAAAGTGGAAAAACAAAAAAAGCATTCTGTTTCAGTGATAATGAAATGAAGCAAACAAAGCAGATAGTGCTGTGACTTCACACTAGGTGTCGCTTTAGGTTTGGCACTATTAAAGAAGTCAAATATAGCATTGGATTGGCTTGAAAAAAAACAACAACAATGTGCTGAAAAACGGGAAAAATATCAATCTAAAGCAATTATAGAGGAAAGTACTGCAAGTTCTCACTTGCAGGCACTGCTGATGCACTGTCACTATTCTAATTACTAAAATAAAGCAAAAATTCAAGGTGCAAACGGAACAAAGTGGATGGAAATAAGAGAGGGTTTGAAAGGAGGTGTAATAGTTGCAAACTAGGTGGCTCTGTAATAACTCGTTACCTGACCCAGTTGACGTTTGTGCTGTTGTCGTTGTAGCTGACACTGAAGTGGTGGTAGTTACTAGTTGTGTAGTAGTGGTAGTTAATGGTTGTGTTGTTGTAGGTTGTGTTGTTGTAACTATTTGTGTGGTTGTTGTTGGTGTTTGTGATGTGGTTGTTGGTGCCTGTGTTGTTGTTGCCTCTTGTGTAGTTGTGACTGATTGTGTCGTTGTTGGTGTTTGTGTGGTTGTGGATGTCTGTGTGGTGGTTGTTGCATCATATGTTGTAGTGACTGCTTGTGTGGTTGTGGTTGGAGTCTCTGTACTTGTTGTAGGAGGCTCTGTACTTGTTGTTGGAGCCTCTGTACTTGTTGTTGGTGGCTCTGTACTTGTGGTTGGAGCCTCTGTACTTGTTGTTGGAGCCTCTGTACTTGTTGTTGGTGGCACTGTACTTGTGGTTAGAGCCTCTGTACTTGTGGTTGGAGCCTCTGTACTTGTGGTTGGAGTCTCTGTACTTGTGGTTGGAGCCTCTGTACTTGTTGTTGGAGCCTCTGTACTTGTTGTTGGTGGCTCTGTACTTGTGGTTGGAGCCTCTGTACTTGTTGTAGGAGGCTCTGTACTTGTTGTAGGAGGCTCTGTACTTGTGGTTGGTGGCACTGTACTTGTTGTTGGAGCCTCTGTACTTGTTGTTGGTGGCACTGTACTTGTTGTTGGAGCCCCTGTACTTGTCGTTTGAGCCTCTGTAGTTGTTGTAGATGTTTGTGTGGTTGTTGTGGCATCCTGTGTTGTTGTGACTGCTTGTGTGGTTGTGGTTGGAGTCTCTGTACTTGTTGTTGGTGGCGCTGAACTTGTTGTTGGTGGCTCTGTACTTGTTGTTGGAGGCTCTGTACTTGTTGTTGGAGCCTCTGTACTTGTGGTTGGAGTCTCTGTACTTGTTGTTGGAGTCTCTGTACTTGTTGTTGGAGCCTCTGTACTTGTTGTAGGAGGCTCTGTACTTGTTGTTGGTGGTGCTGTACTTGTTGTTGGTGGCACTGTACTTGTTGTTGGTGGCTCTGTACTTGTGGTTGGAGCCTCTGTACTTGTTGTTGGTGGCTCTGTACTTGTGGTTGGAGCCTCTGTACTTGTTGTTTGTGGCTCTGTACTTGTTGTCGGAGCCTCTGTACTTGTCGTTTGAGCCTCTGTACTTGTTGTAGGAGGCTCTGTACTTGTTGTTGGTGGTGCTGTACTTGTTGTTGGTGGCACTGTACTTGTTGTTGGTGGCTCTGTACTTGTGGTTGGAGCCTCTGTACTTGTTGTTTGTGGCTCTGTACTTGTGGTTGGAGCCTCTGTACTTGTTGTTGGAGTCTCTGTACTTGTTGTTGGAGCCTCTGTACTTGTTGTGGGAGGCTCTGTACTTGTTGTTGGTGGTGCTGTACTTGTTGTTGGTGGCACTGTACTTGTTGTTGGAGCCTCTGTACTTGTTGTTGGAGCCTCTGTACTTGTTGTTGGTGGCTCTGTACTTGTGGTTGGAGCCTCTGTACTTGTGGTTGGAGCCTCTGTACTTGTTGTTGGAGCCTCTGTACTTGTTGTTGGAGCCTCTGTACTTGTTGTAGGAGGCTCTGTACTTGTTGTTGGTGGCACTGTACTTGTTGTTGGAGTCTCTGTACTTGTGGTTGGAGCCTCTGTACTTGTTGTTGGAGCCTCTGTACTTGTTGTTGGAGCCTCTGTACTTGTGGTTGGAGCCTCTGTACTTGTTGTTTGTGGCTCTGTACTTGTTGTTGGAGCCTCTGTACTTGTCGTTTGAGCCTCTGTACTTGTGCTAAGAGTCTCTGTACTTGTCGTTGGTGGCTCTGTACTTGTGGTTGGAGCCTCTGTACTTGTTGTTGGAGCCTCTGTACTTGTTGTTGGTGGAGCTGTACTTGTAGTTGGTACCTCTGTACTTGTTGTTGGAGCCTCTGTACTTGTTGTTGGAGCCTCTGTACTTGTTGTTGGTGGCTCTGTACTTGTGGTTGGAGCCTCTGTACTTGTTGTTGGTGGCACTGTACTTATTGTTGGAGTCTCTGTACTTGTGGTTAGAGCCTCTGTACTTGTGGTTGGAGCCTCTGTACTTGTGGTTGGTAGCTCTGTACTTGTGGTTAGAGCCTCTGTGCTTGTGGTTGGTAGCTCTGTACTTGTTGTTTGTGACTCGGTACTTGTGGTTGGAGCCTCTGAACTTGTTGTTGGTGGTGCTGTACTTGTCATTGGTGGCTCTGTACTTGTGGTTAGAGCCTCTGTGCTTGTGGTTGGTAGCTCTGTACTTGTTGTTGGTGACTCTGTACTTGTGGTTGGAGCCTCTGTACTTGTTGTTGGTGGTGCTGTACTTGTCATTGGTGGCTCTGTACTTGTGGTTAGAGCCTCTGTGCTTGTGGTTGGTAGCTCTGTACTTGTGGTTGGAGCCACTGTACTTGTTGTTGGTGACTCTGTACTTGTGGTTGGAGTCTCTGTACTTGTTGTTGGTGGCACTGTACTTGTTGTTGGTGGTGCTGTACTTGTTGTTGGTGACTCTGTACTTGTGGTTGGAGCCTCTGTACTTGTTGTTGGTGGTGCTGTACTTGTCGTTGGTGGCTCTGTACTTGTGGTTGGAGTCTCTGTACTTGTGGTTGGAGCCTCTGTACTTGTTGTTGGTGGCTCTGTACTTGTGGTTGGAGTCTCTGTACTTGTTGTTGGTGGCTCTGTACTTGTGGTTGGAGTCTCTGTACTTGTGGTTGGAGCCTCTGTACTTGTTGTTGGCGGCTCTGTACTTGTTGTTGGAGTCTCTGTACTTGTGGTTGGAGCCTCTGTACTTGTTGTTGGTGGCTCTGTACTTGTCGTTGGTGGCTCTGTACTTGTGGTTAGAGCCTCTGTACTTGTTGTTGGTGGCCCTGTACTTGTTGTTGGTGGCTCTGTACTTGTGGTTGGAGTCTCTGTACTTGTTGTTGGTGGCGCTGTACTTGTTGTTGGTGGCTCTGTACTTGTGGTTGGAGTCTCTGTACTTGTTGTTGGTGGCCCTGTACTTGTTGTTGGTGGCTCTGTACTTGTTGTTGGTGGCACTGTACTTGTTGTTGGTGGCTCTGTACTTGTTGTTGGAGCCTCTGTACTTGTTGTTGGTGGCACTGTACTTGTTGTTGGTGGCTCTGTACTTGTGGTTGGAGCCTCTGTACTTGTTGTTGGTGGCACTGTACTTGTTGTTGGAGCCTCTGTACTTGTTGTTGGTGGCTCTGTACTTGTTGTTGGTGGCACTGTACTTGTGGTTAGAGCCTCTGTACTTGTGGTTGGAGCCTCTGTACTTGTTGTTGGAGTCTCTGTACTTGTTGTTGGAGCCTCTGTACTTGTGGTTGGTGGCACTGTACTTGTTGTTGGTGGCACTGTACTTGTCGTTGGAGCCTCTGTACTTGTTGTTGGTGGCTCTGTACTTGTTGTTGGTGGCACTGTACTTGTGGTTAG
The DNA here is from genome assembly GCA_021292105.1 of Anadara kagoshimensis. Lineage (NCBI taxonomy): Eukaryota > Metazoa > Mollusca > Bivalvia > Arcoida > Arcidae > Anadara > Anadara kagoshimensis. The sequence continues at coordinate 42,407,604 of CM037867.1, forward strand.
AGCCTCTGTACTTGTGGTTGGAGCCTCTGTACTTGTTGTTGGTGGGTCTGTACTTGTGGTTGGAGCCTCTGTACTTGTTGTTGGTGGCTCTGTACTTGTGGTTGGAGCCTCTGTACTTGTGGTTAGAGCCTCTGTACTTGTGGTTGGAGCCTCTGTACTTGTTGTTGGTGGCTCTGTACTTGTGGTTGGAGCCTCTGTACTTGTGGTTAGAGTCTCTGTACTTGTGGTTGGAGCCTCTGTACTTGTGGTTAGAGTCTCTGTACTTGTGGTTGGAGCCTCTGTACTTGTGGTTAGAGCCTCTGTACTTGTTGTTGGAGTCTCTGTACTTGTGGTTGGAGTCTCTGTACTTGTTGTTGGTGGTGCTGTACTTGTCGTTGGTGGCTCTATACTTGTGGTTAGAGCCTCTGTACTTGTCGTTGGTGGCTCTATACTTGTGGTTAGAGCCTCTGTACTTGTGGTTGGAGCCTCTGTACTTGTGGTTGGAGCCTCTGTACTTGTTGTTGGAGTCTCTGTACTTGTGGTTAGAGCCTCTGTACTTGTGGTTGGTGGCGCTGTACTTGTTGTTGGTGGCTCTGTACTTGTGGTTGGAGCCTCTGTACTTGTTGTTGGTGGCTCTGTACTTGTTGTAAGTGATTGTGATATTTCTGTTGTTGTGGTTGGATATGTTGTTGTGAATGATTCTGTTGTGGTTTGTTGTGTAGTTGTAAATGATTGAGTGGAAGAACTACCATCAGTTGTCAGCGCAGTATCTCCAACTGTACTGGATGCTAAATTTAATAATTAGTATACATATTTTGTGAATTAATATTAATCATAAATTAATTTTTAAATAAACACATTAATATTTTTTAACTAACCATTTTAGTGTTATCCAGATAAATTGAAAAATGCATTGTTTTAAATGATGATTTACAGATGATCAGGATTGTTGTCAGTTTTGCTGTTTTATTGTGCATCTTTGTCATACACAATGAAGTCAGAAAAATCCCTATCACTAAAAGTACAGTAAAACCTAGAAATGCTGCTACCTCCCTTACTGTAAATCAGGAAATTTTCATGTCAAGATATTCACTTACTTTATAAAAAGAATTAATCATGAGGAAGAAATATTCACTACAGTCAAACCTGTCTATAAAGGCAACCCATGGGAACCAGTAAAAGTGAACTTAATGGGCAGGTTGCCTTTATATACAGGTTCAAATTATATGAATAAAGAACAATTTGGATACAATTCTACTGGCCTTTATAAGCAGGTGGACCTTATATAGAGGTGGCCTTTAAGGCAGGTTGGACTATATTTTCATAGTAATACTTGTATCACGAATGATCAATCTATCAAAAATTATTTATTTCTATTGGTTCACTATTCCTACTTTCAGAACCGTGAAAAATTTCTTACCATGAAATAGTTTAGAAGGTAAAAATTATAAGTTTCCTACTGATAATATTTCTTCTAATACAGTTCTTTAATTTTGCAGATGACAGTCAATGAAATTGAGTTGAGTTGAGTAATGGTGTTTAACATCCCAGTCAAGAATATTTCACTTATATCGAGACGTCGCCAGCTATAGGTGAAGGTGCAGAAATTTTTCCTGTGCGTTGCGCTGATAGCATTATACAGCAGGATTCTTCATCGTGCCAAGCCCACCGTGACACAGGACCTCGTTTATTTTAAGTTCCCATCCGAAAGAACCGTGACTTTCATTTCGTGGTGCCGAGTGCTTGGCGAAAGAACAGCCACTACCCACTTTTAAGTCTTGGGTCAGACCCGGCCGGGGTTCAAACCCACAACCTCCCACTTATGGAGTGAGCACTCTACCAACTGAGCTACCGCAGTAGTTCAATGAAATTGAAAATACATCTATATCAAAATAAAATATTTTTAAAGTTAATCTTGCAAATTTATTGCAAAAGTTCAAAGAATATGGAAATTTCCTGATTTACAGTTTTATAAGATTATCCTAAGCCCCAAACCCTATATTTTCTTTACATTCCTTTATAGAACAAATAAAAACAAATACAAAAAATTCCTAATATACTATGTACTATATCACATAACCCTCCTGTTTATTGATGGAATAAAACGGTGTAATATTTTTCGTATTACACAGATATCCATGTAATATCACTTGATTGTGACCTAATCAGTTATCACGCTTCTGATTTACGTACTGGTCGTGCCTAATGACGTCATATGAAAACTGTGTCAGTATGTTGTTTATTTTTAGACTTTTGAAGACTTTCTGATTCTTTGAAAAATTTTGATGCATTTGGAAAAATATTATGATTTAAACTTACATTCTGATTATGTCTTTTTTCTAGGTGATTAATTTACTTTTACTATAACTAAATAGAACTATATTCTTACTTGTGCAATTAAGTTGGAGGTGATTTGTCTGACCTAGAAATCAGCTGTTTCTATATGGCATCAAATAACATGCACATGTCATTGTGCCTCGGTATTTTGAGTTATGTGATATATAGAATCTTAGATTCGTGAGGGTTTAATATGAAATTTATTAAACTCGTTCAATAATTAAATATTTAATTATAAAACTTGTTTAATAAATTTCATATTAAACCCCCACTTGTCTAAGATCCTCTATATATATCGGGAAATTTTTGCGAGAATTGTCATTTCAAAATATTCATGTAGTCTAATGATGGCAAGTGAACATGTTCACATTATTCACGAACATTGTATTTTGGCATCATGTTACACTTTCACAAATTTACATGAAAATAGAACCATCGCAAAAATTTCTGATTTACAGTATAAAATGAGGATATTTTGAAGTTCCAAACCCTTAACAGATGTATTTCATTTATAATATTTCTTTATAACCCTCCATTTACTGCTAAACCCCTTTTTACCTCCAAAATCTGACTTACAAATGGCAGCAAAGTTTTACTGTACATAATCTCTTAATTCAACAATACCCAACCTGTGACGTGATCTAGTTGCATGCATGTGATGTGTCGTGTCATAAAACATAAGCATAATGACAACCTTTTCCAAAAAGCGAATAAAGACCTCTTCCATATAAATAAAAAGCTGGATAGCATCTTGACAACAATGCATTTATTTTGCAACCTCTGCCACCCCCACCCCCCAAAATGATAAGATTTGAGTAAATAATTAGTATAACTAACACATGTGACTTGTTTCGAGCTACATAGAACATGTGTATTAGAGTAATTATGGGACAAAAATGACTACTTTGCAAACGGAAACAATTTTGTTGTTAATTTCCAAAAACCAAAATGAATTCCCTAAAATGACAGATAATTTAACCCAACACTTTATCACTGACATTTAAAAAATCTGATTCTTTGAAATAAAATTCTTTTTTATCATTTGCTTGAAAAAAAATTTTGATGATTCAAAATAATCTTTTTTTTCAATTTAATTTGTTATAATATAATGTACATGTACTGAAGATAACTTTAAATTTGCAAGTACATGTATCACATTTCGCGTGTCGACCCCCAATTATAATCTCACGAATATGTAAATTTATGACCACAATGCATGTAAATATTAAAATTTGCAATCTACAGGCAATTACCTCCCTGTCTAAAGACGTTTGTCATGTTATGTATAATTTTCATAATGATAGTCGATTGCAGGCATGTTTAAAATTAGGGTTTTTCAATTCTATTGATTCTAAGAAAAATTTGTGTGATATATGGAGCCCCCATGAAATTTCGCGTTAATAAATCTCACGAATCTACCGTATACTAATGTATACATTAAACACCGTCAATGAATGATATTAGCCCCACCCCCAACCCCACCCCCTTTACCTCTAAATGACCCACTTAACAAATTCATAAAACTAGGATCCCCAACCAGTAGAAACTTTATTGTGATTTGCACTTATCCTCAAATGGCCTAAACTGCCAGATAAATCCTGGGGGATGGTGGTGGTGGGGGTGGTATTAGTTTCCAATCCAGAATATATAAATGTGAAGCATCACTCGGTTCTCTCAGAGAAAAAAAACAACAGCTTGAAATAGATAAAATTGTAAATAAATGACTTACCTGAGGTTGTAGCTACTGGTGTTGTGGTCGTATCCGCTTGAGTGGTGGTTGTTTCTGTCTGTGTGGTTGTGGTAGCCACTTGTGTGGTGGTTGTTGTTTCTGCCTGAGTGGAAGTTGTTTCTGGCTGAGTAGAGGTTGTGGCCTCCTGTGTAGAGGTTGTAGCTGCTTGTGTGGTGGTTGTAGCTGCTTGTGTGGTGGTTGTAGCCGCTTGTGTGGTGGTCGTTGTTTCTGCCTGAGTGGTTGTTGTTTCTGGCTGAGTAGAGGTTGTAGCCTCCTGTGTAGAGGTTGTAGCTGCTTGTGTGGTGGTTGTAGCTGCTTGTGTGGTGGTTGTTGTTTCAGCCTGAGTGGTTGTTGTTTCTGCCTGAGTGGAGGTTGTAACTGCCTGGGTAGAGGTTGTAGCCGCTTGTGTGGTAGTTGTTGTTTCAGCTATTGTGGTTGTTGTTGCAGTATCTGAAGTTGTTGTTTCAGCTGCTGTTGTTGTGGTTTCAGCAGCTGTGGTTGTTGTCTCAGCTGCAGTAGTTGTTTCTGCTGCAGTTGTCGTGGTTTCAGCTGCTGTTGTTGTGGTTTCAGAAGCTGTTGTTGTCTCAGCTGGAGTAGTTGTTGTTTCTGCTGCAGTGGTTGTGGTTTCAGCTGCTGTTGTTGTTTCAGCTGCTGTTGTTGTTTCAGCTTCTGTGGTTGTTGTTACCGCAGCTGTGGTTGTTGTTTCTGCAGCTGAGGTTGTAGTTTCAGCTGCTGTGGTTGTTGTCTCAGCTGGAGTAGTTGTTGTTTCTGCTGCAGTGGTTGTGGTTTCCGCTGCTGTTGTTGTGGTTTCAGCTGCTGTTGTTGTGGTTTGAGCGGCTGTGGTTTCCGCTGCTGTGATTGTTGTTTCTGCAGCTGTGGTTGTTGATTGGGCTGCAGTGGTTGTTGTTTCAGCTGCAGTGGTTGTTGTTTCAGCTGCAGTAGTTGTTGTTTCTGCTGCAGTTGTTGTGGTTTCAGCTGCTGTGGTTGTTGTTTCAGCTGCTGTGGTTGTTTCAGTTGCTGTTGTTGATTCAGTTGCTGTGGTTGTTGTTTCAGCTGCTGTGGTTGATGTTTCTGCAGCTGAGGTTGTAGTTTCAGCTGCAGTGGTTGTTGTTTCAGTTGCTGTGGTTGTTGTTTCAGCTGCAGTAGTAGTCGTTTCTGCTACAGTGGTCGTCGTTTCAGTTGCTGTTGTTGTTTCAGCTGCTGTGGTGGTTGTATCAGCTGCAGTGGTTGTTGTTTCTGCTGCTGTGGTTGTTGTTTCAGTTGCAGTGGTTGTTGTGTCAGCTGCTGTGGTTGTTGTTTCAGCTGCTGTGGTTGTTGTTTCTGCAGCAGTTGTTGTTTCAGCTGCAGTGGTTGTTGTTTCAGCTGCTGTGGTTGTTGTTTCTGCTACTGTGGTTGTCGTTTCAGCTGCTGTGGTTGTTGTGTCAGCTGCAGTGGTTGTTGTTTCAGCTGCTGTGGTTGTTGTGTCAGCTGCAGTGGTTGTTGTTTCAGCTGCAGTTGTTGTTGTTTCAGCAGCTGTGGTTGTTGTTTCAGCTGCTGTGGTTGTTGTTTCTGCTACTGTGGTTGTCGTTTCAGCTGCTGTGGTTGTTGTGTCAGCTGCAGTGGTTGTTGTTTCAGCTGCTGTGGTTGTGTCAGCTGCAGTGGTTGTTGTTTCAGCTGCAGTGGTTGTTGTTTCAGCAGCTGTAGTTGTTGTTTCAGCTGCAGTGGTTGTTGTTTCAGCTGCTGTGGTGGTTGTGTCAGCTGCAGTGGTTGTTGCAGATGCAGTAGTTGTTGTTTGAGCTGCTGTGGTTGTTGTTTCAGCAGCTGTGGTTGTTGTTTCAGCTGCTGCTGTTGTTGTGTCAGCTGCAGTGGTTGTTGTGTCAGCTGCAGTGGTTGTTGTTTCAGCTGCACTGGTTGTTGTTTCAGCTGCACTGGTTGTTGTTTCAGCTGCTGTGGTTGTTTCAGCTGCTGTGGTGGTTGTTTCAGCTGCTGTGGTTGTAGTTTCTGCTGCAGTGGTTGTTGTTTCAGCTATTGTGGTTGTTGTTGCAGTATCTGAAGTTGTTGTTTCAGCTGCAGTGGTTGTTGTTTCAGTAGCTGTGGTTGTTGTCTCAGCTGCTGTGGTTGTTGTTTCAGCAGCTGTGGTTGTTGTTTCAGCTGCTGTGGTTGTTGTTTCAGCTGCAGTGGTTGTTGTTTCAGGAGCTGTGGTTGTTTCAGCTGCAGTGGTTGTTGTTTCAGCAGCTGTGGTTGTTGTTTCAGCTGCTGTGGTTGTTGTTTCAGCAGCTGTGGTTGTCGTTTCAGCTGCAGTGGTTGTGGTTTCTGCAGCTGTTGTTGTTGTTTCAGCTGCTGTGGTGGTTGTTTCAGCTGCTGTGATGGTTGTTTCAGCTGCTGTGGTTGTAGTTTCTGCTGCAGTGGTTGTTGTTTCTGCTGCAGTGGTTGTTGTTTCTGCTGCAGTGGTTGTTGTTTCAGCTGCACTGGTTGTTGTTTCAGCTGCTGTGGTTGTTTCAGCTGCTGTGGTGGTTGTTTCAGCTGCTGTGGTTGTAGTTTCTGCTGCAGTGGTTGTTGTTTCTGCTGCAGTGGTTGTTGTTTCAGCTGCAGTGGTTGTTGTTTCTGCTGCAGTGGTTGTTGTTTCTGCTGCAGTGGTTGTTGTTTCAGCTGCAGTGGTTGTTGTTTCAGCTGCTGTGGTTGTTTCAGCTGCTGTGGTTGTTGTTTCTGCCACAGTAGTTGTTGTTTCTGCAGCTGTTGTTGTTTCAGCTGCTGTGGTTGTGGTTTCTGCTGCAGTGGTTGTTTCAGCTGCTGTTGTTGTTTCTGCTGCAGTGGTTGTTGTTTCAGCTGTTGTGGTTGTTGTTTCAGCTGCTGTGGTTGTTGCATCAGCAAGAGTGGTTGTTGTTTCAGCAACAGTGGTTGTTGTTTCTGCTGCTGTGGTTGTCGTTTCAGCTGCTGTGGTGGTTGTGTCAGCTGCAGTGGTTGTTGTTGCAGCTGCAGTAGTTGTTTGAGCTGCTGTGGTTGTGGTTTCAGCTGCTGTGGTTGTTGTATCAGGTACTGTAGTTGTCGTTTCAGCTGCTGTGGTTGTTGTTGCAGCTGCAGCAGTTGTTGTTTCAGCTGCTGTGGTTGTTGTTTCAGGTACTGTTGTTGTCGTTTCAGCTGCAGTGGTTGTTGTTTCAGGAGCTGTGGTTGTTGTTTCAGCTGCTGTGGTTGTTGTTTCTGCAGCAGTGGTTGTTGTTTCTGCTGCAGTGGTTGTTGTTTCAGCTGCTGTGGTTGTTGTCTCAGCTGCTGTTGTGGTTGTTTCAGCTGCTGTTGTTGTTTCAGATGCAGTGGTTGTTGTTTCAGATGCTGTGGTTGTTGTTTCAGCTGCTGTGGTTGTGGTTTCTGAAGCTGTGGTTGTTGTCTCAGCAGTGTTGGTTGTTGTTTCAGCTGCTGAAGTGGTTGTGTCAGCCACTGTGGTTGTTGTGTCGGTTGCTATTGTCGTTGTCTCTCCTCCAGTGGTTGTAGTATCAGCTGCTGTGGTTGTTGTCTCAGCAGTGTTGGTTGTGGTTTCAGCTGCAGTGGTTGTTGTTTCTGCTGCTGTGGTTGTTGTTTCAGCTGCTGTGGTTGTGGTTTCTGCAGCTGTGGTTGTTGTCTCAGCAGTGTTGGTTGTTGTTTCAGCTGCTGAGGTGGTTGTGTCAGTTACTGTGGTTGTTGTTTCGGCTGCTGTTGTCGTTGTCTCTCCTCCAGTGGTTGTGGTCTCAGCAGTGTTGGTTGTGGTTTCTGCAGCTGTGGTTGTGGTATCTGCAGCTGTTGTTGTTGTTTCTGCTGCTGTGGTTGTTGTCTCCGCAGTGTTGGTTGTTGTTTCAGCTGCTGTGGTTGTTGACATTTCAGTTGTGGATGTTGCTGCTTCATTAGTGGTTGTTGTGTCAACTGGTGTAGTTGTTACATCTGCTGTGGTTGTTGTATCAGCAGTGTTAGTTGTTGTTTCAGTTGCTGTGGTTGTTGTTTCTGCTGTTGTTTGAGCTGCTGTAGTTGTTGACATTTCAGTTGTAGATGTTGCTGCCTCAGCTGTGGTTGTCGTCTCCGCAGTGTTGGTTGTTGTTTCAGCTGTTGTGGTTGTTGACATTTCAGTTGTAGATGTTGCTGCCTCAGCTGTGGTTGTCGTCTCCATAGTGTTGGTTGTTATTTCAGCTGTTGTGGTTGTTGACATTTCAGTTGTAGATGTTGCTGCCTCAGCTGTGGTTGTCGTCTCCATAGTGTTGGTTGTTATTTCAGCTGTTGTGGTTGATGACATTTCAGTTGTAGATGTTGCTGCCTCAGTTGTGGATGTTTCCTCAGTTGTAGATGTTGCTGCCTCAGTTGTGGATGTTGTTAAAATCGCAACCTCTATTATCATGACCAGTAGAAAGATGCATTTTGCCAACTTCATTGTTGGTTTTCCCTGTAAAATAAAACAAATATAAACATAAATACAGACACAAAACAATGTTATCAATTTAAATATAGGCAAACAACTTTGACCTGTCGGTTTGACCTTTAATTTAAATATTTATTATGAACAAGTGTATTTATGTACAGGGATCATACTGGTTTATTTTATCTACATAATGCAAACACTAATCATGTACAGGAATTTATCAAGGGCCTATTAAGGGCCGAAATTCGGCCCCATTCCCAATGGAAAAACATTGATTTTTTCCCAAAATGGGCTGAGAAAATTCCCAATTAGAAAATTGTACCAGATACATAGCTGAAGTCTGGCCATAAATGTGGCTGCTTTCCTTAATCTTCAATCAACTCAATACACTAAAAGCATTAGATTTAATCATTAATGGCATCAAAAATGATGTCAAAGTTTTCCCAAAATGAGCAAAAAATTGAGAGTTTTTCCCAATTTTTAGTTTGGGGCCTTTTCCCAAAACACCCTGATAAATCCCTGATGTACCTTGTGTATATATTATTAACTGTGAATCCCAGCACTACCCATATATTGGGTGGACCGTTCTATATCAATATTCCTAATGAAAGGTCAAGCGGACAGGTCAATGTTGTTTGCCTATACTGATTAACAAGGTGTTTTTTCTATCACATAATGATTCTTAATAAAAGATAAATATAAGACTATGAATCAGATATTTTGTGATACCAACTTAATTAATGTTAATGTGTAGACATTATTTCTGGTTTTTTTTAGAAAACTATCTGTAACAAACTTAACTTATACTAGTGTGACAGAAAGGAGAGAAAATGCAGTGAAAAACCCACGACCTCCCACTCAGGAGGGTGTACTCTACCAACTGAGCTACCAGAGTGGTTCTCTACCTATAGCACCACCAAGGCAACTACAATCTAGCTCAAACCTAGGACTGGGTATGTAGATGAGTGCTCAGCCTATTGATAGGTTGATTGAATGAATGGAGTTTTATGTCCCAGTCAAGAATATTTCACTTATATCAAGATGTCACAAGCTATATGTGAAGTGACAGAAATTTTGACCTTTGCAGTGTGCTCAGGGCAATGTGCCGGCCGGGAGGATTTTTTAACTTACCACCTGGCACTGGGCATCAGTTTTTAAGGTCTCTTCCTAATGACCCCTTAACTTTCATTTCGAAATGCAGAATGCTTGGCAAAAGAACAGTCACTACATATTTTCAAATCTTGGTCAGACTCGTCTGGGATTCGAACCCACAAATCCAGTATGTGGATGAATGCTCTGCCTATTTAATTACCCAGGCTACTAAATTAGCATATTCAAAAAAGACTAAAATATAAGTCTACTGCTTGTGAAAAGTATTGTTAATTTGCAATATTGTGTTTGTATTGACTAAATTTACAAAATGTGACAAAACTTTTATTTAAATGACCAATACCTGATATAAACTACAAGTATAACGAGAATGAAAGTATCTTGTCATGATGAGTCATGGAATTTTATTGACATCCAAAAAATGTTGACATAAATATCAAATTAAAGTGCTATATATACATCACCAGTTTCAGTTACCACAGTTTCACAATCAAACTAAGATTTTTCCGACTGAAATTTAGCAAATTTTGGCAATCTTTTTCTAAACTATAAATATTTTTGAAAAATCTTCATATATATATATATATCTTTTAAGCTAGAATTCACCTTAAACTTCTGAATACTTTAAAGATAAACAAAATTATAAAGATTTAAAATTCTGACATATTTAAGTTCAAGAAAATCTTAGTTATGGAATGGGTTGAAGTTTCATAAAAGTGACAATCATTCCTTAACTAAGATTTTCCTAGCTAAATTGTAGCAAAGGATGTCTTCGGTTTTTGAGAGCGATTGACCCACAGGAATATTCATGGTATGGCTTTAAGATTTTACCTGTGTAAGGCCACTGTTATATAAAATAGTGTTTTCTGTCACTTAATCGGCGATAACGTTTAGTTTAAATCCGTAGTAAAAATGGCTGTACAATGAATAAATACACTTTAAATCGAAAGTAAATTATTTCTGTGATTTACCGATGCCCCAGCAGCATTTTCAACTCGTTGTTCCAGATTACAAACAAACCTACAGCCGTGACACTCTTGTTACATATAACAGTATACGACAACAAGCACGTTGTTGAGACGGCATGTTATATACGAGACTTTCACTTTGTTTTGTCTTGTTATATACATGTAGTAGTATATTATAATATCGATGCTTATACAACTTGTTAAACATTAACTTTTGACGAAAAAAGGTATTATAATTTATTCACTTACAATTTAGTTAAATAAAATTTAGTAGATAATGTGTTTTGATTAGGAAATATTAAAAAAAAAAAAATACACCCCGTGCAATGTATGGGATTCGAACCCACACATTAAAAGAATAGCATTTCGTATTATCTTAGCAGTCCACATACTTTACCACTGAGCTACCGAAGCTTACGAACGCTTTGTATATGCTATAATATATGAGTGACGGACAAGGATAATAGTTTAATTTTTAAGCGTTTTTCAATTTTTCACCATGATGGCAGGCATGCCCGTGGATAATCTTTAGGTCAGTGAAAACTAAATTGAATACCTACATTTAAATGTCGGTTTTGTTCACGGGCAGGCCTGCCATCAGTATGAAATTGCAATATATATGCAGTCAAATGTATGGAAATAACCATTTTCGCTTTGAATCACCGTTTTCATGTACATATAGAAATACTTGTCCGTTACCAGAGATATCTTCTTTGACATGACACTTTAGAACATACTTTATTCTATAGATAGGAAGTACTTTTAACCAATATTTTATTAATGTAAATTTTGACATGCATGAAATTTTCCTATGGGTCATTTCCTTATATTTTTCGAAGACATCCTTTTGGCAATCTTTTTTGGAACTATAATAAAATTAATATTTTTGATAAAAACTAAATTCAAATGCTATCAGCTTGTAGTGATCTCCACAATTACACCTTCAATTCCTGTTGATTTAAACAAATTATTTTTCAATGTTATTTTAGAGTGTAACATTAATTGGAGATTCTGTAAATATAATGGCATGTTTCTTTGTACATGTTTTTAATGTTTTAATGATGAAATTTTTGTCTGAATACTGTTTGAAAGGGGGTGTCTCCATGACCCATATTTAACTTTAAATAAATGCATACCGTAAATATTATATAGTGTTTTAGAGGAAAAATTAACACCCCTCTGTAAAACCCCTGGCTGAACATTAGAGTTGCTGCACCTTGAAAATATGTGCGGAAAAAATAATTAAAAATATTAAACAAGCCTTGTACGACTGAATTATGCGACTGGATCGACCGAGTTCAGATGCCTACATGTCTAAAACCATTCTGCTGAAACCCGCATAAAATTTTACCAAAGAGGAAAAGGCACGTAATAAATAAATGTAGGAAAAGAAAACGGTAACTCTGAAATCCGTTTTTATGTTCCTTTGTCATTTTACATGTATAACATGATCGTCGGGGACTCGTCCCTATATACATGGTGTATTTCTAACTTTAGTAACAAGTTCCTGTATTTTATTTTAATGCCAGAAACAACTTTCGATATCGTTGGTTTGACAGCCTGGCTTTAAACCTCGCAAAAAAGAGCTGTGGAATCAGAATTGATAGGCCTCGCTCCAATTTCACAAAAATGGTCATAATCTATTACAAGTACATGTACCATTATCATTATCGTGCGAAACCCGACGTATATAGGATTGATTATTGGGTTGGCTGCTTTGATGAGGTTCTACATCACAGTCAAGAATATTTCACCTATATCGGGACGTCACCAGTTATTAGGTGGAGTGGCAGAAAAATCTACCTTTGAAATGCTCAGGCATTGTGCAGAGAGAGTTCTTTTAGTGTGCCACGCCTATTGACACAAGGTATCCGTTTTACGATCTCTCCCGATAGGACCCCGCAACTAATTAATGACGATTGTTTTACGAACTTATTTTCAGGGTCATAAAAACTGTACCTTTTAATTAAAATAAAGTTGTACACACTTAAGTTTTGGAATTTGAACATGTCTGAAACATCCGTTTCCATAGCAACAAAAATGAATGACAACTCATTCACTTACCGACATCAACTTAGGAACGAACAACCTGATTGTTCAAGGGTCGGTATGACTATAGCATGAACTATATATCGCCAATAAGGCTCCTATAACTTGTCCAGTATTGTATGCATAACTTATAAGCTATATGTTGTGTATTGGACATGTTATAAACCATATGCTTGTGACAGTAAGTACTGTAAGCATTTTTTTCTTGTCACCAGTCCAGCATACGGTGTAAAACTTTTTTGTCACCAATATGATGTATAACATGTCCAGTATATGGTCTATAACATGTCCAGTATATGATCTATAACATGTCCAGTATATGGTCTATAACATGTCCAGTATATGATCTATAACATGTCCAGTATATGGTCTATAACATGTCCAGTATATGATCTATAACATGTCCAGTATATGGTCTATAACATGTCCAGTATATGGTCTATAACATGTCCAGTATATGGTCTATAACATGTCCAGTATATGGCCTATAACATGTCCAGTTCAGGGTGTATAATATTACCTGTCACCAGTATGTGATCTATAACATGTCCAATATACAGTATATAGCTTATAACCTGTTTAGCAAATGACACCAGCATATTAAGCTTTCATGTTACCAGTATATGTCCTATAACAAATCAAGTCTATAACATGTCCAGCATAGGGTGTATACCTTTACCCGTCACCAGCATATGTGTTATAACATGCCCGGTATAGCACCAATATATGGTCTATAACATGTCCAGCATAGAACGTATAACTTAACCTGTCAGCACCATTTGGTTTATAACATGTAATCAGTAAACTTCCCGGCATATGGTGTATAAATTTACCTGTCTGCAGCATATGGTCTATAACTTGTCCAGTATAGCACCAGTGAATGGTCTATAAAATGTCCAGCATAGGGCCTGTCAGCAGCATATGGTCTATAACATGTACACTATAGCAACAGTATATAACTCATAACATGCCCGGCATAGGGTGTATAACTTTACCTGTAATCAGCATATGGTCTATATCTTGTCCAATACAGAACCATTATATGGTCATATGGTCTATAAAATGCCCAGCATAGGCCCTGTCAGCAGCATATGGTCTATAACATGTCCAGTATAGCAACAGTATATAACCCATAACATGCCCGGCATAAGGCGTATAACTTTACCTGTCATCAGCACATGGTCTATAACATGTAATCCATTACATGCCCGTCATAGGGTGTATTAATTAACCTGCCATCAGCATATGGTCTATAACTTGTCCAGTATAGCACCAGTATATATAACCCATAACATGCCCAACATAGGGTGTTTTACTTTACCTGTCTTCAGCATAAGGTCTGGAATTTAAACTGTCCCATTTATGTGAGCGCAATGATTAATATACTGAACACTAGAAGGACAAATACAATCACAACAAAAGGAATGATGCACGGTGTTTGATTATTATTATAATAATAATGGGTGGTGTCTTTAAAGTTATACAAATGGTATAAACCTCGCATCATAGAGTATGGTTGTCCTGTACGATGTGTAAATTACTATGAAGAATGTGCTCAGTTAGCCGTCAATGATGTCTATATAATCACTTTATACTTTCTCTTGTTTCTTTTTTCTGTTTCTTTACTATCGGTACCTTACAAGTACATACAGTTTAAAGACAAGGATGAATGAAGTGAAGTAATGTGTGTAACGCCCCAATCACGATTCTAAAACTATTAGTATTATTTAGGCGGCGAGGCCTGGATTGGTGGGGGAAATCAGAGTGCCTGAAGAAGACAATCGACCTTTGGCAAGCGAACTGGCAAACTTTTTCATACTAGCTAGGCTCTGTACCGTGTGTGGTTCGAGCCTAGGAGGTGAGAGGTGGTGTGCTACAAATGCACTTAGACCCCTCGGCCATTAAGACTGATGAAGCTAGATGTAAACTGAACAAAATATGCAGAAACTGACTTAGCTACCACTTAATGAGTGGAGAGGAGTAATTTGTTTTACATCCAAGTCAAGATTCTTTCACTCACTGAGAGAGAGAGAGAGAGAGAGAGAGAGAGAGAGAGAGAGAGAGAGAGAGAGAGAGAGAGGCGGTACTAGTTCTGGAATAGTGGAGGAAACCAGAGTATCCGGAAAAAGCCATTGACCTATCGTCGGAGTATCGTTAATAGTATTTTACGCCTCAGCCGAGATTCTTTCTGTATACAAGTGGGCAGTACTAGTTTTGGAATAGTGGAGGAAACCAAGGTACCCTAAGAGAACCACCGACCTTCACCCGAGACTCGATACATACAGTAGCCCTGATTATTATTTAGAATATTTTGTTGAGCAACAACAACATATATATATATATATACTGCATGTATACTTTAAGAGATTCCAGGTGGGACCGGTTATAAAACTTAAGAAATCGTCACGACCTAATAGATCATATTACCAAATTTACAAAATATACACAATCTTATGTTTAAATTGAGGAAGAAGAATTAGATATGCCTTTGTCAACACAGAAAGTTGAGAGGTTACTTTATAAAGAAATGTTCGTGATTCTTCTCACTTTGGTTAAATATTCTCTCATACTGTTTAAATGAGGTAGTGAATAGTAAATATATCATGATATGAGAGCCTATACATTAGTAGTGGTAACACCCAAAAATAATATGGTAATGAAAACTTAACTCCAAACACCCACTCAACCCCCCCCCCCCACCCAAAGCTCTCGCTCAGATCTTAGTGTGGGAACGTTTGTCAATTCGCTTCCTGTAGGTCAGTGTCGGTTGGTTTCTCTGGACACTTCGATTTCCACTACCATCCATGAACTGACCGAGAAAGAGTCTTGACTGGGTCTAAAACTCTATTACTTCACTCCTCAGCCGTTAAATTTTTGCCATAAAACACGCCTTTTCGCTGGTTTCCTTTGGCAAGTGTCTTTTGTGTATTTTTTTACATTTCATATTGTATACTTATACTTTTGATTTTAGAGGTTTACATTTACTTGTGTTCTTTAAACAGACAGGGCGCGTTTTAACTATCCATGTAGCATGAAAATTTAACTATACAAGCTTATTTATGTGATTTCCTAACCAAAACATGTGACTCCGGTCACCCCGAGGTTACTTTGGGAACGGATTACCTCCGACTGTGGCCCCGGTCACACTGGGTGAAAGTCGACGTTACTTTGGGGGACGGATTACCTCCGACTGTGGCTCCGGTCACCCCGAGTTAAAGCCGGCGTTACTTTGGACACGGATGAAAGTATCCCCGACTTTAACTTGTCCCCGGTCACCATGGGTGACAGTCGACGTTACTTTGGGGACGGATTACCTCCGACTGCGGTCCCGGTCACCCCGAGTTAAAGCCGGCGTTACTTTGGACACGGATGAAAGTATCCCCGACTTTAATTTGTCCCCGGTCACCATGGGTGACAGTCGACGTTACTTTGGGGACGGATTACCTCCGACTGCGGTCCCGGTCACCCTGGGTTAAAGTCGACGTTACTTTGGACACGGGCTATAGTACCCCCGACTGTGTCCAAGTGGGATTAACATACTTTAAATAAATAAGTATTTAATGTTGATCTTCCCCTATTGTTATTTTACAATGAAATACCCATGATATGTGTTCAACGACAACGCCCTCAATTGTTCTAATGAAGAGCTTACCTGACTACCCAGGTGAGCTAGACTTAAACAATGTGATGTAATTTGTGTCATTGTTTTAAGTCGTCTTACTTTGTTTGCTAGAATAAAAAATCTCTGAATATGGTGTTTATGAGTTTCTGCTAAACTATAATACATGTGGTGTAAAATCAGCATGGTTTAACCGAGTTATGTTTTTTTAGTAAAAAAAAAAACTTATCCTATAAAATTAAAGACTTTCTCTTGTGTCATTATTTCACTAAAATTACAATATAGGTGTAATTAGTATATAGTTATCTAAAAATTACACCTTAAATCCATGAATACTTCCAAAATTTCTCAGATGTCAAATGCCAAAATTATGCAGATTTCAAATTTACACAATTTAAGTTAAGGAAACCCCTTAGTTCAGAAATAATTGTGAAATTGTACTGTTTTATAATACACCAAGCAGAGAACCAACAGAACAGTATTTATATATATATATATATATATAATATATATATATATATATATATATATATATATATATATATATATATATATTAATTATGTATATTTAGTTTTAAATTTCATTTTCACTCTAAGCTTGACTTTTTGGGTCATCAAGGTATGAATTATAATTTTTCACCTATTGGTGTTCAGTTTTAGACTCCAAGTACATGCACCATATAAAATACTTCTGTTATATATGCCACTGCCTCTAATTAGATTTTACTTGTAGCGAAAAAAGACTTAAAATTATGGAGTCGAATCATTTTGTGAAAAAGTATTTAAATTAAAACTGTTTACTAGTATTTAAATTAAAAGTGATGGAATGCAAAAAGATACCTGTAGTTAATTAAAATAAGAACTTTATTGAAAAAGTAGTTACCGTGTTCATTTAACCCCAGTCCTTAACTGAAATATTTAATGAAACTGAAAAATTCAAATTTTTGTCAAAAGCAGAACAACATGTCAAGCTTGACAATATTTTCATAATTACACATTAAATTCCTGAATATCTCTAATAGGTTTCAGTTAAGGAAAATGTCATATTATGAAATCTTGAATTTTCTGAATGAAATGACAATAAGTTGGCTAAGTAATGCTTGTAAAACCGGGGCCAGATATTATAAACAAGAAAAAATAAGATTAAAAATGACAGAAAGGTAAAAACAGTGATTTCAAGAAATTAATATTTCAGTAGGTCACTATAGGCCCTATAGCTGTTCTCACGTTTCAGTACTAGAGTACACAGGCTATTTAAGACGTCCATTTACACATATTTGTCGAGTACATTTCGGTTATATTTAGGAGTGTTAAAGCAATAACATTGAAAGTATTGTCATATAATAAACAATACAAACAATTTACACAACAAATAAATAAACACGTCGTTTACCTGCCGTACAGGTATTCAAGTAATTATTACCTGTAGATATAGGTAAAAATCATTGTCGTCCTGCCCTCCAAAGACCATTGTTAAGTGCAGTGGATCGATTGAATGGGCGTTATACACCAGTCAAGAATATTTCACTTATATCGAGGCGTCACCAGGTATAATGAATGATTGAATGGGGTTTCACGTTCTAGTCAAAAATATTTACTTATATCGAAACTTCACAGATGTAGGCGAAATGGCAGAAAATTTGACCTTTGCAGTGCGTTCTAGGTAATGCGCAGAGTTATTTAACGCGCCACAATTGGCGTGGCACGTTATATCAGGTTTTATCGCCTCTTCCGAAGGAGCCTTCAGTAAAGTGAAGGGATAGTGTTTAACACTCTAGTCAAATTCTTTCGCTTATATTGAGGCGATCAAGTATAGAATGGTGGAGGAAACTAAAGTTCCTGTTGAAAACTTTCGATATTTGACAAGGGATAAGAACATAGGCAGGCAGTGAGATCCGTTAGCACGGGCTCTATACCACTCGACCATCGAAACCCCTGGTATCACTGTCAACAGTCACAAAGTCAATGAAGTAAGTAGTCGCATGTTCACGACCAAAAGGTCACAGAGTCAATATAGACCTGTGTTGTGTGTCCATATGTTTACGACCAACAGTAAAAAAGCAATATACACCCGTTGCGTACTGGTATGTTTGCAGACATATAGACCCGATGTATGCCCGTATGTTCAAGGCACAGTCACGCAACAATATAGGCCTGTTGAGTACTGGTATTCTCACGGCAATATAGACCCGTTGAGTACTGGTATGTTTGCAGCAATATAGACCCGATGTATGCCCGTATGTTCAAGGCAAAGTCACACAACAATATAGACCCATTGAGTACTGGTATTCTCACGGCAATATAGACCCGTTGAGTCCTGGTATGTTTGCAGACATATAGACCCGATGTATGCCCGTATGTTCAAGGCAAAGTCACACAACAATATAGGCCTGTTGAGTACTGGAATGTCCACGGCAGTAAAGACCCGTTGAGTACTGGAATGTCCACGACAGTAAAGATCCGTTGTGTACTGGTATGGTCACGGCAATATAGACCTGTTGAGTACTGGTATGTTTGCAGCAATATAGACCCGATGTATGCCCGTATGTTCAAGGCACAGTCGCACAACAATATAGACCTGTTGAGTACTGGTATGGTCACGGCAATATAGACCCGTTGAGTACTGGTATTGTCACGGCAATATAGACCTGTTGAGTACTGGTATGGTCACGGCAATATAGACCCGTTGAGTACTGGTATTGTCATGGCAATATAGACCTGTTGAGTACTGGTATGTTTGCAGCAATATAACCCGTTGTATGCCCGTATGTTCACGGCACAGTCACACGGCAATATAGGCCTGATGAGTACTGGTATGGTCACGGCAATATAGACCTGTTGAGTACTGGTATGTTTGCAGCAATATAGACCCGTTGTATGCCCGTATGTTCAAGGCACAGTCACACGGCAATATAGGCCTGATGAGTACTGGTATGGTCACGGCAATATAGACCCGTTGTATACTCATGTGTTCAAGGCCAAGCGTAACAAAGATGATATAAATCCGTAGAGTACTTTTCACGACAGTAGAGCGCATGTTCACAGCAATACACACCCGTTTTGTACCCGTATCTTCACGACCAAAAGCCACAAAGCAATTTAGACCCATTGAGTATTCTTCATGGCAATAAACACCTGTTGTATACCAGTTTGTTCACGGTCAAGAGTCACAAAGTGGATGTAGACCTGATGAGCACTTTTCAAGGCAATATAGACCCGTTATACACCTGTTGTATACCAGTATGTTCACGACCAACAGTCACAAAGCCAACTTTGTCCTTTTCTCATTTGAACTCTGTGTATTATGTATAGCAGCATAATTAAGTGTCAAATGTAAATAAACACAGAAACGGACTTGGGTTAAACATGTTCCAAGATTGACAAACTACCGCTTCTAACATTTAACTATGTATACTAAATAAATATGTTTAATAATTTAAACAAACATATATACGCTCCTCTGTGATTTTCAGAACTTCACAAATGAAGGCAAGTCTTTCATAAACATGTTTAAAGCTTCTCAAGTTGTAGCATGTTTCATTTTTACATATCTAAATCAGATTAAAGCATTATTATTTTAAGATTAGAGAATCCTTTCTAAGCAGAGAATTATGAACCGTGCCTTGTTTTTAATAATAAGTAGGTGACACGAATATTAACGTAATTAATCCTTTACACCCCATGTGGAGTCAGCTGAACTTGACACATTTTTGGTTCCGTAAAACATACCCCAGTGAAGAGAGCGTTCGGTTCTACCCATGTTGCAGTAGCTGAGTTAATAGTGACATTTGATTGGAAAAAATTGATAGTACGACGTAGTTCTATTGCAACAATATTAATGTCCAGGTAGATTTGTTGATAGAGCGTTTCGGTCAGACCCATGTCTGGGTAGCTCAGTCGGTTCGATCCCTGCCCAGGTCTGAATAAAACTGCTTTTTTATGTATAACCGACAATCCCTTAAAAGAGTTACTAGAAACACACTCTGTTTCGACAGCAAAAAACACCATGTTCATTGTGTATTCATTATTACTATGATAGAGCTCTATATGTTGATCATCTGCTAAATGTTGTCAAAGGTTACCAAGGTAACGGCCGGTTGGTCAGCTTAGAATGAGACTATATTTCGCGAGCCACTTTGCAAAACGTCACCGAGGCGACAACGTCAAGCATGTAGACCAAGACGTTGAGTACTGCACGTTGTCACGGGATACAGGATTAATTTACATAGAATGTAATTGCAGCTCAAGACCGATTACGGGGCGTTTCCAGGGTAACGGCGTCAATCCATGTAGAATGAGACTACATATAGCTCATGGTCCGTTATATAACAAGATGAATTAATGCACTATTAAAACTTTATTGTGTGTCGATGGATTTAAAAACTCTAAACTTTTATCATGTTGTAAATGTGTCCAACTTATATTTCATTTTTAGATTTTATTATTATCGTTGATTTCTGCGGTCTAAAGCTTTACGATTTAATCATTGAGGTTGAAGAATACTTTGGCGAAATACAATGACAAAGAACATTGTTGACATGTACTGATGATTAACTATAATTTAATGCTGATCTTTAAATTAATTAAGTTTTATCTGATTTGATGACAAAGGGTTGATCTTGATTAACTTAAGTTATATCGCAGTTATATTGCTTGGCGCTTTGATTAACGGCGCCACGTGTGAGAATCATCTTTACTATCGAAGGGATTTTGGGTCTCTTCTCCGCCCCTACTACGTACGAACACAATCCATCAATGGCGTGAATTAGTCGCTTTCCAGAATACTCATCGTTATCGCCGGGGTATGACGTGAACATACCCAGTACAGTCATCGTTATCGCCCGAGTATGAAATGTACAAGTCGTGACCTCGGTACCAAGTACAGTCATCGTTATCGCCGGGGTATGAAGTGAACTAGTCATGACCTCGCTACCCATATCGCCTCGGTATGACCTAACCAAGTCATGACCTCGCTTCTCGGGTAGTCATCGTTATCGTCCAGGTATGACGAGAACTAGTCGTGACCTTGCTACTCGAGCACAGTTATAGTTATCGCCCTGGTATGACGAGAACTAGTCGTGACCTCGCTACCCGAGCACAGTCATAGTTATCGCCCAGGTATGACGAGAACTAGTCGTGACCTTGCTACTCGAGCACAGACATAGTTATCGCCCTGGTATGACGAGAACTAGTCGTGACCTCGCTACTCGAGCACAGTCATAGTTATCGCCCTGGTATGACGAGAACTAGTCGTGACCTTGCTACTCGAGCACAGTTATAGTTATCGCCCTGGTATGACGAGAACTAGTCGTGACCTTGCTACTCGAGCACAGTCATAGTTATCGCCCTGGTATGACGAGAACTAGTCGTGACCTTGCTACTCGAGCACAGTCATAGTTATCGCCCTGGTATGACGTGAACTAGTCGTGACCTCGCTACTCGAGCACAGTTCCTGGTATGACGAGAACTAGTCGTGACTTCGCTACTCGAGCACAGTTATAGTTATCGCCCTGGTATGACGAGAACTAGTCATGACCTTGCTACTCGAGCACAGTTATAGTTATCGCCCTGGTATGACGAGAACCAGTCGTGACCTTGCTACTCGAGCACAGTTATAGTTATCGCCCTGGTATGACGAGAACTAGTCATGACCTCGCTACCCGAGCACAGTCATAGTTATCGCCCTTGTATGACGTAAACCAGTCGTGACCTCTCTACTCGAGCACAGTCATAGTTATCGCCCTGGTATGACGTGAACTAGTCGTGACCTCGCTACCGTTTCAGTATTATTCAGGAAGTCTTCTCAATAGGAATGTAATATAAAATTAATTTATGCGTATTGATTTTGGGGTATAAAGAAAGTTTTATTTCCTCTTTAACTTTACAATTATGTGACATCAAGTGTAACAAATGGTCTTCTATATAAATATCACACGGCATCGATTTTAAATAAAACAGTGGATATAAATACAGTATATTCAGTGGTTTATCTGAGTCTAGGGCTATATCTAGGGATCACTATACCCGGACCCGTTCCGAATATCTAGGGGTAATAGTACCTGGGTCCAGGGCGATATCTAGGGATCTCAATAGCCAGACTTGTATAATATCTAGAGGTCATGATACCTGGACCCAGGGCGATATCTAGGGGTCATAATACCCAGACCCAGGGCGATATCTAGGTGTTATAATATCCGGACCCAGGGCGATATCTAGGGGTCATATATCGGGACCCAGGCTGATATCTAAAGGTTATAATGCCCGGACCCAGGGCGATATTACGTTTACAAAGCGGTCCCTCCTTTCAATAGCCCATCCATTAAAATTTGTTACCGTGCCCGACTGTTATTCAGGAAATGCTGCTATATTTCGTTCAGCACTGTGTACAAGGATTTAAGGCTGTATAGATATCGGGAGTTTTACATATTGAGTACCGCCTTACATCTAGGACTATATGTTTAAGTGTGGGTCACAACTCGAGTACTGTCACCAGGGACCTTAACCTTACATACAGGGTGTGTCACCCTTTAAGTACCGTCTACTGGTACTGTAT
This sequence comes from Anadara kagoshimensis, assembly GCA_021292105.1. Classification (NCBI taxonomy): domain Eukaryota; kingdom Metazoa; phylum Mollusca; class Bivalvia; order Arcoida; family Arcidae; genus Anadara; species Anadara kagoshimensis. The sequence continues at coordinate 42,430,305 of CM037867.1, forward strand.
GCTCTGATGGTTTATGGGTTACAGGTATTTTGTAATTGTTCTTAGTTAGCTATATAATGTCGCAGGGTAATAGAATGTTCACGTATTAAATTAAATTTTGTATATTTTCTTTACAATACCACTTTTAAATGTGTATATACATATATAGAGAGAATGCTGAAACTTGATACTGAATTTTGAAACGTTTTATCTGTACATGTAAAGGTCAACAGTCCGATGGTCGTTTACCTAACAATGGTCCTTAGAAAACAACTCAAAACTTTTTATTTCAAAAAGTAGCAAAGTAAATACAGAGAAGGACCAAGGATCGAAACCCGGGTGTGGTTCTTAGTGATTACGACACACGCATGTCCCATACACGCGACTTCAATATGATCTGGGCGTGTTGGTCATGCGAGACAGATCAGTGGTTAAACTTCTTTTTTCTAACACCCCCATTAAATTCCAAGTTATTTTTTTTTAAATAATAGTTTTCACAGAAATGTTCAAAATGGCTCGATTCCACCATTTTAGCATTTTTTTTCAGTCAGCGAAATTATTGAAAATTAAAGTGAAGGCTACACCTAAAAGTCTTTCCATCTCAGTTAGCCAGTCATTTTTAAGGACCAAATAACCAAATAACCTGGGGATTTTTAAGGACTTTATATATATATATATATATATATATATATATATATATATATATATATATATATATATATTAACCCCTATACCCGTCTTAAAAAGACCCTCTCCTTCGATCGACAGTACTTTTTCTGTCTTCTAAAGTAAGTTCAGGTTGAGTGGTTACAATGGCCGTACTAACTTTAGGTATGGGATTCCCTAACTCTATATAGACTATCAGGTAGTTTACCTATAAATACCGTAACAGCAGTTAATGTCACACCCTAGTAGAAAACGACTTAAAATGAAAGGAAAGAACAGAATATCGTCATAGAGATCATTCCAGATAAATACCGATCCGTTATCCGTGCTGTGTAGACCCGTTATTCTTAAGACGGGTGTCTTTTTATGATATTGCCAATATCCGTAAATATTGATTAATTTAATGGTGCTTAGCAATAGAAAAATTCCCACTACTGTGGGGATTAAGTGTAAAAAGGGGCTTTTCTCTCTCATTAAATCCCTTAAGTCAATAATAACAATGTAGTACTTTAATTACAGGTGGGTATATTAATTACAGGTGACAGGTAAATACAACGTGCTAAAACTGAAAATTCATTTATTTTAGAAATCCTACAATGACGACAAATTTCGTTTATTTCCGAAATTCCACTGATATCTACAAACGCATGCCACACTGCCATCTGAATTTTTTCCAAAAGACTTTATCCCTTACAAATTGCAATGATAAAACTTTCAATAAATTGCCCATACATCAATATAAATAAATAAATAAATAAATAAATAAATAAATAAATAAATAAATAAATAAATAATGAGTGAAATTTCCTTTTTTATATGTCCATTAATCTTAAGGTTGACTTCTGCTGAAACAGAAATGAAGAAATGAAGTGGCAAAATACAGGGGTTTGAACACGGGACCTTTCCAATATAGCGGACTACCGACTGACCTACTGGGTTACTACCATATCATTTTTTATCAATCATTATTATTATTATTATTAACTATTATTATTATTATTATTATCTTTGAACAAGTGTTCAGTCTCCAAGCCCCTATCTGATCGACAAGGCTGAACAGAAAGTAGGAATTTCACCACGCACCTGTTTATAATCACGATACATACTTCTATTATCAAATCGTTCCAAGATTCTGAATGTTTTAAAATTTGAAAATGGACATAGCAAAATTCCAGACTCATCATGACATATCGGCCACCCTGTTTCAGCAGCAGCTGATGATGATAGTGGCGATTAAAATCTGACCTAATTTAGCCAGAAATACCAAAACCATAATTACACGGAAATCGATAAATAAACAGGTATGCCTACAGAGATCAATTGAATTTATTCCATACATATAGTGCATATTTACATGTATGAATTGTAAATAATGCTATTTTACAATAACCGGTTATGAGTTAAATTACTGGAATTTTTTTCAAAAGAGATATCTTATGTTACTACTCACCGGTGTGGTTAAATTTCTTAATGAGAAATTTGTTTTTAAGATTTTAAATCCTCTTCTTTTTGAAACACTAAAAATTAAATTCCAATGAGAAAATAACTTATCACATTAAAGTCAACATGGGTATCCAAATTGTCGAAAATCGAAAAAATGTATCCAGTATTTTTTTTAAATTTCACAAGTTACAAGTCCTAAGATACCCCACCCATTAATATGGCCATTTCAGGTGTAAACTCGAACTTGTTTCACTGCGTTTCGACTAGTCCATTTTTCTAATCCAAAGGTATTTCCAAAGACACATCTAGATCAATTTTATGAATGACGCGGTTCAATTTGCTCAAGCATAAAGCGGTCTTTTGTTACAGGCGGATTTTAGGACACTTTAAGAGGTCGGGTTTTTTTTATGAATGAAATTTAAATGGAATCTTCTATGCTATTGTTTGCTTGTTTTACTCATTTTAACGTCTTAAGACAGGAGTGTATATTAAAGAAAAACTGACTTGTTCATTCGTCTGACCATTCAGTTAACACACACAGCTAGCAGTCAATCCTACAAAATACCAGGTAATTATACCTTTTAATTAAACACTTATTCAGGTAAAATTGTAAAATAGTAAATATGTTCATATCATGTGTGCGTTAATCAGACATATATTTTTTCTCATTAAATTTCTCATTCTAGTTGCAAAAGTCATGAAAAATGTCAATTTGTGGACTTCTGGTGGTGCGGCAAAAATGTTTGAGCCGCATCAGCATTATTGAAGTTAGAGTTATTATTTTTCAAAAAATCATTCAGAAGATTTAAAAATTTAAGAAAAATGCATAGTTGGTTGGTGATGTTGCATGGTGTAAGTCCGGACGTACATAAAATCCCAATATAATTTTATCGGTTAGCTAGCTAAATAGGAGATGCCGCTAGACTCCGGAGCAAATATGACCTCGCTTTCTGGGGAAGTTAACGTGTTTAGCTTAATTTGTCAGTTTTCGCTTCAAGTTTTGACTTTACTTTGAGATTGTGTATTGGGCTTGGATAGGTTTGTAATATGGGAAATACATGTATCTAACTATGCTTTTCTTGTGTTTCAGGATCAATCCCTATCCTTTCGGAAAATATTTGATCAACAGAGATAATTCACAGCACGGGTTTAGAATTAAAATATCCATCGAAAATTTTTAACAACCGTTTTAATTTATTTTATGATTGAATATGGTGTTACAGGATACACAACTGGATACATTTAAGAATGTTACCTACATCATATAGAAACTGAATCAACTTCACAGGTATAGGGGTTAAGGCGAACACGATTCCAGATATGCTTAGCTCGATGCCGAAAATTGGTGCCATTCCCAAGATTCAAAATCTATATGTTTGTTTAAAGAAATTCTTGAATTTTCATAATTTGAACAAATTAAGAACAAATATGTAACGGTTATATTTTTATCATGTATTTTCAACTCAAATTTTGTCCAAATTGCATGAAGCAATGCCTATTTCCATTTTATCTAAAATGCATTTTTGTTGTTTTTGATGCACTTACAAATGCAAAAAACATTTTGTCAGCCATCCGTAAAGAATTGGGAATTTTTTCTAGACCAATCATTAACACTTGAATCGTTAGGACGTTTTATCCCACACAGTCGAGTGAAATGATATCTAGACATTCAGGTTGTATGGTAAGTACAGTTCTGTCAAAAGTTTAACACTGGGCTTACGAATTGGTGTATGGAAGCTTATCTGGACGCTTCGTCTCGGCAGATTTTCGGCAGTTATTGTACATCTCTCGACAGCTTTTCAACCACTTGTTATCCATATCTTAGACGCTCGGCAGCCGGACTTCGGCTCTTTTTTGTGAGCTCGGTGTTACACTTTCGACAGGGCTGTACCGTATGTCTTGATATACAATTACGTGTAATTGACACCCGTAAGCTCTCCCCGGTGTGTAGAACACCATATCCACCCTATAGTCGCAACGTCACGCGACATGTTAGTCTATCATTAAAATGTATTTAATTTCATCATTTTGTTACAAAAATATATTTTAAACCAGGTTAAGCTTTTAAATAAATAGTATGAGGCCGAGGATGTGATTTCTTAAAAATCTCTGGAAAATTGTTTATATGGGTTAAGTTTTAAAACACCGATTTAAAGGATTGTAATTTTTAATCTTAAGCAAACATTTGTAATGAAACTTATATGATGCAATAACCTTTAAAAACGAGACCTCGGTCACTTTTTTGAGTGTTCAAAGCACAAACTTGTACACCACCGTCGTTATATCCGGCGTACCGAGTGCCATGGTCACGTGACTGAGTGGCTTTGCAGACGTCATGTTTTTTGTGATCGTTCAGAAGGCCAGTGAACAAGCACTCTAAATTGAAATCAGCTCACGGTGTGTGGTACAAAAACTACCCCATACCACGATACCCGCTGTCAGCAGTCACAACATGAACTTAGTGTGTTCGTGCAATGTCTTAATTACTGGCGTGGCCAAGAAAAAAAAACCCAAACGTTCAGAGATCTGCGCCAAGTGCTTTCTATATTATAGCCTTTGTTATCGTACTGAATGGTGTGACGTATTTTCTTCCATATTCTTATGTTTGAGATAGAAACTTCCGCTTGAAGAAACGATGGAAGAATAATAGAATCTAACATGAGTATCCATGTAGGATAAGGAAATCTCAACCGAGGGGTTGAATATTTCAGTCGAAGACTAGGCTTGCCGAGTCTCTGACAAAATATTCAACCCCTCGGATACTATTAGTCCTCTCTTTGCCGGGTATGTGATGCCCAATAAAGTTTCATTTCATTATAACTGGATGACATATTTTTTATTTTTTAAGACAATTCCGTTGTATTTATGATCCGCCACTTTACTGAATGTCAATAATAGAAGTATGATAGAACACTATAATAGTCTGTCAGAAATGCATAAAACATAGGTTTTATAAAAGATGTTTGGTGTCTTACGCTTCACTGAAAAAAATAACCATGGAAACACTTTGCTTTAGAGGTATGTTTTACTCTCAACGTCTAAGTAATCATGTATAATTCCAATATAAAAGATAGTAACTCAATAAGTAGAGTGCATGCATGTGGGAGGTAGAGGGTTCGAACCCCGGTCGGGTCTGACCTAGACTTAAAATAGGTAGTGACTGTTCATTTACAAAACACTTTGCATTTAGAAATGAAAGCCACTGGGCTCTTTGAATAAGACCTTAAAAACCGATGCTCAACCAGTGTCACGGTACACGTGTCCTCCCTGCATATTGTCCTCAGGGCACATCGAAGGTCAAAATTTCTCCCAGTTCACCTACTGTTGGTGACGTTTCGATATAAGTGAAATAGTGTTGTATGGGACGCCCCAATCAATCAATCAATCAATCTAAAATAACAGTGCTCGTATATGTAAAATTTGAAAAGAAAAACAATTTTCACAATATTGGGTGTAATGCGAGGTTTAGAAACACAGCGTTACACAAAGTTACAATGTGAAGGTGACAATGAAAAATGGGACGCACAACACTTAAATTCGACTGACAAATTCTGGATGAAGTGGTTTTGAATTGAAGATAAAATACATGACGTACCAATAAAAGTGACAATTGTGAAACATGTAAGTCCCACAATGATTGTACTTGAAATACTTTTGTCGGTTTTCAGAAAATAACCCCGTAAATATTTAACAATAAATTATATAACCTTAGCCAAATGTTTTACCAGGAAATTGCGTTCCAATACTATGACAACTGTGTTTAAATTATGCAGGTGCGTGAGTTGGCAAATAAAACGCACATATTTTACTTAAATTACAACATAATTTTGTAAATAAATAATCCAGGCTTGTCGAAAGTGTAACACTAAGTTAACGAATTGATGCCGAATCGGCAACTTATCTGGTCCCCTCGATATCTTTTTAGACAGGTTTTCTGTAACTGCTTTCTATTTCTGCAGTTTCTCGGTCTCTAGCTATCTATACCGGACCTCCGCCACTAGACAACCGAACGTCGACTCATTTTCGTTAGCTCAATGTTAAACTTTCGTCAGGTCTTTACTGTTTGTACATTTTGTGTAATAAACCACTCTATATCTTTTCCATACACACCACCTACTTAATCACAATGAAATTTCAGAAGGTAAAATTGTCGAAACCATCACTCTTCGAACATAAAAAGGCCTATCTCAAAAATATTATTTAAATTTGAAAATTAAATTGTTGACCGTTTGTTTTATTATTCTTGATAATATTGACCATAGGTAAGTACTTGTTTCTGTTGTCACAAGTTTGTGTGCATTCTTTTTTATATTGGCTTTCGTCAATTTTGTGTTAGAAAATATTTAAAATGATATAATGTTACAACCATAACACTTGGGAATTTTTAAACAGAAATATCAATTTATGAACTTAGTTCCAGCACATTTTGTATAATAATTATATTGAACAAATGACCTTTCTAGAAAGTGCGTATATATTATCAGTCAGATTTCAAATTTGTCACGCTAACATGAGCTTGGAAATGTTTTGTTTTTCTGCTAATTTTCGTTCTGCATGTATATTGTACGGTATTGTTTTTTTCTGTTTTTGGTTTTCCATTATTTTTTTCTCAATTTTTATTCCGGACGTTTTCTCTTATCGCACCGGCAATGTTTCCACTTTACTTATTTCCGTGGTTCCAAGAAAAAAATTATGGGCTTGTAAATTCGTGATTTGTTGTTTTCGTTTAAAAGAAGTATTGATGGATATACTTTTTTCGTTGACATTTGAATTCGACGATCAGAGTATCCAATTAAAACAAATATTGGGAAACCCCGAAAATTAATGATTTCACAGTATATTGGACTTCAAGAAAGGTCTGCCCAGGGCCCGGTTTCACAATCATTCCTTAGCTAAGATTTTTCTTAACTTAAATCTTTCAAAATTTCAAATCTTTATAATTACAATTATGTTAATTTTCAAGATATTTAGGAATTTAAGGTGTCAGTTTTAAGTTAAAATTTGAAATTCCCCAAAAACTAAGGTATGCAAAGTATTTCCTTAGCTAAATTTGGTAAAAAATATATGGTCTTTTGGGTATTTTTTCAACATCTTGATAACAATTTGGCTTCATAATTTTGGTTAAAGCACTACTGATGAGGAATTGTATTCCAAAACGACCGTCTAGTGCTGTAATATTAACACTGGTATAATATATAATTTTAAGATGATTTCTAGATTAAAACTTTTGCATTAGTTTGGACAAAAATATTCAACAGTGGTTCCAAAAAAGAGATTACCAAAACTTGCTAATTTAAGTTAAGGAACATTTTAGCTAAGGAATGACTGTGAAACCGTGGCCAGTGGGTATATCTGGTTGTAATTAGAGTCGGATATCTAATGTTGATATATAAGAACACTTGAACGGTGAATATAATAAATATTGACATTACACCAATTATAACACTAAGTGTATGCCGTAATGTTTATATGTATTATGCAGAAGGGTAACTCAAGTAAAACTTGGGTATTAAATAGTCCTTGGATCGTTAACGACAGCGATTAAACATCATTGTAAAATAAATACTTATATTTAATCAAACTGGAAGAACTCCTTAACTTGCGTTGATGTCTATTATATAGTTTTAGCTTTGATATACATTGATAAATCAAACATTAGGGCGTATTTGTTCAGATAAGGAGAAGAGTTTCAACTTTTTTTACTTACATAATAAATTACATTTCAATAATAGAAAAAAAAATAAATGTAGCTCACCTGAACAAAAGCTATTATTTTTGTATAGAATGGAGGTCATGGGTTCACAGTTCAAGGTCACAGATGTATAAATATACTGAAATGGTTAAATCATACATTATTATATACACGTATTTTTATTTTCTTCTCTCAAACTGTTCAGATGTTATAGAAGTGGAGGTCATGGGTTCACAGGTCAAGGTCACAGATGTATAAATATACTGAAATGGTTAAATCATACAATATTATATACACTTATTTTTATTTTCCTTCTCAAACTGTTCAGATAAATTTTTAGGATTCCTGAAAGTAATGCAATCCGACTTTTGCAGAGATATGGAACATATTCTCAGGTGAGCGTTAAGGCCCATAGACCTATGATAGTTAGGCTTTACTTTTGCATGTAGCCGGCCATTGTTGGTTCATTGTTTTGAAAAAAAACTTAGTTTTGTTTTCCAAAATGCGTTTTATAGACCGCCTATAAAATACATATATGTGAGATAGTTAGGACTACAACCTCATTACTGCATGGGCATCAATTCATGTCCAAATCCCATAATCAACTTTTTTGGCTGTTTCTTAAATGAACTCGTTCTGTGTTCTTGATTTTGTCGGTTGTTACCATGTACATGTTTTTAGTTACTATTTTCTATTTTACTCTATAGTAGAGCTTTTTCCTCACTACGGAAAGTTTATACAACGAAGAAAATAAATTTGTACCCAGGAATATTGCAAGCCTTGTCTTATCAAGACCCTAAAATCCTTATATGACCGCAATAAGTGTATTGTTGATTAGATGATTTATCCAAAATGATCCTGAATATAGTTGAAGTCCCATTGTTCCATGTTCCTTTTCTTCTCGGGTTTGGTGTCACACTTTACATGGGAATAGCTAGCCGAACAACAAATGTGCCAGTTTCAAAAATCTTTACTTTGCTTTTGCGGTTGTGGTTTGAGCAAGGACTGGCATGTTTCTTTTTAATTGCCTCGTGCTTTTGGTCGCGTTGGATGTTGCCAAATTTATGGGTTTTTATTTACATTTTTTCTACTTAAAATATATATAAACTAGATCTGTCTCTTAGAGCCAAATGCCCCTTTTCTAACATCTACAACGGTTTAAAGTGTTCCAACGACCTTGAGTCAAGGTCATATCGCTGAGGTCAAATGACACACCCTTGGATCATGAATATTATACATGTGCAGTTTTTTGACAGTCGTCTAAAGCAATTATGAGATATGGCCCGGACACTATTTTACACGGAAAGACAGAAGGACAGACATGGTGTTTCCTATAACCCCCCCCCCCTTAAAACTTGTTTGCGGGGGTATAATAATTACCACTGACTTCTGTTTGTAAGAGTTACGAAGTTTCAACTTTTTTTAATACAATTTATATATTACACAATTATAAACCACACATTAATAATTAATTTTTAACAAATATTTTGTTTGCTGTTTAAATTCAAATGTCAATCACCCGACACACCCAATTACAATTTTTTAATTTTATTTATTAGTTTTTCGTTTTTACACAATCTTTTTTTTTTTTTTTTGAGTATTAGTTTTATAGGTATTATCAAACATTAGATAACGGTAAGTATATGCTATGAGTTATATTGATGTCAAATTGATCCTATTTATATTTTTTGTCAAATAACTATAAATTTTCAAGCTATGAATTTATGACTTAGCTACCATGTCCTCAAAACGAAGTAGTGGGAGATATATAGCGTTTTATTTCTTCCACCTAATTTTCCCCGCTTTTCTCGAAAACTATTTAATATAACTTCATGAAACTTTACAGGAACAGTCTTTAGTGCTCGTTATTCAGTTTGCTTTGCACAGTAATGAAAGTCATAGCACTACAAATGCCATTTCTAGACAGTTGACTGGCTAAATGAATACCAATGGTACATCTACTCCTATCCACCAATAGCGCGCGTTATTAAATTTACTTTGCATGCAAGTCAACGGTAGTTACAACACTATAAACGCTATTTATAGACAGTTCAATTGCAATATTTGCATTTCGCGTTTTTTGAAAATCTTATTTTGGAACTATGATAGAAAAATGATTATTGCGATTCCGTACCCATCCTCCCACACCCATACACACACCAATTTGTCTAGATCTGCAATGATTATTGTCCAAAACAAGCTGACGCAATTTAATTGCTAAAGTGCTTTGCTTATAACATTTCATACCTTCTCTAATGCATTAACACAAATCAATGATTTATGCATTCTGATGGAAAACGCTTATTTTAAAGTACAAAATGTGTTTGGTCTAAAATAGTGTTTTCGTTAATATATTTTTGTGTAAGATCTTTAAATTTTTCACGCTTTTATCAAAAATGATATTCGTCTCATATGAATAATATATTGCAAATACTTTTAAAAAATCTTTAAAGTACTGAATTAAACAAAAAATGTAAAACTAAGGTAAAAAATAAAGATATTTTTCAATCCCAAATATTCATTAAACTACTAGTACTCTAAACAAGTAGAACAAGGAACTCTCAAACTAGGAGTTTCCAGAATGGTATTCGGACCTAGGCGGTGTTAGAAATGTCATGTGTTAATTTTGAATGTATTATTTCATAAAAATTCAAAAGTAGCACATGACAGAAGTTGTGATCGGTTAAATGGCACTTCAGTTCACTGGCTCAGTCTGCCACCATTGCTTGATCATCAATATATCAAAATTACTCTACGTGATTTGTTGTTTTCTGTTCTCGCTGGCTCTTGTTATTGTCAATTACATGTAATTTAGCTTCAATTACCATTCTCCACAAGAAACGGTTTGCATGTACATGTATGTTATTATTTGCTCGATAAATAAAAAAAAATTCGTTGCAATTGGCAAATTAATTTATTTTTGGGCAAATTATGCAGAGGGACAACATGTTATTATTACTTGATTATAATTAAGTAACTTTGTTGCATTAGGAAAATTAATTTAGTTTGAACAAGTTACACAAAGTTTTCAATTAACAGAAATTTAAAAAATTGAAATATGTTTTTTTTTCAATTTACAAAAAAATGAAATAAAACAATAATGAATATAAACGTTCAAATACTCTTTTTACAAGCTATGCTTTATCATTCAAAGTATTGCCTTAGGTGCAATTGGTACAATTTACATTTTGGTCTTTCTATTTCTTGCAATTCATTTTAAAATATTTGAATTTTTACAATTTTGGTGACAGCACTACTGTCTGATGAGGAATTTGATTTCAAAATGCCGTCTAGTGCTAAATAATTAAATAATTAAAGTAAAACAGGTTAAGTAAATTATAATAAATAATGACTTACCGTTAAACTTTATGTCTTTTCAAACTCCGGAGAACCCGATATTGTGTGTTTCGTCAATGTTTGTTTTGAGTCGTGATTGGTAATATATTAAATATCATATATTTATAAGTGTGATGGATCTTTAAAGATCAAGGTAAACTCAGAAGAAATAGAAACCCGGTAACAGTAAAGTATTTGGTTTCAAAGGAAGAGTTTCTGTGTCATAAATGACCATAAACACAGACATTGATTGCTGTGGGAGTATGGTGAATGTTATACGATATCGTCATGGTAACGTGATTGTTGTCATACAAATATTGTCATGGTAACGTTTTTATACAGATATTGCCATGGTAGCACGGTGGCTATCATAAAGATATTGTGATGATAACGTGATGGTTGTTATACAGATATTGTCATAGTAACGTGATGTCTGTCATGCAGATATTCTCATGGTAACGTGATGGATGTAAAATAAGATATTGTCATGGTAACGTGATGGTTGTCTTGCAGATATTGTCATGGAAACGTGATGGTTGTCACACAGAAATTGTCATAGTGACGTGATAGTTGTCACACAGACGATGTCATGGTAACAGGATGGTTTTCATACAGAAATTTTCATGGTAACAGAATACATATATTGCCACATATAATTCTGGAAGTGTGCAAAATGAAATTTTTCATTTTTCTCATAACAAATAGAATTATCTTCATTTTTATAATGCACCTATAACCCAAAACATATGATATTATTTTTATTTATGTATTATATTTTACAAAAATATATATACAGGGTAATATACAACCGCTAAGTACCACGTAGACGCGTTAAGTATGAAAGTTAACGAGCATTGTTTGGATAATTTACAACTTGATATAATGTTCACCAGATAAAGCATGGAAATAAAACCACGATAAAAGGATGAAGGACATTATATAATATTGTGATCAAATCTTGAACGATTTATGCAGCAAAAACTCAACTGGAATTTCTCCCTTTGTTCCAGTTGGAGATCGAGTACTATCACACAACTTTGAAGTGTACAAACCTTCTATTGCTTTGAATTTATAGAATTTATGATACATTGAAGTTTCTCTCCATGTAACCTCTGTCGTTTATTTTTTTTTTATTCATTTATCTTAATTTTCTTAAATAGTTTTGAACATTTTTGTAATTTGTAAAAAGGCATTTATCACATCGACTAACAACTTCAATGAAATTTAAGATGTTTGCTTCAATTTCATTATAACGTATCTGCTGTGCTTATTAAAAGTGGTATAGGACAAAAGTGTATTTAGGAGATACTTCTTACAATTTCTAGGGATGTGCATATTTTCATCTTTGGTTAGAATAGGGATTTTCATTTTGCCGTCTCTTGCTTTATAAGATATGTTCTTTAATACTATTGGAGATGTCCATCTAACCATACCTCTTGTTTAATTTGGGCGTTAATGTAATTCCAGCCATTTGGGCGTTAATGTAATTCCAGCCATTTGTAAAATCTTAACTGTATTGCAAATATTCATTCAATAACTGTGAAATGTGTACGTTAGGAAGCTAACTAACCTTTACTTGTTAGTTAATCAGTATTGTAAATTAAATGAAAAATAAATTGTTCGGTAAATCTTTCGCAAATTACATGTAACATTTAGACAAATTTTTATCTGAAATCCTCGGGAGTCAAACAGAACATTCATGTTTTTGTTTGTGTCTTTTGTTATGTTCCGTTCCCTATGCTTGCTTCTGTTTCAATTGATCGCAGGTTTAAAACTCTTGGTAAAGGAACACATTTACAACTTTATATTTGTCTTTAACATTCAGTGGGACATTACTTCGGTTTTCAGTCAAATTTATTTATTGGCTACTATCATTACCTCCATTGGCTGTTAGAATTGCGTCCATTGACTGCTCGAATTGCGTCCGTTGACTGTAAGAATCGCGTCTATTGGCTGTTAGAATTGCGTCTATTGGCTGTTAAAATTGCGTCTAATGACTGCTAGAATTGCGTCAATTGTTTGTTATAATTGCGTCCATTGACTGACAGAATTGCGTCTATTGGGTGTTATTATTGCGTTTATTAACTGTTATAATTGCGTCCAATGGATGTTATCATTGCCTCCAGTGGCTGTTACCATTGCGTCCATTGGCTGTTATCACTGTGACCATTGACTGTTGTCATTGCGTCCATTGGCTGTTATCATTGCACTGATTGGCTGTTATAACGGGTCCATTGACTGTTATCATTGCGTCCATTGGCTGTCATCATTGCGTCCAGTGGCTGTTATAATTGCGTCCAGTGACTGTTATCATCGCGTCCATTGGTTGTTATTAATGCGTTCATTGACTGTTATAAGTACGTCCAGTGGCTGTTACCATTGCGTCCATTGGCTGTTATCACTGTGACCATTGACTGTTATCATTGCGTCCATTGGCTGTCATCATTGCGTCCAGTGGCTGTTATAATTGCGTCCAGTGACTGTTATCATCGCGTCCATTGGTTGTTATTAATGCGTTCATTGACTGTTATAAGTACGTCCAGTGGCTGTTACCATTGCGTCCATTGGCTGTTATCACTGTGACCATTGACTGTTGTCATTGCGTCCATTGACTGTTATCATTGCGTCCATTGACTGTCATCATTGCGTCCAGTGGCTGTTATAATTGCGTCCAGTGACTGTTATCATCGCGTCCATTGGTTGTTATTAATGCGTTCATTGACTGTTATAAGTACGTCCATTGGTCGTTATCATTGCGTCCATTGGCTGTTATCATTGCATCCATTGGCTGTTTATAATTACGTCCATTGGTCGTTATCACTGCGTACATTGGCTGTTTTTATAACGTCCATTGGTTGTAATCCTTGCGTCCATTGACTGTTACCATAACGTCCATTGATTGTTACCATTACGTCCATTGACTGTTAAAATTGCGTCCATTGGCTGTTACCATTACGTCCATTGCCTGTTATTATTGCGTTCATTTGCTGTTATAATTACATCCATTGGCTGTTACGTCCATTGACTGTTAAAATTGCGTCCATTGGCTGTTACCATTACGTCCATTGCCTGTTATAATTGCGTTCATTTGCTGTTATAATTACATCCATTGGCTGTTACGTCCATTGACTGTTAAAATTGCGTCCATTGGCTGTTACCATTACGTCCATTGCCTGTTATAATTGCGTTCATTTGCTGTTATAATTACATCCATTGGCTGTTACGTCCATTGACTGTTAAAATTGCGTCCATTGGCTGTTACCATTACGTCCATTGCCTGTTATAATTGCGTTCATTTGCTGTTATAATTACATCCATTGGCTGTTACGTCCATTGACTGTTAAAATTGCGTCCATTGGCTGTTCTAATTGCGTCCATTGACTGTTACCATTACGTCCATTGGCTGTTATAATTGCGTTCATTTGCTGTTATAATTACATCCATTGGCTGTTATAATTGCGTCAATTGGCTGTTATCATTGCGCCCATCGACTGTTATAATCGCGTCCATTGGCTGTTATAATTGCGTCCATTGGCTGTTATCATTGCGTGTATTGGCTGTTATGCCAATGGTACACCAACTGGATCACCCCAACCAGAAAATATCAATATCGTTTGCCTTCTAGATTTAGTGCCTATGTACGTATTTACGACGGATTTACAAAGTACAAGTTAATACTCGGAGGCCTACAGACGTTTATTTATATATTTATAAGTTTATTTTACGCCATATTAAGCATCAAATTGAAGTATAAATCATCTATTAAGTCATTTTTCAATAACTGAGAAAAATACAAAATCATATATTACATTAAATGAAGCATGAAGCAATCATGTTTTGTTAAAAGTAGTCTTTTTTAAAATTCGATGTGTTTATTTGCTAAGAACTCAATTTAACGCACAGAGAAGTGTTTTATTAGAATTTGATATGATGGATCAGGTAAGCGTGAATTATTTACTTACGTACATGTAAGTATATGACAGGTGAGTGGAGATTACCTGGGTACTATTATAGTCATTATGTAGAACGCTGTACGTATCTACCTGTGTGTAGGTAAAACTTGCTGCGAAACGAATTACGATAGAAAAAAAATATTTGTAATTTATCACGGTTGTAGGCTAACTATACCCCAGATGGCAAGTAAAATAAAATAAATGACGGAAACTTGTTTTGTACGTCAGGGATACAACGAAATGTATTATGACGTTTAGCGCTTACCTTATACTCATATCAACTGAACGTTTTCCGAAAGATAAGACAAGTTGTCAAGAGATGACGTAATTCGGGAAACACAAAATACCATAAGATGACGTTTAGCGCTTATCTATAGCTTGTCATATCAATGGGTTTGCCGCTGTCTCAATTGATACCCTCTAACGTTTGTGTGGATGGATATGGAATCCCATAAAATGACGTTTTCCGTACAAATGACGTTAATCCGCACCTAAACCAGTGACGTATTGCTAGCTGAGAGTCACGGTGATTAAAGAATAAACACAGAAAAAGATTTCTGTATTAGATTACTGTTGACTTGTGACATAGTAAAATTTCCTTTAACAATGACTTTCAGTAGCGGCAATGTCAATCGGTTAAACGCATAAAACCATAAGTTATACAAGTATGCTGTCTTTAACTTTATTTTCACATATCAACTGAATGTCAAACATGCAAGCAAAATTTGATGCCAATTGCATATAGACATAGAAGTATCTGCATTCGTCCTTGTTAAACACTAAAGGAGTATGAATATACAAAAAGAGAAATGTAAAAAATATTTGCAATAAAAAAACAAATATAGTCATAGAAAAAAAATAATAAAGGTCTTTGTCTACATCACAATTAAAAAGCAATTTAAGTTAAACGCGAGAACTTCCACCCAGAGAGTGAGGCCGGTTGCACAGGGGGAGCAAGTACCCCCTGTCTAGCTAGCTACACTCGCCACGTATAAAATCAAAATTTAGAATGAAAGAAACATGGAACTGTGTTACGTCGAATTTTGAATACAGAAACTGATCTGACGGCCATAAAAACTTTTGAAGACCTTAATAAAGCAGGGGTTTGCAATATCCCCGAGTCAACAGTTTGCTTGAAAGCAGCTGGCCCCGTATAAAGTATTAGGACAATTTGAGGGCTTTGAAATTTTATCTGACTCATTCTTTCTAATTCTATACACTAGTATATCCGAGACAGTTTACAGTAACTGACGTTTTCAAGCACCAGTCGTGTGTCTATTCGGCGGATTTTCCGCGTTGACGAAACCAAACCGCCGAAATAAGTGTGATTTTTAACAAAACTGAAAGTAACCTAGCTGAAGGGCAATTTATATAACCTGGAATAGGATATACATGCAATGTAACATACAGTACATGGCTGTCAAAAGTTTAACCCTTAGCCAACGAAACAAGTCGAAGGAGTTGACGAACGACCGAGATTTGTGATTGAAATGCTGCCGAAAGATAGACAGAAGCTATCAGAAAAGCTGTCAATATACAGCTAAGTAGTGGACAAGATGACCATGAGCTGCCGAAACGTTTCTAGCTTAGAGTTAAACTTTCGACAGACCTGTGCTGTACGGACTAGATCTGTAAGGACATTTTGTAAAATTTACAGGTTTTCTCTGTAACATAAACCCATTAAACACGTGGAATGTTTAAAGTTTTAGCGACATTTTCATGAACCGTGTCAAATTTGACCATTATTTATGCTGTGAATTGTAAAAGTTAAAGGTAAAGCTTGAGTGTCCTGGGTAGTGTGTTTGTGTATACGCAAGAGAAAGTAGAAAGACGTCTAAGAACTTGATACCCGGGTCTTTGTGCGGCATACTAAATTTAAAACATGCCGATTTAAAATATTTTCTCAAGTACATTTTCGTGTAGTTTTATTTTATTTATTTAATAAATAAATAAAAAATAAATAAGAAAATAAATAAATAAATAAATAAATAAATAATTATTCTTAAACGGATAATATAATATGTATAATGAAATGTAGAAACCTTAAAAAAAATAAATGCTGAAACAAATTGGCAATAGGCAATGGGCCATGTGACTATAAGGGTTATTGCTATTTCCGGGTATACAAAAACGTATGTGTCCGGAGAAAACCACTGACGTTCGGTAAGCGAACTGACAAACTTTCTAACATTAGGATTTGTCCAGAATGGGATTCTAACATAGACGGAGAGATGCGCTGTGTTCAGTGGGCTTTAGACCACTCTGCAACCGATGCCCCTAAAATAACAAGAGATATTAGAAGTATATCCATTAGGTTTTATTTACATCGAAAAAGCTCTTGAAACCTGTCGAAGATTTATACATACTGTTTATCATGCAAAGTGAATTAGGTGACATGATACGGTTTATATTTGTACAACTTTACTTAATACATCATGTTTTCTACTTTACTTTTGTATTAATTTAATAACTTCAACTTTATATCTAAATTTTTAACGCCAATGGAAGAAAATTTTTGAAATGAAAATGATCTTCCCCTGAATTTTTAATGTCTACCATCTGTAGTGTCATACTTTGTGCCTTCTGGGTGAATAATTTAATGCATTTTGCCAATTTTTTTCATCTGCTTTAATCAAATGACAACTCACTAGTATATATATAGAAGACTTGGCAATAGCCAACGGAATCAAGAACGCGACAAAATATAAGTAAATGGTAGAAATAATACATGGACACAAAAGAGGAAACGCGTGTAGTGGTACCTTCGATTATAAAACTCCGAGAACAACCGTTTATCTTTTCCATCGTGCATGGATAAAACAGTTAGGAGTTGAGTTTGTTATCAAATGAATACAGAAACTTTTTACAACAAAGTTAATTGTTGCTTACCAATAAAATGTTGATTCAAGGATATTGCAAGCCTAGGCTTATCAAAACCGTCAAAAAATGTATGGCCGTCATCACTATGTTGTTGATACACATGTAAGTATATATGGTGTCTCTGTATCCAAAATTATCATGGACATTCAGTAGTTCCATTTTCCTTTCTTTCTTAAATTTTATTTAAAATTGATATTATCAATTATGTCTATATGT
This sequence comes from Anadara kagoshimensis, assembly GCA_021292105.1. Classification (NCBI taxonomy): domain Eukaryota; kingdom Metazoa; phylum Mollusca; class Bivalvia; order Arcoida; family Arcidae; genus Anadara; species Anadara kagoshimensis. The sequence continues at coordinate 42,448,470 of CM037867.1, forward strand.
GACACAGTCGTGTTAAAATGATGATTATCTGTGTTCATATTTATATTTAAATGACGTTTTCAATTTTCATTAATAAACTCGTTACGTTGTCGTGGTTTTTAACAAACGGGCTTTGATATTTAAAATCGACAAGTTTCAAGGACACGTTAAGCCGAAGATTAGAGGGATAACTTAAGAATTGGTTGGATATATATGTTAGTTAACCTGCCTCAGTAGACAGACACAACAGTACTCAGATGCACAAGAGTGCAGATATGTCGAAAGCTTAAGACTGAGCTAAGTAGAGGAGTCGAAATGCCTAGTGACCGAGAAATGGATAACTATAGTGGCAAAAAAAACTGACAAGAAACCGCCGAAAGAAAAATAACAAAGTTCTGTCGAGATACAAATGTACATCCATAGCTAACGAGGGGCTCGAGATGATCATTCTATCGGGCACTTATTTGTTAGCTTATTGCTAAACTTTTGACAGGTCTGTACTGTGCCCAATTTAACTGTTGATTCTTTTTTATTCAAAGTGTTTTTATAATTACCAGTGTTCTGAAAAATGAATATATCTTGTTTCTTATATATCCAATCATTTCAACCAAATACACTATACTTTTTTAAAATTTGAAAAGAAACTCAAGGCCAAATTTCTATTCAGCAAGTGCTCAAATAACATTACGTAATTATTTGATTATATGCTGTGACACTAAACCGAAATAGTTTTTGACAAAAAAGGAGCCATAACAAATAAAAGCATTTAAAAAAATGAATGTTTACATTGCCTATCTTATTGCGCAGGATTATGAAAATGCATGTTTACATAGTATTCATCATATTTTATTAATTCTTTGGAAATCAATGGTATTATGTTAAAATGAAAAGAAGATTTTAAAAATAATCAGGAAGTGGTATTGAATTTTTTACATATTATTTCTTAAGTTCACATGTTTATTTAATGTTAATTTGATCCTTTGGGTATATATCTATTCAACATCTTGAGAAAAAATTTGGTTTCACAATTTTGGTCCAAGCACAACTGTTACGCCAAATAGCGGTGTTGTCGCATAAACGTGTTCCAACACGTCTATGAGAGGAATTTAAACGCATAAAGAGAACGCTTTTATGTGGCAAAAAGACTACATTCCGCCGCATAAAGAAAACATAAAGCACGATACCATAATATCCTTCACTATCATCACCTACACCTCCATCATCATTACCAGCTTCATTAAAAGCACCACCATTATCATTATCATCGTGACGATGATATGATGATGGTCATCATTATCATTATATTATTATCTATTATCTCACCGCCCTCAGGGGTGATGGGGTATAGTAATCTCTCTCTCTCTCTCTCTCTCTCTCTCTCTCTCTCTCTCTGTGTGTGTGTGTAATTCGGTTTTCGTGCATTGAAAGAAAACCGCACATCCGATGAGCTGAAACTTAGTCAGTTGATTAGTTACGGTGGGAAGTTTTATAGGATTGCCACCACCACGCATCATCAATATCACCACCACTGTTTTTGTCGAGATATAAAAACTTTTTAAGATTCCTTTAAATAAGTCCTCTTAATGCGTCAAAAAGGCACCCTTCCGCCGCATATAAGCAACACGTCTTTATGCGTTGAACGCCACCGCATAAACGTGACCGAGGAATTCCCCGCATAGACGTGTTGGGAGCGTTTATGCGACAACACCGCTATGTGGCGTAACAAAGCACCATTGATGAAGAAAAGTACTCCGAAACGGTCATCTAGTGCTTTAAAATTAAAACTGGTATAATATGTTACTAGTATTGACTCATCAAGCGACAGACAGTGATTAATAATTAACTGGGGTCGATGGGTTGATCGCATGTTGCTTTACGTCACATCAGAAAATCTTAAGATTCGCATATCGACATTTTTGATAAATAACATTTGTGGTGTCAAGGTCCAACGTGCACACAAGTCGTCCATTTGGTTTGTTTTGTGTAAGTATTTCTGATATGCTGTTTAGGACAATCATTATTGTCCTTTTCGCTTGGCTTTTCATGAAGGTTTATATACGATGACCCACCCAATACAAGGATATTGTTAAGATTCCCCGAGTTAATATATAAACACTGCATGTGTTCCATGATGTAGACGAAACATACACGTGTGTTCCCTATACACCCATCACAAACTATACACGTGTGTTCCCTATACATCCACCACAAAATATACACGTGTGTTCCCTATACATCCATCACAAATTATACACGTGTGTTCCCTATACATTTATCACAAATATTTAACTAAAATATACACGTGTGTTCCCTATACATCCATCACAAATTATACACGTGTGTTCCCTATACATCCATCACAAATTATACACGCGTGTTCCCTATACATCCATCACAAGTTATAAACGTGTGTCCCCTATACATCCATCACAAATTATACACGTGTGTTCCCTATACATCCATCACAAATTATACACGTGTGTTCCCTATACATCCACCACAAATTATACACGCGTGTTCCCTATACATCCATCACAAATTATACACGTGTGTTCCCTATCCATCCATCACAAATTATACACGTGTGTTCCCTATACATCCACCACAAATTATACACGCGTGTTCCCTATACATCCATCACAAATTATACACGTGTGTTCCCTATCCATCCATCACAAATTATACACGTGTGTTCCCTATACATCCATCACAAAATATACACGTGTGTTCCCTATACATCCATCACAAATATTTAACTAAAATATACACGTGTGTTCCCTATACATCCATCACAAATATTTAACTAAAATGGATATATGTGTTTTAAAACTTGTTTAATTTGACCATTTATAATTTGTGGTTTATCATTCGCTAAATCAGTTCATTATCTCTCATTCAGCTTACGTATGACACTGAACAAATATAGGGAAAGGGTATGCTTTGTTGTTTTACGCCACATCAACAATTTTCCCTAATTAATTTAACCTCGTGTGGTATATGTTTTCTGATTTGCTCTGCACACACACACACACACACTTGTTTAGGGTATTTGCAACAAGCATGTGCACCTGTGCCTTGACAAATACACATATACACGTAAAAAAAGTCATTGAAAATTATGCAATAGCCAAGCTGAACCCTGAAACATACGGCAATCGTGGTAAATGCCTCAACTATTACACAACTGTAGTTCAGGGGTCATACATACAATAGACACCAAAGTCACCCTGAACCATAGGTACCTTGTGGTTAATGCCATAACCACAAGGCAACCGTAGCCCAGGAAAATTGAACCCTGAGCCATAGGCACCTTGTGGTTAAAGGTTAATGCCATAACCACTAGGCAACCGTAAACCAGGGAAATTGAACCCTGAACCATAGGCACCTTGTGGTCAAAGGCTAATGCCATCACCACTAGGCAACCTTAGTTGCAGGGGCAGATGATGGCTATTGTGAGCAATAGAACACCAACTGTACAATACAAGACAGAAATCAGGAAAAGGTAAAAAGTCAGAAATAGTATAAGAATTGAGAGAGCGCCCCCGAAAGGGCGAGTGGTCACATATCCACCAAGGATATTGGTAACCACCTTCCCGTTCGATATCGGAGACAATTCCGACATCTTAGCTATCCTCAATTACAAGAACAGCACGGGAAATGAAATTGATCATCATTGAGTAATGTTGTGTTATAACGATATCTGATATCACTTCATTGCGGTGTCATTTAGTAATTCAATTAAATTCAACTTAATAGATGCATGTTATTTTTTATATTTAACTTCGATATAAAGATAAAAAATATTTTATTTTTTTTACTTTTAATTTCTTCACAGTGTATTTTGGCTTACTGAAATATCAGGTAAAATGCAATTAAAATGTTCTAAGTTGTGGCAATCCACATAACTCTTCACTACCTTAAAACATTTTAATGAATGGTGAATACAGTTCTCCGTGAAAACCGTGCACGACTAACCAGTAAGATCAATTAAATGTAAGCCTAATTTGACCCAGAGCAAGGCATATTTTTTATTTTACAAAACTAACTAACTCTCTCTCTCTCTCTCTCTCTCTCTCTCTCACACACACACACACACACACACACACACACACACACACACACATGTAGATAAGTACCCAACAAACGATTTTGACATCTAAGAAATCTGAAAAAAAAAATTAAAATAGCAATAAAATAAAAAAAAGAAATAAAAAACCTGGTGTATATTGGTCCCTCATTTCCTAAAAACCTCCAACATTTTTTATCGATCTCTCGGCAACTTTTGTGTCTCTGCCACTCAACAGTCAAGTGGACTCTTTTTCTTTGGCTCAGTGTTTAACTTTCGATAGGTCTGCACTGTCTGTACCGAAAACTAGACATTAAAACTAAAAAAACTATGTGTTTAAATTGCCTGTATAGATGACTGTTATCTTATCTGTCATGTGCTGATTTTGATTTTTTTTAAAATTAAAATAATGCAATCAAAATCATCACATGACATATCTACGAAAGCTTGTTAGTGCCACTTTGTAATCCGATTTTTTTAAATCGTACCTACGATTTCAAAATCGTACCTACGATTTTTAAAATCGTACCTACGAATGTTAAAATCGTACATACTAATAAAAAAATCGTACCTACGAATGTTAAAATCGTACATACTAATAAAAAAATCGTACCTACGAATTTTAAAATCGTACATACGATTTAAGAAAAGAAATTCAGATAACAAAGTGGCACGAACAAGCTTTCGTACATATCTAATGTCTGGCTTTGTCATTTTTAATTGTGACCCGTAGTCGTTTGTCTTTATTTCATTATCTTTACATACGAGGCACGACGATTGTAGCTAGCTAGACAGGAGGTGTTTACCCTTCCGGAGCACCCAACCTCACTGTCATGGTGGAAGTTCACGTGTTTATAAGGCAGACCATAAAACACTCTCACACTTCACATGCATACACAAACTTGTTCATAGATTAATCCATAGAGATTAATAGAGTAGTTCTCATCGCGAATAGCTGAAAAATTGCTGATGTGACGTTAAGCAACATATTCAACAACAACATGCAGCACAGACCTTTCAAAAGTTTAACATTGATCACCTTACGAAAAAGAGTCGAGGTATAGCTGCCGAGATATGAATAGCTAGTGACCGTGACCGAAAAAACTGTCGAGACATAGATAAAAGTTGTCAAGATATCATGTACAGTACAGACTTGTAGAAAGTTTACCAACAAGCTTACGAATAAGTGTCGAATCGGCAGCTCAACTTGGTCCCTCGAGCTCATCAGCAAATGATATATATAGCTATCCATGTCTTGGCCATTCGAATTCGGCAGCCGAGCTTTGTCGCCTTTTCGCTAGGTTACTATTAAACTTCTGACAGGTCTGTATTTGTAGCTATCGCTGAGCCGAAATGAGCCGCCGATGTGGCACTCATTTGTAAGCTTATTGTCTAACTTTTGACAGGTCTGTATTGTAGCTAACGATGAGCCGATATGAGCCGCCGATGTGGCACTCATTTGTATGTTTGACAGGTCTGTATTGCATGTTGTTGGAATATTAAATTCGAAACAAACTGGATGAATAAAATTGAAAAATATTGAAACAAAATTCTATTGATATTGGTTTAAACTAAGGTATACTCCCTCATGCAAAGTATTTCCTTAGCTTAATTTGGTAAAATATATTTTGGTCCTTTGGGTAGCTTTTCAACATCTTCAAATTAATTTTGGTTTCATAATTTTGCTCCAAGCATTACTGATTAGGAATTGTATTCCGAAACGGCCGTCTAGTGCTGTAAATATAAAACTGGTATAACATGTAATTTAACTAATGCTCCTCAAACCATATAAGAAGTTTAAATCAACACATTTATATAACTGTGATTTAACGAAAAACGATACTCATGTTTGATTAACTAGTCCAAATGATAATGTAGGTAACTAACGAGAATCTTTAACAAAGAAGACATTGTTCAGGATTATAGTTGTGTGGAACAGAAAGTACTATTATACAATCATGTATTTAAAGTGGTTAATAGTTTAGAAAAGTAAGGTTTGTTCGCACATGAATTTTTTTTTTTTAATTTTTTTTTTTTTTTTTTTTTTTTTTTTTTTTTTTTTTTGCCGAATTAGCAGTTTGTCTCAACTTCTCGTTATCCATATTTCAGAGGCTATTTTCTATGTATCGGCAGGTTTTATTCACTATCACACTATCAAATCTGCAAATTCTTTGAAATAAGATTCTTAATTAGCACCGGCTAGGCCACTTTATAATAAAATGTTGACTCTAGAAAAAAGTGCCAATTTTTGTTAAATTGCCACAATCTCAGAAAAACGGTGTTTTAGCAAAAGCATATACAATGTGGGTCTATGCTCAATTTTGTTTTTGATTTTAAAAATTGTAAAATTGATTTTTTTACGTACGGATTCTGTTGACTTTTTGAAATAAGATTTTTAGCAACGACGAGGACATTTTCTTTATTAAATGTTGACACTTATCAGGTATCAATTTCTGTAAAAGGTGGCTTCAATTTCTGGGGAAAAAACGGGGTTTTAGTAATAGTGCAGTTCAGACCTGTGAAAAGTTAAACACTAAACTGACGAAATAGTGCCACATCGGCGGCTCATGTTAGCCATATTTTAACAACTGTCATCTACAGTACAGGCATGTCGAAGATTTAACACTGAACTTACGAAAAGGAGTCAAAGCTCTGATGGTGACACAACAACGCATACCAAAACAAGCACTTTTTAGACACCACAACACAGGAAGACCAAAACAGATCTGGAGAAGAACTATAAATGCTGAACTGTAAGACCTTGGACTATCCTGGGCGTAGGCACAAAGAATGGCAAAGGACAGGGTGAAGTGGAGGCAACTGGTTGTGGCCTTATGTTCCACTAGGAACGAAGAGGGTAGGTAGGTAGGTAGTGGCCGAAAAAGCAGCAGAGAGATAGATAGCAACTGCCGAAATACCGTCAAAATTGAACCGAGAGGAACTGCCGATTCGGCACTAATTTGGTAGCTTGGTGTTAAATTTTCGACAGGTCTGTACTGTTTTTCTATGTAGCTTTTCTACCGCTATCTACCACTGCGGTAGCTAAGGTGGTAGAGTGCTCGCTTCGTAAGTGGGAGGTTGTGGGTTCGATCCCCGGCCGGGTCTGACCCAAGACTTGAAAGTGGGTAGTGACTGTTCTTTCGCCAAGCACTCAGCATTACGAAATGAAAGTCACGGTTCTTTTGGATGGGAACTTAAAATAAACGAGGCCCTGTGTCATGGTGGACTTGGCACGCTAAAGAACCCTGCTGTATTATGCCATCAGCGCAACGCACAGACAAAATTTCGGCACTTTCTTCTATAGCTGGCGACGTCTCGATATAAGTGAAATATTCTTGACTGGGACGTTAAACATCATTGCTTATTACTCTAGCGCTATCTACCAAAACCTCGGATAGTCGGCAGTCGATCGCGAGTTTCAACTCTTTTTATTAATGCAGTGTTTAACGTTCCGTATTTAATTTTTACAATGAGTGTATTAAATTATGAACCTTTACAACCAGTAAATAACTTTTCTAATTTTTACATACAGTGTTGATCAGCAATATAGATTTATGTGACTGCATTTCAATCAAACATTTATTCAGATCTATTGAACCTAAAGATTGAAATGTTAAATATGTTCGCAATTTGATTTTCATAAAAGGACAGGTGGGCGGCGTTTTGTGTCAGCAGGAAAATGTAAAAGACATGCGGTAGTGTTTTTACATTCCTGTCGACATTCATACCCGGCATATTTTACACACCTCAGTGGCTTCCTTTGCAGCTGAGTAGGTTCAAATCACGGTCTCGGTGTATGTTTAAAACTTATATAGATATACAATAAAAGTATAATGTGTGTTAACCTAAATCATAACTAGGGCAATGTGACACTCCTTTCGATGGTTTTTATATGAATATTTCAGTTTTAAAACATACATCATATAAATTTTAAACCAGTCGCTTCGCTAAATTAAGCTTTTTATACAACAGGCCCGTAGACGGGTATTTTACATATCCATGCAGATGCGAGTTTGATTTATGTTGTAGGACGCACACTTGCACTAGATGCGCATGGTTAGGGGGTTGTGTGAACATGCTGCTCCAAAATGAAAAATGGTGCATTTTGTCGCATTTTTACGGCCGATTTCATAGTAAAATATGCTTGTCAAGTTAAATACAAAATTATTACATTATACAAATACTAGTACATTACAATTGACTTAAAAAGATTCTCATGTTCATTTGACATTTGCGTGATCATACCGGGTGTGACCATAATTAAGAACGGTCCTGTTTTCGTTTCTTTTCTTTTCAAATAACACAAGGTACATTTGTACTTGGAAAAGAATAACTTATTTTGATGAATCATGTCTCGGAAGACAGAACAAAATTACATGTACGATTCTACTGGTTTACGCTGCATGCACATTGCATGCCAATAAACATACTGCAATTAATGCCAAAAAGTATTAAACCTCTGTAACTCGATTTATAAAGTTTCGCTACAGCGTTGATTCCGTAATTAAAAAAGGTTGAGAAAAATAAAAAAAAATTGTGAATATGCATTACTTTTTAAAGTATTTTTCACAAATTTGTTCAAATCGATCAAACATGAGAAACATTCTAAAAAAATTTATGGTGGCCAATCGCGATTTTTGACTTCCAGGAATGGAAACATGGCTTCAGAAATAATTCTTACTCATAATTCAATTTTCGGAATTTCAAAATTAAAAATATCTCAAAAATCACCCTAATATTTCAATATACGTGTGGATAAATTAAACACGCGTTTTGCTTTAGCCTTAAAAACTATAAATTGTTTTAAAAAAATGGTTGTGAAACAACCCCCGTTGTATGTAAATTGTCATGTTACAAGTATTTTGAATATGTCTGTTAGAATATACAAGGTAGTATTACTTTCCTTTCACACGCTCTGTGTACATTTTCTGTTCTATCTGATAATAATTCTTTTGTTAAGCTGAATAAAAACTTACAACCCTCTTTATAAGGTATATATGGTGTGACTACCATCATGATGTGACCCAGAAAGTTCAATACAAATCCCTTATCATGATCCTGGAGCTTTAATAGTAAAATTGTAGTTACCATGGCAACATTTTCTATCCTTATACTTAACATTGATCCAGAAGCTTTAAAAACAATGAGACCGGAAGACAGAACTAGATATCGATATAGATATAGATATGTATCATGAGAAGTTACTTTATTCTATTGCATACTTCCGTATATTCATACTAGACTTGTTGTAAGTTTCAGTGAAGTAGAACAGAACATATTCTTTATTTGCAAAAAGTACACAAACGTAACAGCAAAAACAAAAAAGGAGGTTGTGCACTATGAACCATGTTTGGTCCTATACCAGAATATAATGCTTGTTCTGTATGTAGAATTTAGTCCGAGATTTAGTCTTTGTAAAAACATCAAAAATTAAGTGTTCCTTACTGACCCTAAGTAAATCGTAATTTTGAACAATTTGCATTATGATTTTAACGTATTATGGCAGATTTAAAACCCATGCTGAATTTTGGTGTAAATAATCTTTCTACATTACTACATTTATCAATAAAAGTAAATATCAAGTTTAAGAACATAAATATAACATTATTCGTTCAAAGACTTAGTGAATTGGGCTGAATTGGAAGTGTATATCTGGACAGCTTTTCAACAGCTGCATATATCTCTCGACAGCTTTTTTACCACTAGATAATACGACATAATAATAATAATAATAATAATAATAATAATAATATTATTATTATTATTATATTATTATTATTATTACTATTATTATTATATGATTTAGTTTAGAGCGGGGTTGATTCATTTTTTCTTTTTATAAAAGCAAACTGAGCCAGTCAATGGCAAAATCAACTTATGACAAGATTATTAAACTGTCATATATTTTTTCATGTGTAAACAAAATAATTTTTTCAATTGATAAAAAGAGTATTATTGATGCTACAAACGTGACAAAAATCTTTAAGTCCGATTAAAATGCATGCATTGCTGAGCGTTATATAGGATAAATCCGGGGTATTTTACACGGATACCCGGATATTGCTGTACCGTAAATTAATGTAAAAAGCATGGCTGACAACTCATATCTGAAATCTAATCTGGCGTAACAATCTCATCATCAAATTTCTAATATTTATAGAAAATAAAAACATTTAAATTATGTATATGTGTGTGTTTTATGATCTCCTAGTTTGTGTAATTCAAAAAGTATTTAAATATAATTTTATGGTTTTCTGTGAAAATGAATTACAATTTTATAAGTTAAGAGGTCAAGTTTCATATATAAAGGGATAAAATTGTGAATTTTAAAGGTAAACTGTTTTTCGGTTATCCTTTCCGAATTTAGTTTAAACTCCTATACAAAACATGTAATGATGGGATACACGGCTATATAAGTAGTAAGCTGAAAGAAAATACATATGCGTTGATGTAAAGTTAGCTCTTAACAATTCACAGAGAGGGCAATGTCTCCGCCGTTTATTTGTATTTTAATTATCATGTTCAGCCCCCAAATTTAAAATTTAGTTCGAAACATCATAAATTGTTTTTTAGTTATTTAGTTTTTTTAGTTTTTAGCAAAAATCGGTTGAAAATGTATTACGCTGTTTTACGTGAAATTAGCGTCAAGCTGAAACACCCATTGCAACTGTACTCTGCGGTTGTGGGTGAAATTAACTTTAAGGCGAAACACCCATTGCAACTGTACTCCGCGGTTCTGGGTGAAATTAACTTTAAGAACAGTGCTGCATGTACGCCTTGTCGAAAATTTTAAAATTGTTTTGGCGTTCAATACTGCTCAGTAACTTGCAATGCGAGTTGTGCCTAGTTCCTTGCTATGAAATGCACTTGTGGATTGTAGATTTCATAACATCTCCAAGCATGACCGAACCAGAGGTGTTTAGCGGTCTTGCAGAAAATTTATTCCGTTGCAAATGTATTCCGCTGTTCTGTGGAAATTTCATTTTTAAGCAAAAATTCGTTGAAAATGTATTACGCTGTTCTACGTGAAATCATAGTTAAGTCGAAACACCCATTGCAACTGTACTCCGCGGTTCTGGGTGAAATTAACTTTAAACCGAAACACCCATTGCAACTATACTCCGCGGTTCTCGGTGAAATTAACTTTAAACCGAAAAACCCATTGCAACTATACTCCGCGGTTCTGCGTGAAATTAACTTTAAACCGAAACACCCATTGCAACTATACTCCGATGTTCTCGGTGAAATTAACTTTAAACCGAAAGACCCATTGCAACTGTACTCCGCGGTTCTGCGTGAAATTAACTTTAAACCGAAACACCCATTGCAACTATACTCCGATGTTCTCGGTGAAATTAACTTTAAACCGAAGCACCCATTGCAACTGTACTCCGCGGTTCTGCGTGAAATTAACTTTAAACCGAAACACCCATTGCAAATGTACTCCGATGTTCTGCGGGAATTTTATTTTAAAGCCAACACCCATTGCAATTGTACTTATTATTTTGATAAACTGGGGTGATTTTCGGCTTAACTTTAGACTTTGTTGTTATTTTTGTTATTACACATTCCAGATATGTCAAATATTGTCGTCTACTATAAGAGGGATTATTTCATTTGTGTTTATGTATTATGAAAAATAAACAGATTTTATCCGCGTATGAATTACGGTAATTGTTAACCTGTCAGGTAGGGGGTTATATTTTGACAAGGTCTCCGTTAACACTCAGTTAATTCGGGGTAATTAGAAAAATATTTACATAACAATCAAGTTTTTATTCAACAGCATAATTTTGCATGAAATCCTAATAAATTTGAAAAATATTTTTATTAAAATCAATGTCATGTTGACATTTATTAATAATGCATTAATGTATGTAAATAATATGTAAACATAATAATTATACGGTAAAGTTTAATTCGAAAATTTAAATTATAAAGAAATATTTCTTGCTGTTCATAAATTCATATTGAATTTGTAAACTTTTTTTCTAATAATTAATATAATGTTATCTTATAAACACCATATATCATTACAGATTGAGCACCGACCTATTAATTATCAATATTGAATTTCTAGAATGGCATTACATTAACCGTTCTATCGCCGTACAAAACAACCCGAATAACGCCCCGTATTTTATTGAAAATGATATTTTGGTTTTGTAATGCTGAAATAAATTTAAAACAATGTGTACGGCATTTATTGCCAAATTAAGAAAAAAAATGTTTGAAATTTAAAAAAAAGTGTTTATAGTATCTTGAGTCTTGTTTTCTGAGTGTTTTTTTTTGTTATTGTTCATTTCTTGGTCGCATTGGATATTTTCCAATGCAGTTTTTCAGTTATATATATCATTTCAATATCATATATTCTTTTAAACACTTACAAGAGTTTCAACCACACCTCTGGATATAATTTTATCATATGCCCAGTGTTTAACTACAGTTAGAAGCTTTATTATCAGTTGTCACTTTACATTTCTTTCAGGCGATGTTGCTATCGTAATATTACCAACTCTGTTTTTATTTTGCAGCACTAGACTGCCGTTTCGGAATAAAATTCCTCCTCAGGAGTGCTTAGACGAACATTGCGGAAATCCAAATAAATTTAAGATGTTTAAATTAAAAAAGAAGGACCAAAATGTATTTTACCCAATCCAGCTAAAGCAATACTTGAAACATTTGCTTATTCTGCTATAAGTGACTTTATTTCATTGTCTGATCGAAAGTGTTATAACAAAACATTTCAAATTTAAACTTTGAAAATACCTGTTCACCATTCCCCAAATAAGGATAAATTGAGTTACACCAATTGTTGTAAAATACAGATTAAATGTTTACAACAAACAGTATGTATACTGCCCACAGAGATTATGTAAGGCCTTACAGTATTATTTGTCTATGTTGTTTACATTGGGGTTTTTAAATAGTGTTTACACTTTACATGTACTGCTGTGGTAATTCAACAGTTCTTTGTTAAGCAACATTGTCCATGTCTTTTAAAAACCACTTTGATCTCTTTGTCAGCTAGGTATATATGGAGTTCCGTGTTTTATAGATTTCCGTGTTGCACAATGTATGAACAAACAAACATGTATATGCATTTGTTTTGTTTACTTAATGCTATATTTAATCTTATATTGTGGGTTATTATGGTATAGTTTAATTGGCATATTTAAATTATCAAGTTTCCAATAACGTCAATATAGTGGCGACAAAAAGTACCCAATATCTAGAATCGTCAAAATTATCAGCTAATATCACCAATATCCATTATCGGTAATGTCCAGTATAGCCAGTATCGACTATCGTCCATATCATGTACAATAATATTAGCTGACCAATTCGACGTATTTGTACCATAAAAAAGGATAAAATGAAATGTCATATTAAACGAATATTTTCCATTTCGAAGAGTTTTTCAAAAAAAATTAAAAGTACTAAAAATTCGGACATTTTGTAAGGAAAATGTACCAAAATCAAACACTTAACGATAAAAAAGTACCTAAATGGCAACATTGTGCACTAGAATTGGTCAGAATCTTGGCTACATGTATAGTCATTATTCAGTATAGTCAACACCTATCATAGTCGATATGTCCAGTGTCGTCAATATTCATTATCGGTAATGTCCAGTGTCTTTAAAACCCAATGTCAAAAATCTCCAGTACCGATCGTCAACATCCAATGCAGTCGAAAGTATTGGTATAAGTTATAGAAGGTAGTTCACATCTTCTTTTTCGCCAGTGTCAAGGATATACACATAATCAATATTGTCAATATTCAACATCGTTAATGCCTAATATCGTCAACACCCAATGCATGCAAAAATACACGTAGAAAAGAACAGGCACGGTTTCACAATCATTTCTTAACTTAAGATTTTCCTTAACTTAAATCTGGCAAATTAAAAACTTTAAAAAATTTTGTTAATTTTAAAGATATTATGCAATTTAAGGTGTCAATTTTAAGATAATTTCTAGATGAAATATTTGCATTTCGTTATGACAAAAATAATCACCAGTAATTAAATTGTTAAATTTAAGTTAAGGAAAATCTTAGCTAAGGAATGATTGTGAAACAGGGGCCAGTTCTCATAAAATTCATAGATAGTTTATGCCTTCTTTTTTGTTATGGTAAATAAACACTGCTTGCAGTACATGTACATGCCACTGTATTACCTATATCTAATCTCTATCTTGTTTTATTGATTATTATGACAGTTCTAGGACATTTAAAGCATCTCTGTACATACTCCGTACAAGTTGAAACAATATAGACTACCTATTAAATTCAATGTGATGACTTCAGATATTATGTGTCTTTATTGTACCCTTGAGATTTATATGACTCTAGGTTGTGTCAAAAGTCTATAAACGTTCATATACAGTACAGACCTGTCTGTTCTGAGTATATGTCAGATTTTTTCTTTTTGCTTTTTGAGTTTTTGTTATTTTGTTTTTGCTTTTTTGTTACTTCTCTCTCTCTCTCTCTCTCTCATTATATATATACATGATATATACATGTAATTAAACTTGTCTATAGTGGCCACTCTATAGACTTAGTCAAAGTGACCACTATAGACAGGTTGATGTTATTGATAGGTGTTGTTATACACAGGTTAAACTTTATTATATACTATAATGAATTACCGTTCTTGATTTCATATATATTTCATACCTGTTAATTACCGGTGATTACCGTTCTTACCTTTATACGGGCGTTGTTCAGAGTCACTCGTGCTCCACGAGGTCTATATCATGGTCGATGTTTGTGCTCCGCAAATATATACCAAAGTTTATTTTCGCTTCAGACAGAACACTGTCGAGATGTTAACACAGATCTAATGGGTGCGAAAGACCGGGATATGAATAGCTAGTGACAGAAAAACCGTCTAGAGATATATTGCGGCTGTTACGATGGCCTGGAGATGGGCAGACAAATTGAGCACCAATTCGTTTGCTTAGTGTTAAACTTTTGACAAGCCTGTACAGTAAATGGTATAATGGAATTCCGATAATGTAAATAATTGACATTAGTTTAAACGATGATTTTATTGAATTCGATATGTATTGTTGATCTGTCTCTGAGATACATACATTTCTAGGACAATAAAGTGTGTAAATAATATATATTGGTTTAAATAATGTATACACTTTAACCAATTAAAGACGGCAAATATGCATTAATAAATAAATAAGTAGATATGAAAAAAAGGTTTACAGTATCCATGGCAACCAATCAAATTTAGATATATATTAGATAAAATATAATGGTCTGTATTTCGAAATCAGGCGTTTACTCAAAAAACCAAAAGCAACTCAACCAAGAACTAGCAAAGCAAACATGTCAAATAGAAAGACGATAGTATGTATCCCTCGTGGCCAATCAAACCCTAATGGTTGCTGTAATGAAATTGATGCAACCTTTTAAACGGTGGACGTGTCGTAGGTGTGTCAATGGATGTATCTAAACAGTTTTTCACTTAATGTCAACATGGATTGATTATCCTTCTATATCTCAGAATATCTATTTCTTACCATTGTCATTCGTATTGCATTGTTTCATCAATCCTTTACTGCAGATAACCCTAAGTGAAAAATGATGAAATAAGCTAACAAGGTTTAAGCGCTAACAATCAATTCTAATTTCGACATTAGTATTGTTTTATCAATGCACTCAGGTAGATTTCATTTATACCAACTAGAGGAACATCTCCTAACAAACAGGTGTTTCTATTATTAGTTGTAGTTCTGGTCCATTTCATTAGTACTGAATTATCTAGAGAGGAGGTTCACGTCTTTAGCTTTTTTTCTGGGATTGTGATTTAGACATTGACCGAAATGTTAGTGTTTGATTATTCAGAAAGAACACGCAAAATAATGGTTTCCTGACACACTTAAAATTAAAAACATACAGAAAAAAATCAAGAGTTCAAATAGGGAAAGTAATCAGACAGTCTTTAAAGAAACAGCACTAGTGTTAACATAACAGGCGTTTCCCACTTCCTTCAAGGCCACGACTTTTGTCAAGTTCTTTCTATTCAGCTGTAAACTAAGTTTCTACTTCTCATGTATTGTAAAATAAAAATTGATCACACATATATAGGTTATTCTTTCAACACATGCATTTTAATAGAAATTTCGGACCAAACCTTGTGCGTATATTTACAGAACACGGTGCCAACTTACTGGGCGTGTCCCACCAAACACCTGACACACAAACACTACAGCATTCAATTCACATTTGTATATAATATCTATATCATGAAACAGGAACTACATGAGTATATGAAAATCGTGTTTATTTTGACAAAAAGTTAGAAAAACATCACGTATTAATCATTAAGTTTAAATTGTTGAGCCATTAAAGGATAGTAAGACTTCGTCATACTAAATATTATATATATATATAAATCCCCCGTGTTGTAATAGTGTTTATGTACACCGTATATATCTATTGAAATTGTTCACAGCTCTGAACAATAGACAGCTTAAAATATACGACGTAAAAATGTCATCTACGCTCCAACTCACGATTTAAATGAATGTCTGGGGAAGAATTCTCAGCCTTATATACCCGGTTTAAAATAGAACTTCGCAGGGGGTGATCACGTGGTTTTGTAACCTGTTAGCCTAGTTCCCGGTAGTCTGACTATTGATAATCAATGAGTTATTGGACCATGGATTACTACTGAAAGATTATAGTATTCTTATCAATAGACAGATTAAATCCAAAATACAAACATTCCGACATAAACTACTTATTCATATGTATATAATTGTTTCCTTTAAGTACAGTACGAATAACTTTAAAACATTTTTGTGGGTGATAAGCGGTTTTAGATTTATCTGAACATAAAATAGGATGGGAACTTTACCAAATTATGACCGCTAATCTGGGTGGGACATGTAAAAGCTAAATGTCCGGCATTCTTTGGTCTTAGATTTGGTCAAACCTCATAGTAGATCATGGGAACTTGGCTGTAATGTACTGTTTGCTTGAAATAAACGACATGTTAAACATTCTGATCCAAAATTCTCTGTACATGGAACTTGGCTTTTCTACACTCGATCGTATGCTTGAAATAAACGACATGTTAAACATTCTGATCCAAAATTCTCTGTACATGGAACTTGGCTTTTCTACACTCGATCGTATGCTTGAAATAAAGGACATGTTCAACATTCTGAGTCCAAAGTCCTATGTATATTACGGGATCTTGGCTCACTCGATTAAAATAACCTTGACGTTATGTTCGACATTCTGAGGCCCTAAGTTCTAAGTGTATTATGGGAACTTGGCTGTAATGCACTCACGGTAAATGCGATAATTAGTTTATGTCATAACAACTTTGACAATATAAATTTGATAAAAATTCTATATACATGTTCGTGTTTAACTTTGCCAGTTTTTTAACTTCGTTTTTGTCATTGTGATATAATAATTATGTTTGTGTTTATGTTTGGTGATTTACACAGCGCATTTAATCAGTTCTCTATTGCCTCAATTCAAATTTTTTTATGATGTATATCATAGAAACTTGGCTTTAATACACTAGAACCATCGATTGATTGAAATAGATTTTCTGAGGCCCTAAATTGACCAAAATTCTGAGTATATCATGTGAACTTGGCTTGGGTATATTACACACTTTAAGCTAGACCAGTTATAATTATTTGATTGAAAAATGGGTTCGACTTCCTTGGGCCCAGTTTTGAACCAAAGTTTCTGAAGAAATAGCGAGAAATTTTGACCTTAATGCACTCTACCCTGAAACACTCCGAGTCTTGACAATAAACTTAGAATTGCCATATATAGTGCCCCTGTGTGGTATTGTTCAACCTTTGAAATATTGAGAAGAGTGTCTAATTATTCTGTTTGAAACCTGTTCTTTAATTTGAAAAAAAAATACCTGTACTTTACTTCATGTTTACTTCGTTGTTGCAGTCGTTTTATGACCACCTAAGTATCATTTAAAGAGATGGACAGTGTTCTGGATCAGGATAATGTCTTGGTGTTCAAAGATTGTAATATACATATTCATGTCGATCGGCTGAGGTTGGGGACGAAAACAATTGCAAGCCCCGTTCCTAATTTGCAAATTCAATATTTTTTACAAGCAATGAATTTTTTTATTTTTTAATTAATTAAGAACAATATTGTCCCGATTTCAATGACACCAGACCCAGTACCAAAAAGGGTGTGACATCCCTGATAGAGTTGAATCGAACGTTACCAATAAGGTATCCTCTCTCTTTTGGAACAATTTATCGAAGCAAATTTGTTCGATCGAAATGCTCTGTATTTTTTCTGATATCATTAATAGTTAGATAACGAAAACAGAATGACGAATGCATAAAAACCAGCTAGTTGGAACCGTTTCCATGGTTACAATATGGACACTTTATGCTGAGCCCTATACGAGACCTTCTTCCTATTTGTCAATGAATTAATGACGAACATAAAGATAGCAGGATCCGTTTTATTCTGGATTTCTATAGAGATATAGATCCTCTCTCGGTCATGATCAATAAATAAATATAAAATCAAGTTTAATCATATTGATAATGTTCTTAACAACTGAATTATTGATTATAAGTCACTAATAAAATCTAATAAATGTCGAACTATTTCTGTGTTAATTTGTTCAATATTTCCTGAAAATCTATTTATTCGTCCATATCTTGTTAACGTAATCGAGTTAATTCTTATTTATATGCATTGTTTTAACAGAAGTCTACACTGTTATGTGGTACTTATGTTATTTTTAAAAAAAGCACGCAATATTTAAAAAAAGCAATACAACTCAATAAGCAATATAAGCAGAAAGAAGGGGTAGATTTTTCTGATTACGTATGAAGATCGATACATATTGTATTGGCTGCTTACAAGTACATTCAGTGCTGTTGACATGTTAAGCTTTGAATTGGTTGTTGGCAAGGTCATGTTCTTGTTTTGTGGTTGATGATAAGATGATAAGAACATGTTCTTGGTACCGTTATTGGCTGTTTACAGGTACGTACGTGCTCTTGGTTGTATGTGATTTAAACAAATACATGTTTATGTTACATTGCTTGTTGGCAAGGACACATTCTTGCAATTGGTTTTATTGGGTTTTGACAAGTTCATGTTCCTGGTTCCCGGCGGCATTGGCGGGTTACAAAATGTTCTTCAGCATTGCTGTAACCGACTCTTAACCTTGACACAGAATAGAGACACACATAACTACATGTATGCCTTTACTTTAGACATTATAATTTTTTTTAATAGAACAGATTTTATCTTGCTGAGCCATACACTATTACTTTTGGATAAGTGCAGATATGTCATTTGTAGCTGTAGCTTGTTTGAAAAATACATTTATAATAAATTAAATCCATATACATGTACATATTAATTTCTTTCAGCACATTACATTGCTAATTTTGATTATACTTAACTTTATAGTTCAGAAAATTAGTATTTCTTCACGTATAGTGTAATATTTTAAAAAGGTTGTTAAAGACATATTTATTTTGAAACAAAATAATCAAAGAAGACAGAAACATGAAATTGTCTCAGAGACTAAACACAGGCCTAAAAACACAGATTCTGCCTCATTAGTTATGTCTTAAAAATAAATAATAAATCGAAACACGGGTGTAGTATCTTAAAGGATTCAAAAATATTTATTCTGCAAAATTGTCAAAATATAAATTTGCCCCAGAACTAAATACTCAAGAACTAATAAAAGTGGATTTCTGTTTCATTGCCTCTGTTTTATAAACAAATTATCCACCCATGCTATTTAAAAGCATACTCAATTTTCTGAAGATAATCATTGTCACTTGATCATTTCCACACTAGTGCCCTTTATAAAGAAATATAATCTCAAAAGAAACCTACTGGTCAGTTTGTTTGGTGGATATTCACACTGACCACGGGGTATCTGATGAGTCTAGCATTAGTCTTTATTCAACAATATAAAATTATAATACTTATTTCAGAGATCTTGACACGGATTGTCATACAAAGGGTCGGGGACAATTAAGGGTCCGTTAAAATATGGTTAATTTATTTTGACCGCACCTATTTTTCATAAAAGGATAGCAAATTGGAAGATTGTTATCACCATGGATAATAAACAGTTTACTAAATAAAAAACGCCCATCATGATAAAAGATGAAATGTCAATTAAAATATAATAACAAAAAATACGGAATTTATGGTTTATGGTTTTCAAAACAGGAGTTCTGCAAGGAGATCATCTTTGTCTTTGTTTTTCCATAACACCCTTTTTTACATATAAGGGCGGGTGCTGTTTGATGTTTTTTTATTGACGATGCTGTTATTTAAAGTCACACCCGCCATTTATCTTTGTATTACACAGCAAAAATTTTCAAGTTGCAGAAAAAACGCCCTGAAATTATAACAGAAACTTAAAATAATGAATCCACAAAGTTCAAATTTCTTGTAGCAACGCCTAACCGCTTCAGGTAGTAAAACACTCTTATGTTATATTTGGAGTTTTGAAGCTTAATCAGGTTTTTTTTTTTTGGCTGTTAAAAACTTTTTTTCTGAATTTGAATCTTAACAACTATATTGGCTTTTAACAATTTTTTTTGGAAAGTCAAATTCAAATATTCAAACTTAACAGAAATAGATCAATCAAATTACAATACATGTATATGAAGTAACATCGTATAAATTTAAGTTTTTTATGTATTTATATAAAATGTAAACACTGCTTTGTTGCTTATACAAGTATGATGTAATTTTATTTTTTATTGAAAATTGCAGCGAGTATTTTATTAGAAATCACAGTTGGTCATGTATTAACAATTACTCTGCATGCTTTTACATTTTAAACCAGGAAGTATCTTTTTATAATTTAACGCCGAATATATAAACAACCACAGTAGAAAGCATTTAAAAACTTGCAGGAAGATTAATTTGAAATTAATGGTTATATGTAGTGATGAAGCATTTGTGTTTTGCAGATTTTTTTTCACACCGAGACGATCAGTGTTATAGAGTGCCCCCCCCCCCCAACCCCCCCCCCCCCCCCCAAAAAAAAAAACAAAACAAAAAAAACCTTCCATCGCCAAAGGAATTGACAAACCTTCCCAAACTAGAATTATGAGGTTAAATTTCGTTGATTATTAATATCTAAGGTATACGATGTATATATATATAATAGATTTACGTTTAGGAAATCATGATTTTGATTCAGAAGTTTGAATGACAACTGAACAACCCTATCAAAATAGAAGATACTAGGGTTAAAAAGCAATTAGTGATTGTTCTTTTTGCCTCAGTTTTCAGTTTTTTCATTAAACCTTCGAAATTTGAAAGAACCCTTACTTCCACCCTTGTCTGCGCATCATGATGGTTATTAGGATAGTTGGGGCATCTAGATCTGGACAGTTACTCCAGTGCCCATCCAAAGTTAGGCGTGTTAAAACGATGGTCCCAATATTTGTTTGTCCTTTTTTGTCTTGTCTTGTTTGGCTATTTTTATCATTTACTGGTGTTTTGTTCTTTATTATGTTTTATTTTTGAGAAGATTGCAAATTTGTCTCTTCTCTTCTCGATCCTGTTTTTGTTTTTAAAATGACTCATGATCTCTTGTATGCTTGACTCAATGTATACTCCCGTTGTTACCAAGGAAGTTTTTGACCGAAATATTTTCTAGCCAAAACACAGGGTCAGTGACCAAACACACCCAGTTTTCTGTGTAAATAAGTCTAAGACGAACGGACATAAACACAACGAACATGCTGATATATGAGATAAAAATATGTACACCGTGGTCTTAAAGACGGGCAAATTTTGTGAAAGGTCAAAAAACCAGAAAGCATATCGGGTACTCATAAATATTGATTAAGTTTTAATAGGTTCTTTTAAGGCGTGGGTCTTTAAACGACAATAGGCGAGAAAAGGTTTAATTAAATCAGTGGATTTTAATTACTGCAAGACAGTACAGACATGTCTAAAGTTTAACACTAAGATGACGAATCAGGGCCGTTTTAACAGTACATCTTGGCCCCTTGTTAGTTATATCTCGACAGCTTTATGGCAGCTACAATTTGGTTTTGGACGATCACTGTATATAATTGGAAAAAGATGTCCAGTGGTGTGGTTAGAGTAAAATTAGTGGTCTTCAACGACAAAATTATCGAGCATATGTACTAAAACCCCCGAAAATTATAAACAACTGTTAAGTTAAAATTCTTTAAATGGTTATAGGGGATCGGCCTTAGTGTCCTGTTTGTAAACAACTCTCATACAGGCCTGCCAAAAGTTTAACTGATGGTGAACATCCCTCATACAGCTGCTATTTTTCTCTCGACAGACTTTCGATCATAAGTTATCCATATCGCTGCCATTCGGCTGCCAAGCATTGACTCTTTTTTGTTAGTTTAATGTTAAAATTTCGACATGCCTGTACTGTAGGACAGGTTATAAAAAGTTAATAAAATAATATATATATACCAGCCCTTAATGGATTTCTTTTAACATTGACGAGATCTGTCACATCCCTTCAAGTTTAAAATACATTAAATTTTGATTAAATTAATAAAATGATCAAGTGAATTTAAATGACACTTTAATACGATTAAAATTAGCTTGAAATAAAATTTCCGTAAACTTCGTTTTTGAACTATTTGTAGTTTTCAAAATAGCAGAAATCAAAAAAAAATATAATATTATAAATTGAAGAAAGATCGTCATTTGCTGCATTTTTAGAATTATTGATAACATTTTGTTACATGAAATAAAGACACAAAGCATACTAGGGATGTCAGATTTCGCACGGCTTGTGATGGTGATTCTCCGGTTAGAGTTGAATCTACGGATTCGCATGGCTATTAATGAGATGAATTCCGTTGAAATTGGCATAATTGTGTTAGAGCTAGCACGGCTTATGTTTGTTTTAATCTTGCTAGAATTAGCATGGTTTGGAGTTCTCGAACTCATACTGGCGATTATAAAACAAAATTTTCTGAACCAAACCACGGCATGAGGATACCAGTTATATATTGTATCCAATGCCCGCCAAAATTCGTTATGATCTACATCTATTAAAGGTCACATGAAAAAAATCTCGTTTTTTTACAGGAAAACGACAATTTATGTGATTCTATATCCAATGATGGGCTATCATCTTGGCGCGTCAAATAATAACACGAGCAAAATATAACATATAGGAACAAAACAAGAAAGTTTATAAACATATGGTAGATGAATTTTATTTCCCGTTTGTCTCTCATATATTGGCATACATTTACTGTCTCTAGAATCTGGTTCATACGTTGTATATGGTCAACTTGACCTGGCCATGCCTCATTTTCCTCTATACGAAGTATTGGCAATAGTATTTATTGCACTACACGCAAAAAACTTAAATCAAATATGCACCTGACACACTAACCAAGGTATCTAAGAACACGTAACAAAACGCAAACGACACATTGAAACAATACACGGAACAAAACGCGAACGACACAATCAAATAATACACGGAACAAAACGCGAACGACACATTCAAATAATACACGGAACAAAACGCGAACGACACATTCAAATAATACACGAAACAAAACGCGAACGACACAATCAAATAATACATGAAACAAAACGCGAACGACACAATCAAATAATACACGGAACAAAACGCGAACGACACAATCAAACAATACACGGAACAAAACGAGAACGACACTATCAAATAATACACGGAACAAAACGAGAACGACACTATCAAATAATACACGGAACAAAACGCGAACGACACAATCAAATAATACACGGAACAAAACGCGAACGACACATTCAAATAATACACGGAACAAAACGCGAACGACACAATCAAACAATACACGAAACAAAACGCGAACGACACAATCAAATAATACATGAAACAAAACGCGAACGACACAATCAAATAATACACGGAACAAAACGCGAACGACACAATCAAATAATACACGGAACAAAACGCGAACGACACAATCAAATAATACACGGAACAAAACGCGAACGACACAATCAAATAATACACGGAACAAAACGCGAACGACACATTCAAATAATACACGGAACAAAACGCGAACGACACAATCAAATAATACATGGAACAAAACGCGAACGACACATTCAAATAATACACGGAACAAAACGCGAACGACACATTCAAATAATACACGGAACAAAACGCGAACGACACATTCAAATAATACACGAAACAAAACGCGAACGACACATTCAAATAATACACGGAACAAAACGCGAACGACACATTCAAATAATACACGGAACAAAACGCGAACGAAACATTCAAATAATACACGGAACAAAACGCGAATGACACAATTAAAAATTACACGGAACAAAACGCGAACGACACATTCAAATAATACACGGAACAAAACGCGAACGACACATTCAAATAATACACGGAGCAAAACGCGAACGACACATTCAAATAATACACGGAACAAAACGCGAACGACACATTCAAATAATACACGGAACAAAACGCGAACGACACATTCAAACAATACATGGAACAAAACGCGAACGACACATTCAAATAATACACGGATCAAAACGCGAACGACACATTCAAATAATACACGGAACAAAACGCGAACGACACATTCAAATAATACACGGAACAAAACGCGAACGACACAATTAAAAATTACACGGAACAAAACGCGAACGACACATTCAAATAATACACGGAACAAAACGCGAACGACACATTCAAACAATACATGGAACAAAACGCGAACGACACATTCAAATAATACACGGATCAAAACGCGAACGACACATTCAAATAATACACGGAACAAAACGCGAACGACACATTCAAATAATACACGGAACAAAACGCGAACGACACATTCAAATAATACACGAAACAAAACGCGAACGACACATTCAAATAATACACGGAACAAAACGCGAACGACACATTCAAATAATACACGGAACAAAACGCGAACGACACATTCAAATAATACACGGAACAAAACGCGAACGACACAATTAAAAATTACACGGAACAAAACGCGAACGACACATTCAAATAATACACGGAACAAAACGCGAACGACACATTCAAATAATACACGGAGCAAAACGCGAACGACACATTCAAATAATACACGGAACAAAACGCGAACGACACATTCAAATAATACATGGAACAAAACGCGAACGACACATTCAAATAATACACGGATCAAAACGCGAACGACACATTCAAATAATACACGGAACAAAACGCGAACGACACATTCAAATAATACACGGATCAAAACGCGAACGACACATTCAAATAATACACGGAACAAAACGCGAACGACACATTCAAATAATACACGGAACTGTAAACATTGTTATATTTAAGTACTGGCTATAAAACTGTCGACTTTGCTTTGGACGATCACTGGATATGATGGGAAATAGATGTCCTGTGGCGTGGTAAGAGTAAAATTGGTGGTCTCCAACGACAAATTATCAATCGTATGTTTGAAAGAAAACTCCGGAAAATGTATATAAAACAGTTAAGTCAAATTCCTGTAATGATTCTTGTACGCTTGGGCCCCGTGTCCTAATTGAGCTTCAGAACTGACGTTTGTGGACAAAAATCTCGCCTAATCCGTTAGCTACATGTATATCTCCGCAGTTTTTCGACAGTAGCCATCTATATTTCATTCGGGAATTTTTCGATCACTAGCTAACCAAATCTCAGCCACTGGACAGCAGAGCTTCGACTCCTTTAAGTTAGAACAGTGTTAAACTTTTGACAGGTCTGTACTGTATTCAGTCAACTTTTTGTGGAAACGATGATATCTGCAGAATAATGCACGTGTAATTTAGTCACCGCCTCACATCATCGGTGTAATACCTAATGTAGAGAGCCCAAATGGCGATGGACGTCATGTTGACCATCCAATTACGGTATACGATTTTCAAAAGTCAATTCTAGGGTCTAGAACAATGGAATATTAAATCACCGGAATATGGTCCCAGCAGAACTCTTTATACCCTAATTGGATGGTCAAAACGATGACCAAATAGCCATTATAGTCCACATCACCCTGAAAGAATAAAGAAAAATAGAATAAATTACGAGATAAAAGCGAGGCAACTCTCATTGTTCAAAATCTATTGTTTGGTTTATAAATGCAGGGCGATCCCGAGTCAACTCGGTGCAAATAGGTATTTTAAAATATTTAAACGTTTAATTTTTATACAATATTTAGCTATACTTTTAATACAATTTTATACAAAGTATTTATATTCTGTTTATGCTATTATGTGGTAAATTAAAAATGCTACATTGTTTAATTTAAATTAATTATATTACATGTAATCATAAAATGTCAAATGAATTTTTTTGAGGTTTCAACCCATCTGAGGTTTTTTGTTATTTCTTTTGATTTTGATTTTTCTGGAACATGCTCCCCACCATCGATCATCCTGCCTTGTCTCGATAGAGGACGAGTGGTATAAAGTTAGCACCGATTTATGGATTACACGGCCTCACTTAATCAGAATTCCGTTTGTTCAGATCCTAGTATAAGAAAGTTTGTAAGACCCCCTTACCGACTGTTATCATTTTTTCGGCCAGTCTATTTTCCTCCACTTTCCAACAATTAACTTCCTTGAGAAAGTGTAAACCAAAATATTTTCGCGTAAATGCGAGAGTATCAAGACGCGAAAATAAAATGTTGACGAATGTTTAATTTTGATAAATATATAATTCCCTTGTATTTGAACTGAGCGTCTTCTGAAGACGAGAAGAAATGGCACGCAAATATACGTATATGAAAATGGATTCTGGCAACAATTTCTGGATTAACAGTAAGTGAAATAATCTAGTCTGGATGTTGTAAAACACTATTACTCTAAACTCAGTACAGGCCTGTCGAAAGTTTAACATTGGGCTAAAAAGAGTAAAAGCTCGCACGCCGAGTAGCCGGATTTTTGGATAGCTAGTGGCCCAAACATACAAAGAGATAGAAAACAGCTGCTTAAGAAAACTGTCGAGATATACACCAAGACTATCACTAATTCGTTAGCTAAATGTTAAACCTTTGATAGACCTGCTTTCTTGATTTATTTACATGGTTTATCTCTTTTTCAGAAAGTTCTATCCAGTTAATCGAAGAGTGTAAGTCTATAGAAACAATCAAATAACTTTCTTAACGAAGATTTTGAAATTGCTATTTTCCATAGTTGTGTCATCCCAAGGAGACTTCTGATAAAGACCATTATTATGTAACATTAAAGTACCTTTCTTAAATAAAAAATTACAAACAAAATTAAAAAACTTTTGGCTAGTTTTTCAGACTTATTGAGTCCTCTTTTTTTGTTAAATTTCAATAGGAAAAATACAATCAATCCAATTTTTAAAGAAATTGTTGTTTGGTCCCAAACCAAGCACATTGAACAAAAATTCTTTTTTTAAGATGTAAAGTTTCATGTTCCTTTCACTCTCAATTTGATCAAACACGCTGCGGATGTAGCTAGCTAAACACTTTGTTTTGGAATATGGTAGTTTAGACATGGATTGCTACGTTTATTGTCATGGTTTGTTCAGACAAAGTTGGAGCTATACATAGTTTTGGTGATAAACAAAAGAGAAATAGACTTTGAGACATCGAAATGCTGTGGCGATAATTGTGTGGAAAAACTTATGGCGGAGCATTCGGTCGAAATTTTACAGTACATGACTCGTAAGTTTTTGATAACCCGCTATCTATGATAGACACTAGAGATTATAAAATGGTTAAATTAACGTTGGTTATAAGTAGCATGCTCTTGCAATTACATATCAAACTAATAATTCCGCACTTCCAAGTTTTCATTCACGATTACATCAGCTAGGTTGAATGCTTACACTTTTTTCTTTCAGACATACATAATGCTCTTGATATACAATATTTGACGTCCCATTGTTCCACGTTTCTCTCATTCTCAATTTGGGTGCACACATAGCGGGTGTAGGTGGCTAAGCATAAGGTGCTTACCCTTCCGGAGCACCCGACCTCACTTCCACATGTTTAATCTTGTCAGTTTCAAATTTTTTAGTTTGCTTCTGGATTGTTAACGTGTTTAACTTATTTTTAATTTTCAAAGTTTTTACTTTGGGATCGAGGTTTGAACATGGATCGGTATGGCGAGCTAGACACCATTATGCCATTTGATCCCGACTTCTGTTTTTTACTTAAGGTTTGGGATTGAAGTAAGAACATGGTCTGGTATGTTTGTTTTGATTTTCATTACCTGCATTATGTGTATCAATACTATTATATTGTATCATTATATTTTAACCGTCAGTTATATCTGCATATTATGCTTGTTATATTCAAACTTCTTTTGTACGCAATGTGAAACAGTTAAAAAATGTTCCCCGAATAATTTTTTTTGTCTACGGATATTCTGAAAAAAAATGTTTGGTTGATCAGCGTTATTGATTATCCGAAATCAAAAACAAACATAACAACCCATGCCCAAACTACAATCCATGCCAAAACTACAATCCATGCCAAAACTACAATCAAAAACTATTTCATTTGTTAAATTCACATCCACCAATGACACAGGTATTGGACACACCCTTCTGATTTTCTACCCCATTAACATTACTTCAATATTTGCTCCATTAGGTATGCTATTATCTTTTACCTTACATTTACGTTGGTAATTTCGATTTTCATGTACAGAGTTTTGTAATGATTTGATTGGTTCACACTTGACGACAAGAAATAACAGTAAACATGTGAATGTCTTTTATCTTTAAATAGAGTACCTCTTAACACATCACTAAGAGACACCCTTCTGATTTCCTGCAATATAAATGGAAATTAATTTTAAAATTAGCAATAGTTTTATAATGGTCATCTCACGCTTAATGTTTTGTTGTTTTATTTATTTTCTCTCTCGCATTAGTGATTTTTGTAATATTGACACTCCTATTAAATATTGTACTGATATTGCTTTTTGTTGTGTTATAAATGTAATGGAAGAGTGTCTAGGTTCATGAGGTTGAAATCCCAGCAAACCCCATTGTGAACAAATTTGTCAGTTTGCTTGCCGAAGGTAGATTGTTTTCCTAAAGTTTTTACCACCTTCCCAGAACTGTTCGTGATGAATAAATTCTTGACTGTCAGTTAAAATACCTTTATGCTCTTCTTTAATTAATATATCAATTAGTGTTGTTGTCTTTCTGGCACTTTTTCATTACAATCACCATTTTAATGCAGTCTAATTTAATGGTAAAATCAGAGCTAGAAGTCATGTAATGTTTTAGAGCAGGGTAACCAACTGTCCTATGATATCAAATTACATGGTTCAACCTATCTTCTCAGTATGAAAGTTTTTAACTTTGCTTCTAGATTGTGATTCGGACATTAAAATGTTTGTTTTTGATGGAACGATGTCATATCCGGGTATAAAAACCAATAAATACCAGTAGTTAGTTAAGAAACTAAAATACTTATCCCCGACAAGTTCCTTTTTCAAACACTTCAGTTGAAAAATCATTCTTTGACTAAGATTTCCCTTAACTTAAACTTGGAATATTTGGAATTTGAATACATGTGAAATTGTTAGTTTTTAAGATATTCATAAATTTAAGTCGTATTTTGAAGTCCACTCTAAGCTTAACACGTCTATATTTCAATTATCTGGAAACGATCTAGTTGTAGAACCATCAAATGTTGTCAAAATATTGCCAGCTTTAGGTAAAAAAAAATAGTTAAGGAATGATGGTTAAACTGTGACCAGGGAATTAAGTAATGTTTTTAAAAATTTCTTTCTGATTTCCCAAATTTTCACAAATTTTGTTTTAATAGGTTTTAATAAAAAAAGACATTTGGGAACAGTTAGGTTTTGAAAAGACACAATACAAAAATGAGATTTTAATGAAATCAAACACAAAAATACCGGAGTAACTGCAACTTATATGTACAATCCGTAAAGCAAAGTAAAAGCTAAATTTCATTGAAAGCGAGGAAAGGGTCTAAAGATTTAGGGTAAGCACTTCGTGTCTTCTACAGAGAGGGACAAGAAAAAGATAGATATATTCCAGTAAGATGCCTTAGAAGATTTCTGAGAGTAGGATAGCCAGACAGAATTACAAAAACCTCATAACAGAACAAAACAGAAGCATCAAACAAGATAATAAAAATTAGGAAGTGGAGATGGATTGACCATGTACTCAGAATAGAAAACAGTAGGATTTGTACCACCGCAATAACATGACACCCAGAACGAAAGAGGAAAATAGGTAGGTTAAAAGCAACATGACGCATAGCAACAAAGAAAGAAAGAACACAACTTGGATGGAAGAGCTAGGCATCAGCAAGGGCAGCTGCCAAAGACAGAGCATCATGCAAAGGTGTATTAAGGCCTCATGTGCCAGTGGACACGAAGAGGACAGGTGAGGTGAACATGAAGTGACCTCCTATCTAGCTAGAAAAAACACTGAGATTAGACAAGACAAGAATATACAGATACAAGGACCAATGATCCTAAGACGGGTATTAGAATTAATGATTAGTGTTCAAAGTACTAGTAATATGGCAATAAGAGTTTATAAAAATGTAGTGATGAAAGTACTATTTATATTTGAGGGGCGCAACCATCTCACTAATTTTACAACCATTTGTCCATAAATACATGTACGTACATTTAAAACCTTTATCAAACAAAGAAGCAGCAACCTATAACTGTTCATGGAAGATCAGTGTAAGTTTATTAGATTTTTAATTTTGTCGAAACTTTTAATTGCAGTAATATGAAATTTTGTCAAAATTTGCCAGATAAAAGTTAAGGAAAATCTTAGTTAAGAAATCAGGCGTGTCCTTATAATATTGGTTATTGTCAGAGTCTGTAAATGTATTTTATGTTTAAAACAACACCAATAAAACACGCCTTCTACATGTCCATCTCCTTTATTGACAATGTGTATGCAAAATAGCCGTAACTTTTGTGATATGTTCCATTTCATTATAGCATGATTTTGGACACGCCCTTCTCCGTTAATGGAAATGTGTATTTAAATTTCAACTTTTGTGATACATGTATTATCATTTTTATTATTGCATGATTTTGGAGACGCCCATATCCTTTAATGGCAATATGTATGCAAACTTCAACCTTTGTGATATTTTCATTTTTATTATTATATGACTTTGGATACACCCTTCTCCTTAAATTGCAATGTATATGCAAATAACCTCTGTGAATTTTATTGCATAATTTACGCTTTTTATGATAAAATTCGTATTTATACAGATATTTTGTTACAATGAGGATTCGCACAAATACTTAATTCATTTTATAGGAAATTTGGGTGTGAAGGCAAATGTTTACGCATTTAATTTGGCCGTTAAGAATAAATTGGCAAATATAACCTTTTGAGGGCCGGCGTTGGACATTTGAGCGAAAGCATGGGGCAACTGTGCGAAAATAAACGGACGTTTGAGCGACAGAATTTTAACCCATTTGAGCGACATTTTTTCTGTACCTCTTCCGATGGCTAGACTGAAATCAATTAAAAGTCTAGCACTACATTTTATAAAAACTGTAAAGTAAAAACAAACATACCAACCTATGCCACAATCACAATGCCAAAGCAAAATAAAAACAAACACACCAATCCATGTCGAAATCACAATCTCAAAGCAAAGTAAAAACAAACATACCAATCGATGTCGAAATCACAACCTCAAAGCAAAGTTAAAACAGACAAACCATTCCGTGTCAAAATAACAACCCCAAAAGCAAAGTAAAAACAAACATATCAATCCATGTTAAAATCACAACTCCAAAGCAAAGTAAAAACAAACAAACCAATTTATGTCAAAATCAAAATCACAAAGCAAAGTAAACAAATATACTAATCCATTTCAAAATCAAAATCACAAAGCAAAGTAAAACAAACATATCAATCCATGTTAAAATTACAACTCCAAGGCAAAGTAAAAACAAACATACCAATCGATGTCGAAATCACAACCTCAAAGCAAAGTTAAAACAGACATATCAATACATGTCAAAATCACAACCTCAAAAGCAAAGTAAAACAAACATACCATTCCGTGTCAAATCACAACCCCAAAAGCAAAGTAAAAACAAACAAACCATTCCGTGTCAAAATCACAACCCCAAAAGCAAAGTAAAAACAAACAAACCATTCCGTGTCAAAATCACAACCCCAAAAGCAAAGTAAAAACAAACAAACCATTCCGTGTCAAAATCACAACCCCAAAAGCAAAGTAAAAACAAACATATCAATTCATGTTATAATTACATTCTCAAAGCAAAGTAAAAACAAACAAACCAATTTATGTCAAAATCAAAATCACAAAGCAAAGTAAACAAATATACTAATCCATTTCAAAATCAAAATCACAAAGCAAAGTAAAACAAACATATCAATCCATGTTAAAATTACAATCCAAGGCAAAGTAAAAACAAACATACCAACCTTTGCTACAACCACAATTCCAAAAGCAAAGTAAAACAAGCATAATAATCCATGTCAAATCACAATCCCAAGGCAAAGTAAAAAAAACATACCAATCCATGTTAAAATCATAACCCCAAAGCAAGGTAAAAATAAACAGACCAAATCCATGTTAAAATCATAACCCTAGAGCAAAGTAAAAATAAACATACCAAATCCATGTTAAAATCCCAATTCCAAAGCAAAATAAATCAAACATACCAATCTAGGTAAAAACCAAAATTCCGAAAGCATAGTAAAACAAGCATACTAATCTATGTTAAAATCACAATTCCAAAGCAAAGTAGAAAGAAACACACAAATTCATGTTAAAATCACAACCCAAAGCAAAGTAAAAACAATCATACCAACCTATGCCACAATCACAATGCCAAAGCAAAGTAAAAACAAACATACAAATCTAGGTGAAAATCAAAATTCCAAAGCAAAGTAAAAATAAACATTCCAAATCCATGTCAAAATCACAATCCCAAAGCAAAGTAAAAACAAACATACCATTCAATGTCAAAATTCCAATTCCAAAGCAAAATAAAACAAACATACCAATCTATGTTAAAATCACAATTTCAAAAGCAAAGTAAAAGCAAACATACCATTCCGTGTCAAAATTACAATCACAAAGCAAAGTAAAAACAAACATATCAATCCATGTTAAAATCACAACTCTAAAGCAAAGTAAAAACAAACATACCAACCTATGCCACAATCACAATACCATAGCAAAGTAAAAACAAACATACCAATCTAGGTAAAAATCAAACTTCCAAAGGAAAATAAAAATATACATACCAAATCCATGTTAAAATCATAACCCAAAGCAAAGTAAAAATAAACATACCAATCCATGTCAAAATCACAATTCAAAAGCAAAGTTAAAACAAAAATACCATTCCATATCAAAATTACAATTCCAAAGCAAAATAAAACAAACATACCTTCCATGTGAAATTCACAATTCCAAAAGCGAAGTAACAACAAACATACCAATCCATATCAAAATCACAATCCCAAAGCAAAGTAAAAGCAAACATACCAATCCATGTCAAAATTACAATCCCAAAGCAAAGTAACAACAAACATACCAATCCATGTCATAATCACAATTCTAAAGCAATGTTAAAACAAACATAGCAATATATACCATAATCACAATTCCAAAACAAATAAAAACAAACATACCAATTCATGTCAAAATAAAAACTCTATAGCAAAGTAAAAGCAAACATACTAATCCATGCCACAATCACAATCCCAAAGCTAAGTAAAAACAAACATAAAAATTCATGTTAAAATCACAATTCCAAAGTAAAGTAAAACAAACGTACCAATCCATGTCAGAATTCATTCAATCCCAAAGCAAATTAAAAAAACTAACATACCAATCCATGTCAAAATCACAATTCAAAAGCTAAGTAAAAACAAACAAACCCATTCATATAAAAATCATACCAATCTAAGTAAAAAACAAAATCCCAAAACAAAGTAAAAACAAACAAACCAATCAATGTCGAAATCACAATTCTAAAGCAAAGTAAAAAGAAACATATCAATTGATATCCAAATCACAATCCTCAGGCAAAGTAAAAACTTTGATTGAAACGTACACAAGTGAACTTCAACCATGAAGTGATCTAGAAAGATAAAAAAAAAACTCCTGTTAGTTATCTCCAGTCATCAAACTGAGAATGAAAGGAAAATTGAACTACATGTATTGGGACATCAAATATATTCGGTGTAATTTTGGATACAGAAACATCATAAATCTTGAATTGAAGTCTTGAGTTTTCACTAACGAACAGTTTTAGCTATCACAGCTCTGAACAGCTGAGATCTGATCTTGAATTGTGGAGGTAACCAGAGAAGTATTAAAATGAAGCAGCATAATATTATTTGTCGCACCGATGTGCTTATGTTACAGGATACAAAAGCTTCCCCTCTATCTATGTTTTGGTCGGACTTACGAGGGCCGTTCAAAAAGTCTTGTCATTCATAATAAAAACACAAATTAAGACGTTTTATTTATGATATTTTATTTTCATTCCTTCAAAATAATCACTTTTAACGGCTACACACTTTTTAAGACGCTGGATCCATTTTCTAAATACATTTGCATATTCTTTTTTGGATATACCATTGAGAAACTGATGAATTGCTGAACCTAGCGATGAACGAGATCTGTATCGACGACCAGAAAGGTGTTTCTTAAGTTTAGGAAAGAGATAAAAGTCACACGGTGAAAGATCAGGTGAATAAGGTGGATGAGGTAAAACAACAACACGTTTCTTGTACAAAAATTCAGTGACCAACTTAAATTTGTGAGGAGGAGCATTGTCATAGAGTAACCGAATACCACGAATTCCTGACTTTGGTCTTTTCGTTTCATATTTTTTTTCATTTTCTTAAGAATTTTATTTTTATAAATGTTTTCTGTGATACCCTGGCCTTTAAGGATGGGAATTTGGGCAACTATGTCGTTACTATTGAAAAATATAGCATAGAACTTTCTTTGTGCGTTGAGTGCGCCTTGCAATTTCAGGTCGTTTTCCTTTTCTGGTTAGCCATATTTTATTATTTATCTTTCTTTGTGGCTAAAAGTAATATGCCCATGTTTCGTTACCTGTAACTATATCAGCCAGACGCCTGCTGTTACAATTACCATATATTTTTAGCAGATTTTAGCCATTTTGACCCGTGTGAGCTTTTGCCAAATGAGGAATCCATCTAGCAAAATCTTTCTCATGACTAGTTTTTTTTCTGAGAATGAAATGTACGGCCCCCGTTGATAAACTAACGACTTCAGCTATCTGTTTAACAGTCAACCTTCCATCCCTATTGACCAGTTCTTGAATTTCTGTAATGTTTTCATGTTTGGTGCATGCTGTTTTTGGTCCTCCAGAACGGGCCTTGTCAGAAATGTCGTTAACACCATTTTCAAATTTACGTATCTAGCGTGAGATGGACCTATATGACAGCTTTCGCTCACCAAAAACATCTTGCATTTCAATGAATGCTTGTTTGGGCGATTTAACGAGTTTTGCACAGGTTTCACGAAGCTTCTACTTTCAATAATGTTTTTACCTGTCATGTCCGTCATTTTCCAAGCAGTGTAACGAGTGTTATGATGAAAATATGGCAAGAAAAACTAATTTTTTTGCATATATAATCTAAAAATGTTCCACGTGTTTGGGAATGAACTCAATCACCCGTGACAAGTGACAATATAATAAATTACGGTGTTTTATTTACGGTTTACAGGAAGGGACAAGACTTTTTGAACGAACCTCGTATTATAACTATCATTTTTAAATTATTACCTTAAATCATTTTATATCGGTATATGTATATACAGCAGATTTTGTCTATAATAAAAAAATCTATATTTCACCAATATATAATTTGTGAGGTTTCAATATAACGAAATAATCTTAAAACAAACACCAACCCCCTTCAATCAAAAACAAACATCCATGTCCGAATCACAATCCAGAAGCAAAGTATAAAACTTTGGAACTGACAAGTAAGGTTAAACACGTGAACTTCCACCAGGGAAGTGAGGCCGGGTGCTCCGGAAGGGTAAGCAACTCATTTGTTTGTTCTTGATTCCGTTTGCTGTACCATGGCTCAAGTAGGTACTAATCGTCCATTTTTAAACATTTTTTCAGCTGCTAATTGCTTTGTTCTAGAAACAAATAAAACAAAGCAATGACCAGCTCAATCCAAAGGAAGTGACGCTTCTTTAGGATGTCATCATGCCATGCTTACCATCGTTTTGGGAGAAAGGTGATAATACCTTAACAGGGGCATTAAAGCCGTTATTCCACTTATCCCCCATTCTGGTTCAATTTTTAAATATTAAGATTAATGACCTATCTGGTACATTAAATCTAAAACGTAGACATGTAAATAAATCTATATAGAAAACGATTTGCATTAAACATATATTTTAATCATGTCCACGCCCGATGTCATACGGAAATGATTTCCTTGTCCCGACGTCGTACGGATAACATCAAAAACAACCTGCAAAGCAATCATCTCTAAGTCTTATTATCTCATTACAGTTTATACCTCGCATCATAAACTTATTGATCCACAGTATTTATATTGGGATTGATTTTAACACTGGTTTTTATTACAAAATTGATATTAAAACTTTTTATAGATGTCAAGTGCTACTACTGGTCTTTATATGTTGTTATTGATGGATTTAGTGACTTCAGTTTGTACTCCGTTTTTAGCCAAAGTCCACCTAACTACCAAATCAATAAAAAAAAATTAAAAAGTCAATAAATGCTAATGCAGGTAAAAGTTAGAATGAAACACTATATATGTAAATAAATAAATAAATAAAAAATAAATAAATAAATAAAAAGGAAATTGTTTTTTCTGTGGAGACATTTTTAGTGAATGAATGAAAACCGCCGTATTAAGATATAAAAAAAGATAGTGGCAGACTGTGATATTTCACATGGAGGTGTTACACGATTATCCATGAGTTTTTCTGGATGTCAAAAGGTATGCACAAGATGTGACCTCGGCAACTTCAATCAGCAGAATCACTTCCATGGGTTTCAGTCAAGTATATGACTTCGAGAACCAAAAGAGCTTTCATGTTCGTTTAATGACTGTGTATGAATCAGGAATTCACCAATGGAAAACAGAAACCGAAATTTGAGAAAAAAAGTTAAAGAACTTTTTTTTTACAAAGACATGACCATTGTGGTTTGTTAATAAATGGATTTGCAAGAATGTCTAACGCCGAGACTTAATCTTATGAAGAGTCTAGAGATTTTGTTGAAGCAATAAGAAAATAACCTATTGGTAGTATTTTAATCAAACACAAACATAATAGTCCACGCCAGTAACGACTACTGAAGCCCAACGCTTAATTAAGACTGGACGAGACGTCTTTATTTTTGGTATTATAAAATAATATTATTCTCAAAATTGAACTTGACTGAACAACTGTATTTGATTTCGCGTCTGGAGCCCTAGTTTTCTGGACTTCAGTAGGGGTTGCTACACATGTCCAAATCACAGTCCCAAAAGAAAGGTGAAAACTATGAAAATTGAAAATTAACTGAACCACGTAAATTGCACCAGGGAAGTGAGACTGAGTTCTCCAGAAGGTTTAGCGTGTAAATGAACTAGGCGTATTTAGCGGTGTACTGATTTTAGCAATTTTTGTGATAATACAGTAGCGCTAATTTAAATCCACCACCAAATTAAGTAAGATCCTAGTACACAAGATGGCCTAGAAGATTTATGCTTATTTATGTCGCCGTGAGCTTAACTTCATTATTAAATTATAATTTACCCTAATCTTAACTGACCTGGTATTACCAGACGGTCATCCATCAAAATGACGTTGCTTAACTTCGGTGATCGGACGAATACCGGTGTTTAAGTTTTGATGATTGGACGAGAACCAGCGTTTTCAACGTGATTTTTGGCAGATATTTGCAAAAACTAATATTAATACATTTTAAGTAAACAAGAAACATTGTTCTGTAGAAAAAGTTTGATAAACCAAAACTGTCGCAAATGGGCTATTCAATCTCCGGTTTTATTAGAGATGTTTCTCTATCCGGTTACTATAAAAACCGAAGCCAAACACTTTAAAAAAAAACTTTACGGCTTTATTGACATATCCGCAGTGTTTGGCTCCAACTTTTCATTGAATATTGTTACGAATAATAAATAAATAAATAAATAAATAAATAAAATGCCCCCTTGATAGACAAAACTAACGTATACTATCTCCGATTTGAATAGAGATGTTCATCTATCCGGTAAATGTAAAAACCAAAGTATAAGAAAAAACTTACATACACATACAAACACTGATTTTTTAAGTTTTGTTGGAAAATACGCGTTGTTCAGCACCAACATTAATTTTGTTGAATCTAATTTCAAATAAACTAGATACACGTAAATCATTAAAGTGACATTTTTGCTTTCATCTTGTTCTTGTTCAAAAGCTTTACAAAACCTTGCTTTAATATAACACAATATCTAAATAACATGTGATACACAAATCATCATCGCAAGGCTTGTCGCTGTTAATAAATAAAATAAAATATTTATATACCTCAACGTTATATCATTTACTACTCCCATATGCTAATTAGGTCATTAAAATTCAATTTTTCAAAATTTAAATTGCAAAATGTGTTTCTTCAAGTTTTTTTGGCGAGTATATTTCATGTAACAACCATTACACTAGCAGTGTATATGTATAGAATTGTTATAGCTGTAACTTTTATGCTTGTTTTTTGCTTTTTCTGCCGGTTCTACAGGTGTAAGGGAAGCTTGTAGCTCAGTTGGTAGGGTCTTGTTTGAAGACATTTCACTTAAAATCAAAATGACACACCACATTTCGCTAAGACTCATATTACTATTTTTATCTTAAAATTTTATTGCCATGTTTGTGCATTTATTTTATTTTTTCCTATAGGGTACAAACTGAAATTGTACCCTGGTAAAAAACATGTTTATTTTATGCCGATAAGTTGTTTTTGTACCAAACCTATAAATTGACAACAAAAATTGCCTTGCGCTACTCATTTAAAATTACTTGCTTTACTAGTATTTTCTTGACGTCACATTTTAGAATACGTCTGTATTATATCTCTCCTTCAGAAACAATAAAGCGAATGGTAGACAAGAATGCTTCACATATTATATTTAATATTTGGAATGTTAATTAATGAAATTGTCACCAATTGGATATTATCACATTGGCCCAATTATATGGCCTCAGTTTGTCATATTAGACCAGTTATTTGGCTTCAGTTTGCCATATTGGGCCAGTTATTTGGTCTCAGTTTGTCATATTGGACCAGTTTTTAGGTGTCGGTTTGTCATTTGGCCTCAGGTTTTCATATTGGACCAGTCATTTGGGCCCAGTTTGTCATATTGGACCAGTCATTTGGGCCCAGTTTGTCATATTGGACCAGTTGTTTGACCTTAATTTGTCATTTGGACCAGTTATTTGGCCTGTTTGTCATTTGGACCAGTTATTTGGGCCCAGTTTGTCATATTGGCCTAGTTATTTGTTCTCAGTTTGTCATATTGGCCAATTATTTGGTCTCAGTTTGTCATATCGACCCAGTTATTCAGCCTCAGTGTGTCATACTGGACCAGTTATTTGGCCTCAGTATGTCATATTGGTTCATTTATATGGTCCCAGTTTGTCATATTGGACGAGTTATTTGGCCTAAGTGTGTCATATTGGCCTATTTATATGGCCTCAGTTTGTCATTATGGACCAGTTATTTGGCCCAAGTGTTTCACATGGGACCAGATATTTGGCCTTAGTTTGTCATATCGGACCAGTTATTTGGCATCGGTAAGCCATAGTAGCCAAT
Organism: Anadara kagoshimensis; assembly: GCA_021292105.1. Taxonomy (NCBI): domain Eukaryota; kingdom Metazoa; phylum Mollusca; class Bivalvia; order Arcoida; family Arcidae; genus Anadara; species Anadara kagoshimensis. Next base: position 42,488,425 of record CM037867.1, read on the forward strand.
GGATAGGTAAAGAAGAAAATACTTTAGGTTCGTTGGATATACACCGTGATTGTGTATTGGCAATAGATAGAACGAAATATGATATATAGATTAAGTTCCGCAATAAATCATGTCTCACATTAAAAAGGATTCGAGGATGTAAACTTTGCAGAAAGGAAAAAGAGAATAAAAATAGAATACGTTTGTTATTATTATTATTATTATAATTAAAATCTGTTTAGCTTACATTAGTCTTGATTTTAAACATGACACTTATTCAAATTGAAAAGTCATCTAATTGTCAATTCTTCCCTTGAAGAAAATTCTTTGTAAATGAAATCACAGAAATAAATCATGATTACGGCTTTTTTGCTTGGATATTTAAAACAGTGCGTTTGTATCTCTCGTTGGAATGAAATTAGCTTTTCAAGTGAAAAAAAATGATTTACAAAAATTTTTTCTACCCTTGGTCTCTTCAAACAAACATTGACCTTATTTTATCCAACAATGAACCAGCAGCATGGCATGAATATGTTGGAGTACAATTATTCAGAACAAGATGTAAAGTTCGCATCGACCAAAAGATTTGGTGGGTTTTTATATTCTAATTCAGCAAGTGGTATATAAATTATATACACCTCAATGAATTTATCTGACAATCTATTCTTCATGATTATTTGCTGTATTTTTCAAATATAATATTTTTTAGTAAAATCATTCATTTTATCAATCTAGTGACAAAATGCATTCGTTTTATACATCAAATATAATATATATAATACAATCACTTGGAATTTTAATAAGTTTTTTTTCTATCACGCTGACATAATTTTATTATTAATTCAAATTACGCTGTTTTGTTGATAACATACCCAGCATGTCAGAAATGATCTGTGAAGGCATGAGTTAGCATTTTGAATTCTACACATTTAGCTAGAATAAAACCACGATAGAACTTTAGTGACTGTTGTAATTTCAATTTCTGTCTAAAGTACCAAGTGCTTTCATGGATAATCTTCCTTTGAAGCATAAATGTAAATGAATGGGACCGTGACATCAATTAAGTTTTATGGAATTATGTTTTTATGAAGTGTGAAGTCTAGATTCTACATTTCGCTTGGTTTTTTGGATTTCACTTAGCCTTATCCAACCCGTGTTAGCGTATTGCTATCGAAGTTATCACACTGTGTCTCGTTGAAGTATCTGTAGTGATTGGGTGACAACATGAAAATTAACACCAAAGTCAATACTTAAGTAATCTCAAAATTACGCGGATTTTTTCAATAATAAACATATCAGGTCTGAACAAAATTTTAAAAGGTTCGGATCCCACATAAGTATGCTATTATTGAACAGGTTATAACTGAAATGGGATGTGATTTCAAAAGTGCCAACAACCCGCCCATCCCCTAAACGCAAGCTGAAAACCCCCAACCATATGCATGGTTTAAATTGAATAGCCGATGGCAGATCTACTCATCCCAAAACAGTTTCTGCGAGGTTTCATAAAAATGTTGAATAGTTTTCGAGAAAATTGGTGACCAAAATTTTGGCAAAAAAATGGAGTAAACACTAGAGGTCCTCCACTTCATTTGGGGGACATAATAATAATATATTGTTAGACGACTGGTAATTTCGACATATTTCAAATTCAGTGCTTTATGTGAAACTGCAAGTATGTGTTCTTTTATCGTCACTGCAATCAAAACACTGAGCTAACGAAATAGAGTCGAAGCTGCTGAGTGGACGACATATGGATAGTTAGTGACACAAAAAGCTGACGAGCGATACATAGCAGACGCCGAAAAAACTGTCGAGATATAGATAACGAGGGGTCGATTGGTTAGCTCTGTACTGTATGATTACAACAGATTGTAAAATGAAAATGCTTCTGATAAAATAGATGGCAATTGATTTAAATATTCCCAAGTTTTGGATCTTGATTTGTAAAAATAAATAGATAAATTAATAAATGTGGGTGCGGGTGTTTGGCTGGGTTGGTGGGTGTTTATCGGGTGTTATTCAATATGTCCGGGTGATGTCACGTCGGGTATATAGTAGAGTTTGTGTAAACAGGCCTGTCGAAAGTTTAACATTTTGTTAACTAATTAGTGCAGCTCAACTCGGCCCCTCATTGGCTATAGCGACATCTCTTCGACAGCTGCTTTCTATCTCTCGGCGACTAAGGTTTTCATATCTTGAGTTTCGGCTCATTGTCGTTAGATCAGTGTTAAACTTTCGACAGATCTGTGCTTTATTTGTTTCTTTTATCGTTTAAAAACATCCTATGACCTATTGAGCAGATAGGATTGATTGATGTAATGGGTGTGGTTTACGCCCAAGTTAAGAATATTTAACTTATATCGGGACGGCACCGGCTATAGGTGAAATGGCAGAAATTGTAACCCTTGCAGTACAGGTCAGGGCAATGTGCAGTGAGTTCTTTAACGTGCCACTCCTGCCGTGTGACACAGGTATCGCATTTTTGAGGCCCTTTGCGAAGAACCCCTTGACTTTCAATTCTGAACACCGAGTGCTTGGCGGAAAAATGGTCACTACCTATTCTCTAATCTTAATTAGACCCCGACCGAGGCTCGAACCCACTACCTCCCACAAAAGAAACGAACCCCTCTACCAACTGAGTAGATAGGAATAAATGAATAAGAAATAAACACATTGGGCGTATACAATGATGACGAAAACGTGTGTTATCTCTGAAATTCCGATAATCTCAGGATTAAAGAGCCTCGTCATTTTGGTGATTTATGATATGTTAATATTGGTATAATAGAGTTGAGTTAAATCTACACGGAAATACTTGATCATTAAACCTGTGCTGATCTACAGCGAAATGTATGGTTACATGCAGTACAGACCTGCTGAAAGATTAACAATAAACTAAAGAAGCTTGACCGTGTCGATTTGCCGAAATATGGATAACTAGTGACTGAAAAACTGCTGATGGATTTATAGCAATGCAGCTAACAAAAAGCTTCGAGATATAGGTTAATGGGGGGTGAGGGTGGGAGCGGGGGTCGGCACTAATTCAGTGTCCCAGTGTTAAACTTTCAGCAGGTTTGTACTGCAGATCCTGCATCGATTTACGGCTGACATTTCGAAGTCGGTAATCTTCGTAAATATAGACATCCTCACGGAAATACTTGATCTCTGAACCACTACAGATTTACAGAGAAATGTTTATACCAGTGTTCTTGGTAAAATCAAAGTACAGGCCTGTCGAAAGTTTAATACTAGGCTACCAAATTAGTGGCGAATCGGCAGCATATTTCGGCCCTAGTTAGCTAAAATGCAAACGTATTTAATTTCGCGTGTATTTATTTTTGCGATAAAGAAAATTAAGATATATCCGTGTAGATAATTTTTTGCGTTTTTGAAATATGCACTATAACACGATAAGCATGATTTAATTTTCGCTCGGTATTTATTTTCGCGCAAAACAAACGGCCGCGAAATAAACAAAAATTAGTATACCGCGAAAATTAATAAGTTTACAGTATATCGACAGCTTTTTCGGAACCTGTAGTTTATCTCTCGTTTGCTTTTCGACTAATAGCTGTTGATTCCTCTGTAACCGAGCTTTAACGCCATTTCGTCATATTATTGTTAAACTTTCGCCATGCCTGCACTGTATATATTTTTAATCCGTTAGGGAAATACTTGATCACTGTTCCTGTATCACCCCGTACACTACACTGATCGTTAAGTACCCGGATTTAATTCTTTGATGTTTACTTTATATAATTCATTATCTATATTTAACACAAAGACAGTTTTAATATATATATAAATATATTTTAGTTGTCATAAAATTTATATTTTTCCCACAATATGATCGACACAGGGTTACATTGGGCGTTGTAGTCACATATTTCTATCTCCATGTTGCATGAATGCCTTGTTTTGTCATATAGATCTCCTATCGTACAGAGCTTTCGGATGGAGCTCTATTCATTGGACCTTAACGGATAGAGCTCACCCTGAGCTCTTTTCGTTAAGGTCTATTTATCTGGATTAAAAAATTTAAGAGAATCTTTAGGTATTAGTGACGCTTAAAACGAAACATGAGTTTACGAATCATTCCTTTAGATAAGATTTTAACTTAAATTTCGCAATTTTTGGTAATTTTTTTTTGGAACTACTGATGAATATTTATGTCTAAACTAATACAAATGTTTTAATCTAGAACTGACCTTAAGAATAGCACCTTAAATTTCTGAATATCTTGACAATTAACAAAATTATGAAAGTTTTGAAATTTTGCAAGATTTAAGTAAGTGAATATCTCAGCGAAGGAATGATTGTTAAACCGGGGTCTGTGTCTTTGTTTGAAGGACAAGACTGTGTTACTATCCATATATATAACATGTCTAAAAAATAACAAAGAACCTTAGAATGATAGAACGGGTATAACTAGAGCTTAGAATAAAACTCAATCTGGAATATAAAATATTCAACATGCCCCGGGGCAAGTTTCTTTTATTTATACAACACCCATTCTCAGTAATAAGGCCCAAATAGTGTTATATTACAGTATAATGAATTGGCTTTGGAAAAGACCAAAGAATAAATGTACCAACAGAAACTACACATTATATCTACAATTATCAATCACAGTTTTCTAGTTAATCCATGTATTTGATTATTTTCCAATCTCATAAACCTTCAAAATGATACAAACGTTACTGTTACCGGGTAAGGTTTTTATGTTTTAAATCGCCAAATCTTCAATATTTGGAAAGTAACAAAAATTTAAAGAATTGCTTTTGTTAATGCTGCATTGTTGTCATATCTAAAACTGGTTTCTGATGACAATGCAAGCTATTGGTAAAATCTGGTGCCAAATAAAGATGTGTTACCAGCTGTCGGATACAAACGTTACCACATATAAAACTGTCTCCATGGTTATCATATATTAATGTCATACTTACCACTGACGTGGGCAAATTGAAGCTTATCTTACGCATACTTAACGGAACAATAAAATTTTCAACGTGAGTCGCTATTGGGCCTGAACAAGCATGACACAAAATTGAATGGAAGGTTTTATTTTCATCAGTACTTACGTTACGTCATTCATGTGGTTAAATATTTTATCCAAGTCAAAATTAATATATTGTCAAACGAAGTACTTTGATATAATATTTAAAATATATCATCTTTATTCCGTACAAGTTCCTATTATTTAAACCACATATTGTAACAGTTGAAAAAAATACATACGTTACCGATACATGCGTGATAACATCATATAAAAATACCCCTAAATCACGTCAAGTGACCACTATAATTTGTATAGTTCTAGATTTAAATTATAGAAATGTGCATGTGAAGTTTTAACCACATCGATTGTTGTTAAAATAAAAATTTTCAAGCAAAAGTGAAACAGTCGAAGGTGACCTCTTTGGATGGCAAGAATCCATTCAAAAATTTCAATTTGAAATAATACATCTGACTATATAGATAATAAACCTTGTCATTTCCATCAAACCCATGATGGCATGTCTACCCTTGATCCATAGTCTGGAATTCATTTTCCAAAAAATGATATATACGTTACTATAGGTAACGTATGTAATTAACACAAGTAACGTATGTATCAGTACTTTCATTTCAATTACAATGAAATAGTTAAGCAAACTGTCATTAGATACAACAATAAACAAACACTTAAAGTTTCTAGTTTAGTTACGTGTAGAGAAATTAAACAATTTTCAACTTCAAATTGGATTTTGAAACGATAGATGTCACTGGTCTAATTTATTTGGATAATTTTCTCATAGATTTGAATACAACATTGTTCATTTTAATATTTGTTATACATACAAATCAAATACCTGCAATTTCATAAATTCTGATTATGAAAGTGTAAATGCAGCGTAAAACAAAACTTCAATGGTCAAATGGGTGGTCAATATACATCCATATATCTGCAGACCCCCAGGTAACGTAAGTATTGGTATCTACGTTACTGGTCTGAATTACAAACACAGTTGCTGTCTAATGTTTCATGATGGATAAATCATGTCTTGAAATTCAGTCAAATTACAGAGATAAAGAAAATGGGATATGATCGGAGTTCTAAATTGAAGAGAAACTAAGAATTAAACTAAAAAAACAAACCTACTATTCCATGTGTCCGAATCACAAATCCAGAAGCAAAGTGAAAACTTTGAAACTGACAAGTTAAGTTAAACACATGAACTTCCAGAACAGATAGCCGCCAAGGATGTTTCAGATAGTGGTTATCTCTTTGGAACCAGTCCCTGTTACGTCATTAACAACAGTGGTCATACTCTTCTTAGTTTTAGGTTACCTTCTATTTAAACTAGGGGTAAAAACTATACAAGTTCTGACAAGAAGCTAAGAGGGAAGCTTAATGTAATGTATCTAAAGACGTTAAAATTTTAAAAGATAAATCATGAGAAAGAAATTTCAGATAGAAAACTTTCATATTAGAAAGGATAAAAGAGTTACATTTTCAAATGAGAAGTTAACATTATGAAAGCAAACAGAAAGTGATGTATCCATTATTGACTTGACACCCAACAAGCGAAGCTCAGCAAGAAAAAGTTCTTCTTGGTAACACCTTATTGACAAATATTAAATACATGTATAGTGATAGAATCAACAACAAAATATGAGTGATTTTGAAAGACACCATATACATGTTATGTTTAGCAATATAATTTTCCAACAATAATCGGTAATGGGCCTAAACTGTGCATCATTGCTGGCTGATTTATTTCATATTGCAGCAGAATTTATGTAAAACCGTTTTTAACTTGAAGGATGACTGTAACAAAACCATTTAACTCCACATATATACAGATACATGATGTCTGGTATAGGATTTTATAATTCTAAATTCGAAGGCTTTTGTGAATGTCATCTATCTTAAGGATATTGAAATAAAAGATACAACTGATCCTTCATGTTCTGCTTCATATTGGGACTTGTACCTCAACTATGGCACCCACGTGGACTTTATAAAACGAAGCAAACTGCTTGATTACTAATACCAAAATACAATGGACATTGTTGATTTGTTCTCACTTTCCTGGTGAAAGTTCGTGTGTTTAACTTTATTTGCAAATTTTCAACGTTTGTTCTCTGCTTTGGGATTATGAAATTGGCATGGATCGGTATGAGAGACATTTTAAGTCACATGATTGATTAAAAGATAATTAGAAGAAAAAGAGATCGACTTTAAATAAATTGACTGGTATAGACAGTAAATGTTTGTAAAAGGCACATAGCATGTAAGATTTTTCAGTCTATCCTGAATTTAGAAACAGTATAACCAATCGGGTGGAGAAAAAAGTTGTTAGAAATAAAGGATAAGTCCAGATTTCAGGTTTAAAAACTAAATATGAAAAGTACTACTGGAGAGAAAAATACAGACAGTGGTTCCTTTAAAGATATGACATTTTAATCAGCAATTAAGACTTTCTCATTCCATTAGCCTTGTTTTTTAGAATGTAACTCGGGTATATTTTATTGAATTTCTTTAAAGGAGGACACTGAGTGAAGAAGTTTTAAACCCCAGTATGTAATTGTTACATACGTGACTAAACAGTTACATACGTTACTTACTTAATTAATTATTTTTGTCACTAGAAAAGTGAACATTTACATCGTGATAATTGATAATTTTAAAGGCTTTATATCTCTTGTTGTCTTAATAAAGAAATTGAAGACTTCATTGTAAACGATACCATGTACATAATCTTATTATCGGTTAAACTGTTACATACGTTACCGATAAATAGTTTTTGTCATTTCGCTAGAAAAGTGAACATATATACCAATATCATGTGTTCTATTGATAAGTTTTACAATTTTATTATGGAAAACAAGAGTTAATAATTTGTAATATAATATAATTTAGCTGTCTTTATATTGACTCAAAGTCATCTAGAGGTGCTACATACGTTACCGAATACACTGTTTACTTAAGTGAAAATTATCTTGAAGATAATAAGTTTTGTACAGTTCTTTTGGTTAGCAATTTCATCAAGACATATTTGCATTTTGATTTGATGTTGATTAATGACTACCTGTTTGAAATTTTGTTTCTGTTACCAACTTGAGAATACAGAAATAAATTTATTGTATTTTTGCGTAAAAATACTTTAATTTCTGTAGACTACAAACATCGTCATTATCATTTCGATATGCCGAAGTGGTCTCAAGGCACATTTTAAATTAATAACAATGTAACCTAATGTTCAAGCATAATAAACATATAAATACTACTACCTGGTAAGAATATGATGAATTTTAACTACGGTCACGTAAATATCAACTCATTTAAATACAAATGGTATGTATGTAACAATAAAGTGAAATTACAACCAAAATAATCAATTGGTGTTAATAATTTTGTTGTTTCTGAATCTTCTGATATGTCCAGTCTCTGAAAATACCAGAAGTTCATTGCTTGTAAGACTTTTATTTTTCATCATCTTGAAATAGTGAATTGGGCCTTATTACTGAGAATGGGTGACAAATTAAATTTGGCCGAACAGATTCAGAGGAAATGATGAAAAAATGTAACGTACATCGCACAATGATCAGCAGACAGAAAGCCATCTGAGCCTTTGGCTAACAATTTACTCCCTTTGTGTCGTCATTGGTAATCGGAGCTCTATGCGTTAAAATTTGACATCTTGACCTATAGAGCTCAAGCCCCCTTCTTTGTTGAGCTCTATCCGTTGCAGTCATCAACGACTAGAGCCCCGATCCCCTGCGATCTCTACAAGGTGGTCGCTCTGTACCGCATAACAATTCATTTTCTTTTAGAGCAGAACTGTGCTTTTCAGTTAGCGTCCCTTACACTACACAAGGTTATAACAGGTGCCACTGTCACTTAATTTATCTCTATCTCTGTGTTGCTTATGTAGTCAAATGTTTGCATTTTCTTTATAATGGAGAAGCGTTTTTCAGTCAGCATTCTATACCAGAATACAAAAAATTGTCTAAGTTCCGCTGGCCTTTTCATTAGAACATGTTCTGACATAACGTATTTACTGTAAAACAAATACACCACAAGCTGGAGAAGCAGATATATTGTTGCATAGAAAAGGAATGTTAACAATAGAAAAATTAAAGCCATCATTCAAATCTACAATATAGCCATATGAAGGCCAAGTCAATACAACATACATGTATAGAAATGTCAAAAGTTTAGCATTGAGCTGACGGAAAGGAATGGAAGCTCAGCTGTCAACTAGCCGCGATATGGATAGCTATTGGCCGAAAAACTGTCTAGATACTAGTATTAGCTGCCAAGATATGTTAACGAGGGGACAGAGATGAGATGCCGATTCGGCACTAATTCGTTGGGTTAGTTTTACACTTTCGACAGATGTATATAGTGTGTATTTATTTACAGACATTATATTAAATCTTGATTAATGAAGGACAGACGGACATTATTATTTCTTTACAAAAAGGTCATGAAGGTTATTTATTCAATTCATTTCCCTCTTATACGGGAAAACATGCAATTAAAAACTTAAATGCTTCGGACCTCGTCTTCAATTTTATACTTAGATCATCTTCAAACTTTTTATCTTCAAAATAATGTCCATGAAGGTAACTTTAACTTGTGTCCATGTGTATTAGTGGGGTTTGCATACCATGTAATTGATACCGTCATACCGTTTACAAGTAAGGGTGTTTTTGGAATGTCACACATGTCTAGAATGTAATTGTTTTCAAGGAAAATATTAATGTCTTTTCATATGAAAATATTTGTTCTGCACAGACGTTGAGGTATCAGGTAACGAAGGGCCAAGATTAACGTTCGATTCGACACTCATTCGTTAGCTTTCTATTAAATTTTTGAGAGGCCTGGACTGTAACCGAGAATACACGAGATGTTGAGAATTCCATTTAAGGAAAATTGTGTTACAAGAATATTTGGACTATATCAAAGTTTACCAAATCATTTGGTCAAAATGTTTTAGTGACGTCATATAACTGGCGCTGTTAAAATTTTTTATTTACACTTACCACAACTTGTCAATTTCCAAGTCAAACAACTGGAGTTCCCCAAAACACCGCGAGATAACCCATTACGTTTGTGCTAAACAATGATCCCCATAGAATATGGAATCAAATTTTCCCCCGTAAAAACGACGATATTCTGGGAATTTGCGACGTAAACGGATTCTATATCAGTCAGGACAAACGTTATTAGACCTTGATCATGTGATGTATATACTGGCCAATTCCATTGCAATGCGTTATACATGTAATTTTGTTTTTTCTCCGGAATGATATGAGAGATTGTTTGAGTATGCCATGAGAACAGTGTCCACCATAGCGGTGTTATCGTCATGCATCATGAGATATATATATCATATGGATGATGTTTGTTATTTCTGTAAACAGTTTCAATCTTTCCTGGGAAATAAAAGGTAAGATTCTTAAAATTATTAAATTAAAAAATCTAGTTTTGTTATCAGAGCTTCTGATATACAGTACAGACCTGTCGAAAGTTTAACATCGAGCTAACAAATCGGTTCCGAATTAGCAGCTCATATTGGTTCGTTGTTACTCTATAGCTTTTCAGCGACTTCTACTATATATATAAATCCCTTGGTAGTTCTTCGGTCACTCGCTATCCACATCTATACAGACCTGTCGAAAACTTAATCCCGAGCTAACGGATTAGTGTCGAGTCGGCAGCTCATTTTGGATCCTCGTTACCTTTATCTCGGTAGCTTTATATATCCCTTGGTAGCTTTTTGATAACTAGCTATCCATATCTCGGCTATTTGACACAAGAGCTTAATCCTTTTCGTTAACTCGGTGTTAAATCTTTTGACAGGTCTGTACTGTGTGCTATTTTGTTTTGTTCCTTCATTATTCTTGTTATGTTCGATTTGCTGCCTCTACGTGTAGTTCTAGTTATTACAATCTGGAATGTAATATTTATGATTGGTATGCCAGGCCAAAATACCAACACATAAACCAATAGCATCAAAGATGTAAATTTAAAGACAATATCCCTAAATATGTCTTCGAACATGGATCAACATGGATAAAGAAGGTGTTGAGTATTGTTTTACACTGCGTCAGCTACCATTTAGCTATAGACGACTTCACACTTCGTTGTTGTAAGCGACAAATCGGTAAGGGCAAAGGGGAAAAGTCGCTAACGTCAAAGAAAAAAACATGACTTGTAATATTAGCAGGTGATTGGTATCATTCAAGTTAGTAGCAATTTTAAAGAAATCCAACACCGTGGAAACGCACACAGCTCTTCAGAATTTATAAATGCATGTCTTCTTTTCATCAGGCACTTGTTAAAATATTTCATACAGGCTTTTTGTACTAAAAATCCTTCTGGAAGTCCATGCATGTCAGCCATGCTAATGATGTTACCGCGAAATATACATTTTGAAAATGAGTCGAATGACACATCAATACCAAGATCACATATTTATGAAGAAAAACATTCAGTCCCAACGTATTATTTAATTCTTCTGTCTATATTGGATAAAATGTCCGAAGCCTTAAGTGATATGAACTGTGATAATGTCTATGGCTATGCCCATAAATTTCAAGCCCTTTTCGACTGGAAATAAGAATCATATATTTGTCGGATTGATTTCAATAAATAACAACAAAACATCTTATGTAAATCAAATCACTGAAATATTTATTATTGTATGTTTTCACATAGATCTAATAAACAATTAAAGATACATAATTTACTGTTAACTTATTTACTTTTCAAACAAGAACAAGATTGGACCTCTACTGATAATTTACTTTGCAAGTAGCACCAGGCCCCAGTTTCACAATCATTCCTTAGCTAAGATTTTGCTTAACTTATATTTAGCAAATTTATGTAATCTCTTTTTGGAATTACTATTGAACATTTATGTCAAGATTAAATACAAATGTTTTAATCTAGATTAGAAGTGATCTTAAAAAAATGACACCTTAAATTCCTGAATATCTTGAAAATTAACATAATTATAAAGATTTGAAATTTTGCAAGGGAATGATTGTGAAACCGGGGCCAGGGAGTAGAAACTTGTACAAAAAGGGATACTGCATATAATGTGCAAACTGATCTTACTTAAACAAACACAAAAGTACCTATCCATTGATCAACAAGAACTGAAAAATAACGGACGCATTATCAAAAATCCACAAACCCCAAGTTAATGGAGGCGAGACCAGGTTCTAAGAAAGAGTAAGCACCTTCTGTTTTGCTAGCGACACAAGTCATGACTTAGAAATTTATTAAGAAAATAACGAGAATAAAAATAATTACAAAATGTATAATAAAACCCCAATTGAGAATGAAACCTAATAATAAGTCTGATAAAGACCCTTTAGAAATATTGCATATGCCAACAGCAAGAATAACATCTCTTGATATAAGTAAAAAAAATTACATATAGTAGAATACTTAAACTAAATTAGGGATTTTCAACAAACACAGTGTAAAGATTCTTTGTACCCTTATTATAAAGTAATTGGGATTGTTAGGGCCCTACACAAGTACATAAACCACACCACTTGACACCAGTTCATCTGGTGTATGTCCAAAATCGGGAGTTGTATAAATCAGTAGAATGTTATTATTTCTTTACTAGATCATAGATGTATTCTTGGTGCTCTGGCTGTTTCCATGTTTATTCCGCTACAATTTTATTTATCATTTTATCCTCAGTGCATCTAAATTATTTTTTTGCTGTTACTGTTAGCTTTAAATCATAATAAGACCTGCTAAATACAACACACCATTTGTTACACTTAATGTTGCTTTCATGAATATTTCTTATATTTTTGAAATTTCAAACAAAGGAGTGTACATCAATATACACTATGCGTATCTTATTTGCATACCATTTTAAAACTGATAGGAAAAAAAACCCTCTGGATTTAAGTCGTCATTGTTGAAATATTAGCTGCATGTTGTGCAATTTTAATAAAAACTTTGCTACTAGTAACTTCTAAATGAACTTTTGTTGATTTTAGGACATCATTTTTTTTTCATTTTAATAACCTTCCCAATAAGTACATTTCTGACAGCTTTCTTCAAGAGAATGGTGTTATATATATATATATAGATATATGCTCCTATGTTTGATTTATTATGGTGATAATTTTTGTTGAATTTTTATAAATTAAATGGTGTGTTGTGTTTGACTGGCATTCTTACAGTGTAATGCATCAATTCAAATTATGTACAAGCAACACACACAAATACTTCACAAATCAACAAAAGTAATACTGAATCATTTATTCATTACAAATTGGACATTTTAAGATATCTGTCTATAATTTATTTTCAGATATTCAGTTTATCGGTATAAATAAGTTGATTTAATATACAGTTTATTTCATTCATTGTTTATGTGATTGTTACCAGTTTCTTTTGTGTTGTGATGTCTAAAAAACTATCACGAAGAAGTTGTTCAGTACTTTCCTGTACTAACAGTTGGTACACACTCGAACAATGGAGCAAAACATATGTGAAAAATACAAATGCAATTTGGGCCAAGCGTCATGTGTCTGCCCTCCTCCATATAAGCTTTTCCCTTTCCCAACTGAACGAAAGAATCCACAGGGTCGGTTAAAATGGATAAGTCTTGTGAATAGGAAGGAAGGATCAGCTAACTGGATTCCAACAACAGAATCCAGAATTTGCTCAAAACACTTTGTTGATGGAGAGCCCAGTCAAATGCATCCCTTTCCCACTTTGGAGCTAGGGTATTTGCCTTTTGCAGAATTCAAACCAGCAAGACCAGTTCCACGTGACAGATCAGACCAAATACCCAGAAAGAAAACAAAATTTGAAGAGAACACTTCACTGCAATCATATAACTTAAATGTAAATAAAGAAAATATATGTGGGCAATCTGATCATGATGATAACTATCATGTAAAAAGAGATCATGATTATACATGTATTCCAAAATGTGAACTATGTGTCAATAAATCAAATGAAATAAAAAGATTACATAATAAAATTAAAGATTTGACAGAGCAGGTTGATTTTTATAAAAAGAAATATGAAATTAAAACTAAAAAAGAATTTGTAGTTAGCACAGTGTTGAAGGATGACAAAAAGTGTAAGTACTACACAGGAATCCAAACAATAAATTCCTTCAACAAAACATTCAAAATAATAACAAAGAAAGTAAAAACTATTAATTATTGGAAAGGTCCTAAAAAAACATGCAACCCACTGAAGACCAACAAAAAAGTCATCACACAAAGAGAAAGGTGTTTAACCAGAAAAGATGAATTTATTATGACTCTTATGAAGTTAAGATTAGGTTTAACACTGGAGGATTTGTCTGACCGTTTTGGTATATCTACTGCTCATGCTTCCTCTATTTTTACAACTTGGGTAAAATTATTGGCTAAAACACTAGGAGCTATGGTTTTCAATCTCCCTAAGGAAGTTGTCAAGTCCAGCTTGCCCCCATCCTTTAAAAATCATAAATATAGTAATGTAAGACACATTATTGATTGTACAGAGGTATTTTTAGAAACTCTCAATAATCCAAATTTGGCTTACAAAACTTGGAGTGATTACAAGTCCCACCACACAGCCAAATTTTTATTAAGTATAAACCCATCTGGTTTAATTAATTTTGTATCGGACTGCTATGGTGGTAGACACAGCGACAAGTTCATAACTAAGAATTGTGGCTTCATGGATATGGTACAAATGTATGACGCCATAATGGCTGATAAGGGATTTTTAATCAGAGAAGATTTAGCCCTTAAGGGAGCTGAACTGTTGATACCACCTGGTCATAGAGGTGCCGCTCAAATGTCATCTTCAGATGTTAGATTGACAAAACAAATTGCCAATCGAAGGATACATGTTGAGCAGCCTCTCTTGGATGATATGTTTCGTTTTACCGGGGTTTTCCCCTTTGACCTTTGACCTCTGAAGAGCGAATTAAAAAAGGTAGAGAAAGTATACATCACTGAAGTCGTCTATACACGATAGAAAGATTTTTTTATTTCAAGGATTCTTGTTCCTAAAGGCATACTATTGTCAATTTATTAACATACCCATCCATGCTCAAATCACAGTCCCAAAAGCAAACATTAAGTTAAACACGTGGACTTCCACCAGTGAAGTAGAGCCAGGTACTCCAGAAAGGTTAGCATCTCCTGTCTAGCTACAGTTAGCTGAACATATTTTAAGACAGTAAATACATGTACTTTCACTAGAAGGGGGTTTTACCGGAATAATTGCGAAATTCCGGAATAGTTAGACGCTTTCCGTAATCTTTGCAAAAAACCGGAATGTTTAGATAAAATCCGGAATTTTTATACCAAATCCGAAATAATCAGACAAAATCCGGAATAATTGGTCAAAATCCGGAATAATTAGAATATTTTTACGGTAAATTTTTCGGATTCTAAAAATTCCGGTAAGTCTCTGATTATTTTTCCGGATTTTCGCAATTATTCCGGTAAAACCCCCTTCTTGTGTTTACATTAGTATTAAGAATATCATATGTCAGGCTGTCGATATCTCTATCAAATAAGTGTTAGTTTATTGCATCAAAACTTTGGATGGAACATGAGTGGATGGCATTTCCACACCTTGATCAGGCTGTTTTTAAATGCATTGACACTGTGTTGAATATACTGTTTCAATTCAATTGGTAGATTGTTCCAGTCATCTATAAAACACGGAAGCCAAAGAATTTTTTACCGAGACCTGATTTTATTTGGTGTTTATACAGCTTTTTTCTTGTGACTTTTTATAATATTTTGTTTTGGTTGGTACATGTACGTTTACGTTCAGATGGTTAACATTATCAATTTCATTTACTATTTCAGAAAATTGGATCAGATCGTTTCATTTTTGTCTGTATTCTAGTGTTGGTAGCCCAGTGTTTTTATTCTTGCCCATTAAGGGGGGGGGGGGGGTTAGATAGTCCACAGACTTAGTCGTTTTGTTGTTCTTCTTTGTACTTTTTCTATCTGTTGTTTGTCTTTTCTGTAAAGGGGGCTCCAGATTGTTGCTCCATATTCTAAATATGTATATCCAGTATAATAATAATAATAATAATAATAATGATAATGTAGTGTTATAATTTGTTTATTTGTCATGTTATAATTTTTTTTTAAATATTTTGTTCACAAAATTTTTTGCAACCGCGATAACAAGAGGCTAAACGCTGTGAATATTCAATAATGTCTGTGTATTACTGGACATGTTGAAAACCTCCAGGTCAAAACAAGACTAAAAACAGCTATAACTCAATAATTAAAGGATTAGCCAGGTTTTACCGCGACAAGTCATCATTAAAATAACCGAACTTTTCTCCTTAAATAGCATCATTAAAATGTAAAGTTTATAATGAATATGAATCGCGTTTATAATGTACAAATACAGTCAATAAATCAAACAGTTTTAAAATTTTAATTCAATTTATTTTCCACACCTTGATTGAGATTTATCATTTAGGTTTTTCTGCGTCCCAGGCAAAACTTGTATTAGACTAAACAAATCTAATGTGATACTGTTATTGACATTAAGATAACTATATAATTCTATCATTACCTCATTGTTAATCAAACGGATTTACGAGTACCGACTTCGGTTCGAGTCCACACATTTAGATATGGCCCTGCACTAACTGCATTATATATAGTTACCTAATAACGCTGTAAGGTGCACATGTAGAAAAAAAAAAGTTTAAACCATTTATAGTGCATCGGGAAAAATACTTATACTGTCATGGAAACGTCAAAATGGATTTATTTCGGATTTTAAATTTGATAATTCTTTTCGGAATATCACAAGGTAAGATTTATTTATTTAAACTTTGTCTGGTACATGTTTAAGACCTCCCGTTTTGTATCCGCATCCATTATATTCTATGTAAATTTTTTGAAAAATCAGTTTTTACAGAAATGTTCAAAATGGCTTGAAACTGTCATTTTTAGACTTTTTTCAATCAAAATAAAAATTTTAGTGGAGGATACAAATGAAAGTCTTTCCCTTTGTCTAAAATAAAGCGTAAACTGGTTATGTACTATACTATGTATGTAACATGAGATGCCACTAAAGATACGAAATCTGATATTGAGTCAGGTGTAGCAAACCTTGAAAAATGAAGCATAATATCTCAGTATTGACACAACGAAAATGCAATTTCACTACGTGCGCACACACGCGCGCGTACGGAGAAATACACAGACTCGGAGACATAAAATATCTAAATCACGACACCAGTCAAAAAAATTAATCTATTGTTTTTTGTCAGTCGGAGATATAAATTGGTTACCATGGTGAATAGGATCAAAACTGTAATTGTTGGCTGGTTGTAATCAGTTTCCGTGATATTGTCCTAATACTGCAAAGACTTCCTGCAAAACCACCAAGTGAATTGTGCACTTGCTTCCATAACCAGTTTAAACAAGAAGTTGAATTCTAACAAACAAACATGGACATCCCAAGCCAAGTCAGTTACTAGAGACCAAATTCAGGTAGTTGAAAAGGTTGGTGAATTCTGAGGTGGTGGGGAAACCGGGATGTCCGGTTAAAGCTTGCTCAGACTAGGTCCGAGCAGGATTCGAACCCTAGGCTGTGAAAGGCGCTGCCGGAGATCACTCGGCCACTGATTAAGAAAGGGGTGCAGTATTGAGAGAGTTTGCCCCCGTGAGGGCTGAAGGTGGATAGCTACTTGATTAATCAAGCCACCTTCCCATTTCACAACGGAGATTGCTCCGACAGTGTTGTCATTGAAACCGTCGTATTAATTAACGGTCTCAAACAGACTAGCATGGGAAGGAATTATTGGCTCATAAGAAGATTTTATGATTAAAGTACTAGCACAAAAAACCTCCACTGCGGTATTTTGAAACAACTTCTTCAATTATTTCATTAAAATGTGCTTTACCTATTACAATTTAATTTTATCAAGTCTGGCATATAAACTATTATTTTTTTCATATATTTTAATTTTGCTATACGATTTTAATTATTCTTTAATTGATGAAAATACAGATAAAAATTAAAATAAATAAATAATCACATTTGACCAAAGATCACGATATCTCCTTAGGGAACAAGTCAGACAACTCCCATTGGCCACGCCCCCTGTAGCTTGTATCATGTTAAGTATACAGGACCCCAACTACCAAGTTTGATTAATTTACATTGGCTTGAGATATTTTGCGGTGCATAAGACACGCATACATTCACGAGTACGAACATTGGTATGCATAACACACACACACACACACACGCACACGCACATTGTGGCATTAAATAAACACAGACGCATTTATACATACTGTGGTTTTTGATACACAAAGAGCGAGAGAGAGAGAGAGAGAGAGAGAGAGAGAGAGAGAGTGTGTGTGTGTGTGTGTGTGTGTGTGTGTGTGAGAGAGAGAGAGAAAAAAAAATTAATGCGATATAAAATCCACGTCTAACTATAGATAAGATGTTACACTACTTAAATCTACAGTTCCGGGTTGAGTGGAATAATGCTATCTTCAAAGTTGCTCGCATGCAGTACAGTTCATTTACAATGTACAGTTAAACCTGTATATAAAGACCATCCAAGGTAACCAATTAAAGTTGCCTTTATGACCAGGTGGTCTTTATACCCAGGTTCAAATAATATGAATAAAGAACAATATGGATACAGTTATACTGGCCTTTATAAGCAGGTGGCCCTATTATAATGGTGGCCTTTAAGGCTGGTTGGACTGTTTAAGCAGGGGACCTTTTATAGAGGTGGTCTTTAAGGCTGGTTGGGCTGTATTTACATTAATTCGTAAGATTTCCAACCATTACCTGAAGAAAAAATAAAATTAATTTTTTACGTCAAAATGGAGAAGTCATGAACACAATTTACCTTTTAATAACAATCTCTGCCTCTGTACTCCTTCTGTTAGTCCTCAGAACCCCGGCTGTAGTCTGAACAAGACTTGAAAATAGTTACCGACTGTTCTTTTGCCCAAGCACTGGGTATTTAGAAATGAAAGCCACGACGTCCTTCGGAAGAGACCTTAAAATTAATATCCCGTGTCATGGCAGGCGAGGCACGATAAAGAACCCTACTACATATTGCCCTGAGCGGAATTTCTGCCACTTCACCTATAGCTGATGACGTCTCGATATAAGTTAAATAATCTTGACTAAAGCGTAAGACTCCATTCGTTTAATCAATCAAGTCCCTAGATAGAGGAATATTTTTATTAAGATTTAAGTATACACCAAAGAAACGAATTATATCCCCAAATGGCTTGCAACCGAACATTAAATGCAATGTGCGTTGATAGTATTTAGCTCTTTCAAAAAGATCTTTGCAAAGTTTTTTATTCTTATAAAAGATTATAATGAGTTATTAATAGATTTTGCACGCGTGAGTTCACAAAGTTAAGAAGATGGCTAGTTGCTTTAACTTCAACAATTCCTCAGCTATACTCTTCATTATTTTTCATACTTATTTTCTTCGTGCCTCCGAAAATAAATATTTTCTTTTCTAACTAAGAATAAAAACACAAACATATTTTAGGAAGTGCATAGTTGCAAGATTTATATAATATTATCAACATAATCAACAAATTACAAATTGTATGTCATCGACGAGATAATTAATATATTCAGCAAACCTGACACCTATGTAAATAAGGGTAGGGAGGGTGGGTTTTACATTAAAATACTTGAACAACTTGTTACTCTCTTGCAACTAGCTCGAATGACACGAGTGAGAACACTCGCGTTTTTATCCACGCACGGATTTTAACATCGTGTATTAACCAATTAACCAATCATATGATACGCATTTTATCGGTACTTAAAAACCCGAAACATTCCGAATTACATAAACACAAAATAGAACGCAAAGAAATTAATTTATTTTCTTCGTGCCTCCGAAAATAAATATTTTCTTTTCTAACTAAGAATAAAAACACAAACATATTTTAGGAAGTGCATAGTTGCAAGATCGAATAAATACAAAGGAATTTATAAACCGAGATTAAGGGAAACCAATATTTTATTGGGTAAATCGTCTTTTATATATCCGTCTTTTGCTATGTCGGTAACCCACCTACCATGAGCTTTGATCAGCCTGTCAGGAACTTGATGGTTAGCAGCTGCGCTAGCCCCACCACTACGTAAACTATGGAGACAGTATTTTTTAGGATCTAAAGCAAGCGTTTTTAGGGACGTAATAAGATTTCTCTTGCTCTTGTATAAGATAAACCTTTATTTTTATTCGTGGCTTTGTATGTGTCAGATTTGCTTGAATAATTTATAGCAGTGAACAAATATTCGCTCGAGTCTTTGGATAACCCTGCTTTTAAAATATATTTATTTAACCATGAAACCGGGCACAGTTTGTTGCCAGTCTTTGCAATTACTATTTCGTTTCCTCGTCTATAAGTATCCGTTTTACTTTCTCTTATAGAAATTTTAACATAACCCTGCTCAAAACACAGATCACTCATTTTGATATTAGCAAGTTCATTATATCTAAGAAACCCTGAAAACCCTAGCAAACATAAAACGCAAGTCCGAAGATTAATCAAATTATTTTCGTCTTTTCCAAAATGATCCACCAGATTGTTTAAAATATCAACAGTAATTGGTTCTTTTTTCATAATAGGTTTTCCGAGAATTCGTTTACCTCCTTCCATTACTAACTTCAACAAGTTATCCTCACACGGATTAGAGTTCAACGAAATTTTGTGAAACCAATTTATGCTATAAAAATATGATTCCAACACAGCATTAGAAACTCCTTGTTGAATTAATCCACAAAGAAACAAAGACACAGCTGGCACAGATGCTGGTAATGACACAAAACCATTTAAGATACACCATTTTTCAAACTTCAAAAAATAACTATCATATTTCTTATTTGTTGATTCACTTCTGGCACTTCTTACTATTTTAGGCAACAAACTAGCAGATAATCCGAGGTTTTCATGATCTTTATATTCGTTTAAGGTTTTCCAATGACTTGTGCTAAACGATATTCCAAATTCTGTAATTAGCAAAAATTAAACGAAATTAGTATATGTAAACAATTATATTAAAAACTAAATAAAACACTAAATGCTGAATTTCAACGATTTCCTTAAATAAACACAAAAATAACTTCGTTTACTCTGGAGTACAGTCCTCCATTAAAGTAACACAATTTCATTAAATTGGAGTACAGTCCTCCATTAAATTAACACAATTTCATTAAATTGGAGTACAGTCCTCCATTAAACTGACACAATTTCATTAAATTGGAGTACAGTCCTCCATTAAACTGACACAAATTCTTTAAATTGGAGTACAGTCCCCCATTAAACCGAAACTATTTCATTAAATTGGAGTACAGTCCTCCATTAAACTGACACAATTTCATTAAATTGGAGTACAGTCCTCCATTAAACTGACACAATTTCATTAAATTGGAGTACAGTCCTTCATTAATATAATTTGACCTCAATAAACAATGATTATAGTCCTCATTAACAAAATATATAATTTAATAAACAGAAGTATAGATTATAACATGTTACTTATTAAAGTCTATATACAAAACCACTACATTACTTATGAATTTCTGTTGCGCAAAAACAGAATTTTTGTCTGAACCAGGTACAAAGAAATTAGATGGCTTCAAATACTCGATCGAGTCCCTTACAAATGATTTGAAACTGCCATCAAAATTCTTAATTTTCGGCCAGAAATCTGATGATTTCCATTTTGGAACAATTAAAACACCTCTACACTTAAAAAGCTCAGCATGAAATAAAGTTTGTGTAATTAACTTAACTGGAGGTACAATCCAACAAAATTCACTAGACCAATTAAATGCAAAAGCATCTACTCCACTAGTCCCTGGCGTCCAAAACTGAGAATAAAATTTTTGGACTTTGAAATTGCTGGAACTTGCAAACAAATCACACGTGAATGGTCCCCATTTCTTATTGAAAAACTCAAAAATATGAGAAGAAACTCCCCAGTCGTCCCAATCAAAAACCTTGCTGTATAAATCAGCCTCAGTGTTAAGCTCTCTTGGTACCCATGCAACACTTAAGTTTATGTCAAATAGCACACATAATTGAAAAATATCTACAGCAAACGAATGTAACGAGGATGTCATACTGCCCTTATTTATAATGCGTACAACGTTCTGATTATCTGTAAACAATTTAACATATCTACCTCTCAACTTATCTTTAAAAGCAAGAACTGATAGCTTAACTGCTTTAAGCTCTCTGTAAGTAGAGCTCTGTAATACATCATTTTCGTCCCACATAAAATGTGCATGTGAGTTTGATTCTTGCAACAACACTGCTGCACCTGCAGCGTCACTGGCGTCAGTAAATACAATTCGTTCTACTTGTCTAATAATTGGTGATATAACCCTTAATGGCAAAATCTCTAAATTACTTTGCCAGAATTTTAATTCGAATTGTGCAAAATGATCAATTTCAATATCTGAATCCCAGTATATCCGGGATAAAATTAACCTTATTAAATTTCTGGTAAATAATTGACAAATTGGACCTAGAGCTGGTTTTAAAGAAATAATTTTACCTACTATACACGCAATTTGTCTGGCAGTTGCATGTTTATTTGATAACATTGTCACAACAAGTTGAATGATTTTTTGGATCTTATCCAAAGGAACCTCTAAAACAGAAGTTTCAAGATTCCATATAAAACCTAACCATTCCATTATTTTTGAAGGATAAAAATTGCTTTTTTCCTCATTTATAACAAAACCTGCGTTTGCAAGATCACTTTGAATTTGTGTGGCCATAGTATTACAGTTTGCTTTTGTATCTGTAGCCCATCCGTCATCAAGATACACAATTATCTTGAAACCCATTCCACGCCATCGCAAAACCAAAGTCCTCAATACTTTAGTGAAAATATAACCAGACTGGGATAAACCAAATGGTAAAACAGTAAAAACAAAGTATTTATATTTGTCACCAAATTTCCAAGCAAATCCTAAATATTTTTGATGATCAGGATGAATATCTATGTGATGATAACCAGATTTAAGATCAAATTTTATCATAAAATTGTCTTTTTCGGCAAATAATAAACCTTCTGGGACACCTTCAAATTTAATTCTCATTTTTGATAAACACATGTTGACATGCCTTAAATCTAAAACTAGTCTTTCTTTACCACTAGCTCGGACGGAAACTGTCAATGGATTAACACAAAAAGGGGGATTTTTAACTTCTATTACACAACCATTTTTCAACAAATCAGCAATGGCCTGTTCAACAAATAAAGCATGTTTCTTCGAAGAAGCATTGTTTTTAAGGAAAACACTGGATGGTAAATAATCAAAATGTAACATATATCCGTATGTTACTACATTATATATATAGTCATTTGCTTTCAATTCATTTTTCCAAAAACTGTGACATCTAGCTAAATTTCCTTTAACACTTACAGATTTTATTTCAGAGTTACTATTTTTAACATATTCTGCATTTTTAAGGACATTGTTCAGTGTTATAAAGTTATACTCATCTTTATTGCTGATTGTCTCTGTTTGTTGGTCCTGTAACTGTCGCTGAGATGTTTCCAATTGTTGACTTTTTTGTTTGTGTTTGACCTGTGTATGGACACTCTCTCGCCATGTGGCCTGGAAATCCGCAGTAGAAGCAAACTGGCAACTGCTGTTGTTGTTGCTGCTGCTGTTGCTGATAAGGGAACGGCCTACTGAATTGTGGCCTCTGGATGAAGTTGCTGTTCCTGTTGTATTGCTGCATTGGATATCGGGGGTTCCTAGCTGTTTCAAAGCTACGAAAAAGCTGATTATCAGACATGCTATCAAAATAATTATTTTGCGTTTTTCGAAAACCTGTCGCATAAGGATGAAACCTGTTACGCTTAGCATTAGAAATATTAATTGCATTACGGAGTTTAGCTGCATCTTCTCCGTCATCAGCAATGGGATCATCGGAATACTCTCTTGCCGTATCCCACCCATACTTGTCAGCTACTCTCAAAACTTTATTTCTATTGTTTATTATTTTAATTTCTTTGTCAATTATGCAAGAAACTTCTGAAATATTGCCCGTTTTACAGTTCAGTTCAATTTCATTAAGAGCGTTTACACGTTCTTTATTAAAATTAAATTGAATTTTGTTTCCCTCGCTTTTAAAAGGAATATTAGATATACTTTCCTTTCTCTTTGTAACACTGGTTAATTCTTCTAAAATTCTTTTCCTCTGTATATCAAGGGCGTTGTCCAAAGTCTGATTAAAAATGGCTACTGCCTCATTAGTAGTGAAATACTCCGTATCACGCCTTTCTCCGCTATCTCGTCGTGACTTTTTGGAATGCGAATCTCTTCTGTCTCTACTTCTGTCTCTACTGTTTCTATCTGAATGCTCTACATCCGACATTTTACATTAAAATACTTGAACAACTTGTTACTCTCTTGCAACTAGCTCGAATGACACGAGTGAGAACACTCGCGTTTTTATCCACGCACGGATTTTAACATCGTGTATTAACCAATTAACCAATCATATGATACGCATTTTATCGGTACTTAAAAACCCGAAACATTCCGAATTACATAAACACAAAATAGAACGCAAAGAAATTAATTTATGTAGTACTTGACACCTGCTACGCTTTACACAAATTATTTTTAGATAAAAGTATGCGACGAACATGTACATTTGTTGATGCCGTTCTTGAATGTTGCTTAACGTCGCATCAGCAATTTTCAACTATTGGCAACGAGAACTTCTTTATTAATCTGTAGATCTTTGGATTAATATTAATCTATGAACAAGTTCGTGTAGTATGCATGTGAAGTGCGAATGTGTTTTATGGTCTGCCTGGTACCAGCGTGCACCCAGGCTGACTTTTAGATGCTAGCCAACCGAGTCAGTATGCCGCAGACAAGCGACATGTACACTTGTACATTGACAACTAAACGCAATAGACGACAATGGAAATTGTGTAATGGCCTTACAATGTATGTTGATATCAGCCAAACTGAACCCTAAAACATTCGTCTTGTTTAATTTAAACTAATGCCGTAACCACAAGGCAACCATAGCCGAGGGACACAGGATGCTCATTGCATGCAATAGGCAGCAAATTGACCATGCATGGACCTTGTAATTAAAGACAGTAGGCAATCGTAAGACCAGAGGCTAGCAGCACCAATTGCACAATGCAAAAGTAAGAAAGCCGGGAAACTAAAAAGGCAGAAAGGGAATAAGAATTGAGAGAGCGTCCCCAAAAGGGGCGAGTGGTCAAAACATCCATCACGGATATAATGAACCACATTCCCGTAGAAATCGGAGTGTCTTCCGACTTCTTACTCTGTTCCGATAACAAGAACAGCACGAGAAAAAAAAAAAGATCATCATTGAATTATGTTGTATTGTAACGATATCTGATATCACTTCTTTTTGGTGTCTTTTAATAATTTATTTAAAATCTTCTTTGTAGATCCATGTCATATTTTATGTTTAATTCCGATATAAAGATATATAATATTTTAATTTTTTTAAATAGGTTTCTTCACAGCGTGTTTTGGCTTATTGAAATATAAGGTAAAATACAATATAAATTATTCTTGGTTGTGCCATTCCACATAACTCTTAACTGCCGAAGAATAATTAATTAATAAATGGTGAGCACAGTTCTAAAGTAGAAGAATACTTACCTTATTGAAAATGACAACCTAATTTGTAAAGACTTACCTGTATGAAAAATGACATGTACTCGAATTTGTAAAGACTTACCTGTAACGTATTTTGTAGCAAAACAATACGGCAAATTCAAAATATATTTTCACACACACACACACACACACACGCACACACACACACACACACACACACACGTGAATAATTTTAAGTGGTATTTTTTTGAAGAGGAAGAATTGCAAAATATTGAAGACTGTTCGTCTCCAGAGCGGGAGTTCGTGGGTTCGAACCCCAGTCGAATCATACACATAGTTTTTAAATTTGAGTTATTGCTTCCTCGAACGACGTTCGGCATAAAGAGGAAGAGTATCACCTGCTGTCAGCATAACGTTTCTTAGGTCGGTGTTAGTGGCATGCTTGTCTGCGGCATACTGTCTCGATGATGTAACGCCACATAATGGTGTTGCCGCATAAAGCAGACCATAAAACACATTACACTCATACACGGATTTATTATTAACTTGCTGTCATTGCAGAAACATTGTTAAACAACATTACAACCAACATTTCAAGCTTGTCTATGATTATTGGTATATGGGTTCATATTGTGAATTCATCATTAAATTGGGTTCGCCGTCGTACCACATGATCAATACCTCTTAACGTTTGTGTGGAACATTTTGGAAAACGTCAACGTCACAAATTCCCGGAATAGCGTCGTTTTTACGGGAAAACGTCATATTGCGCGATTCCGTGTCCATTTGAAACAAGCGTTTCACAGACACGTTAGAAGGTATCACGTGGTACAGCGGCGAACCCCATTCAATGTAAAGAATTATAAAACATTATTCTACAAACAAATGACCGAGCGAAGCCCGAGCCCAGATATGGAATTTACTGACCCCGTATAAACCATATTAGGTCACCAACACACTGTGTAACGATTATATCCTACCGATCACCCTAAAGAGTTACGTTGGCGGTTGGGTGCCTGTACACAATCATACACGGAGACAGAGACCGGAGATTAGTTCTTCGTGAGAAACTACTGGATGATGTAGTAACCCATACTTTCTGTGTTGACAAACCAAATTAACCTTTTTATATACCACATTATGTCACTTAAACACTGTGTAACGATTTTATCAAACCGATAACACCAATAACTCATTAACAAAAACCAATATGAATGTATCCACACATCGACATATGACTGATGACTGGTTTAGAAATACCGCCGTTGGGCATTCTGTCACACAAAATGCTAAAAATAATAATCAATTTGACTTTCTAGCAACTTCCGTCAAAGAAATCAATTGCACAATCATCCTTGGTAATCAAATATTTTGTTTCAGTATCATCACATCTTTACTAGTGTCCGTTTTTGCGGTAAATACTTGTGATAAATACATACGTGTTTACTACCAAGCGGCCGCCATTGACGTTGGTCAGGGGAAGTAACTCATACTGACTAGATATGGAACAGACCTGCCCGATATGGATTATATTAGGTCACCACGTGACCGATATTGTCGAAACTAGTGAGAGGTAGGATATTGCTTGATTCCATGTGTCTGTATCGAAGGTTATCCTGGATGTGTTGTTATCCTATAGTCCTATGTTTCTCTCATTCTCAATTTTATTACACATAAGGCGGCCGTAGCTAGCTTAACAGGAGACGCTTATCCTTCCGGAACACCCGGACTCACTTCCCTGGAGTAAGTTCACGTGTTTAACTTAAATTGCAAGTTTTCAAAGTTTTATTTTTTGCTCTTGGATTGTGGCATGGAAATGGTTTGATTGTACTTAGTAGCACCACCGATAAACATGTGTGAAGTATTTTTTCATTTTATAAATCTTTTTATGAATTTTTAACTTGCAGCGTAATCTTTGTCATCTGAGCAATGATATGACATTATACTACTTAGAGTACTTTAGTTTCCTCTGCCATTTCAAGCTTAAGATTAATTTAATACGTGTAACTTAATTAACCAGTTTTCAAAGTTTTGACTTTGCGTTGTGCTTTGGACCTGGATCGGTAAGTTTGCTTTTTATGTTATCGGTATAGTAATATTTGAGGGCATGAGTGTAAGTCCATCCGTCTTTGAGAGGCTGCGATGGCCTAATAAATAAGGCGTCAGTCTACAAATCCAGGGTCTCTCACCGCTGTGAGTTCAAGTTCCGCTCAGACACCATGTGGGAAAGTAAATTTTCCTTGTCGTTGGCTATAACTGGTTCATCCTGTGTCAGTATAATGCCACTGGGAGAATGGTACGCAAGTCTGCAGCGCACTGACTCTGTGGGCTAGCACCGTAATGTCGCCCTGAGTGCGTGCTGGTACAAGGCAGACCATAAAACACACTCGCACTTCCCATGCATACACGAAATTGTTCATAAAATAATCCATAGATTAATGAAATAGTTCTCGTCGCGAATAGCTGAAAATTGCTGATGCGACGTTAAGCAACAATCAACAACAACAACCATTCATTTTTGATATATAGTTGATGCATGTACATAACTTCTACTTTCTAGTTGTGACAGAGAAGTTTACATGGTCTCGTCTAGAGATACTGTATGTTGTTAACTTACTGTCCGTTTACTCGGCTGGAGAGAAAGGAATAACGCTAATATCTCAAAGATTTGAATGGCACGGTTAAAAATCAAATAATCATTTACTTTCATAAGCCGAGTCGTTGCCAATAATCCTTATTTCGATCTAATCCGTGCATTATAACTCCTTTAATGCACCCAAACGTGTTTTGGATGGGTGTTTACAATGGTAAAAATTTTGACAAAATGGCGGCGTCTTTCGTGTGACGTAATGATGACGGAAGAATTTATTATTTACGTAGGTTCCCGAGGGGTACAATGAAGGGTAGTTCAAAGGTCGGGTTGAGTTTAAAAGTTTGAATTTACGTCATTTTTTTCAAAAGTGTGAAAATGCAGAAAGGTAGTTCACTTTATTACTTTATTAAATCGATTTTGATCATTCCGGTTACGCAAAAATCAATCAGTTCTTGAGTTGCACTAACCTACGTAAATAGTCGACTCTTTCGTCATGACCACGCAACATAAAGAACCCCGCCATTTCGTAAAAAAGATTACCATTGTAAACACCCACCCAGGTTATATTTTGTCGCATAAAATGATATATTAAGCAAGGATGAAACCGAAACAAAAATTTTCAGTTACGACTCGGCTCATGTAAGTAAAAGAATCATTGATTTGTACCCGTCGTATTGAAATTTATAGAGTATTTTGCGATCTTGCTTTCTCCGAAATAGGCTAAATAAACAGTAGTAAATGATATATCATTTATGAAATTGAGCATGTAAAATTGAATATATTTCATAAATGGTATTTCAATTTATAAAAACCAGGTCATAAACATTTTAATTTAACACTGGATATCCAATTTACACGTGGACATTTGAATAATTGGTCCATAAAGTAGGAGGATTCAATCCATAAGCCAAAAATAATTATCACTTCGATCTATACGTTTAGAATTTATTGATAGATGTAAAGTACAAGTGTACCAATGTACAGACCAACTACGGATAGTTGAAAAGAGTGGTCAGTTCTGGGATGGTGGGAAAACCAGAGTGCCTAGATTCTGGGATGGTGGGAAAACCAGAGTGCCTAGATAAAACCAACCATCTCGACATGTCCATTCAGACTAGGTCCGAGTAGGATTCGAACCTAGGTTGTGAAAGGTGCTGTAGCAGACCACTTAGTCACTGGTAAAGAAAGGGGTGCAGAATTGAGAGAGTTTGCCCCCGTAAGGGCTGAAAGTGGATCGCTACTTGACTAATCAAGCCACCTTCCCTTTCCACATTGGAGATAGCTCCGACAGTGTTGCCATTGAAACCGTGGTATAAACAGACTCAAACAGACTAGCATGGGAAGGAATTGTTATCTCAGCAAGAGATTTTATGTTTTAAATACTAATATGTAAAACCTTCAGAGCGGTGTTTTGAAAAGAGCATCTTCAATTATTTCATTTAAATCTGATGTACATGTTACAGTTTTATTTTATCAAGTCTGGTATATAAACTATTAGTTTTTTGATATATTTTAATTTAGCTGTACGATTTGAATTATTCCTTAATTTATTAAAATACAAAAAAAAAATAAATAAATAATCACCTTTGACCAAAGATCACGATATCCCCATAGGGAACAAGGCGGACAACTCTCATAGGCCACGCCCCTGTAGTTTAATAATACATGTTAAGTATACAGGACTCTCCCCCCTCCCCCCCAACCAGGTTTGTTTAAATTGCATTGGCTTTAAAGTTTTATGTGCTACTTTAGAATTTTTATGAAATTTTATGATTAAAAAGTAAATTGTTCTGTGCTACTTTTGAATTATATTATTTCATAAAAATTCAAAAGTAGCACATTACAAAAGCAATATAGTCACACACACACACACGCGCGCGCGCGCCTGTACTACTTTGGTGTATAAGACACATACATGCATGCTTGCGAACACTTGATATGTCTAACACGGATACAAAGACAAATTGTGGTATTAAATAAACACAGACGCACAAACATACTGTGATACACAAACACACACACATACAGAGAGAGAGAGAGAGAGAGAGAGAGAGAGAGAGAGAGAGAGATTCATATCTAATAATCGGTGATAAGATGTTACATTGCTAAGAATTGGAGTCGCACACATTTAAAATAATTCTATCTTTAAAGTTACTCGCATGTAGTGAAGTTCATTTATTTCAATTTATTAAGTTCTGGGATGATGAAGTAAACCGAAGTACCGAAAAAAACCTCCGGCCATCGAAAAGCGTACTGACATACTGGCGAGAAGCTCTGTTATCCGTTAGTCTATGAACTCTCATTGGCAGTGTAAATGGTCACTCACTTGTCCAGACAATTTAAGTGATCTCTCTGGCACAGGCTATTTTAAATATTCACTCATTGGTTCAGAGTAATGTAGTTTCAGTTTTCGCCCATTAGTTCCAAGTAGTCTACATGTTCTGTGTTCGGTTCAGACTTATCTGTAACGTTTTAGCGGAACCATTACTTCATTGAATTTATAAATTGAAAAAGAATAAGCTAATGTTTTTCCGTAAAATTGTTTCATTTCGAGAATTACGACGTTGACGTTTACACGAACGTTAAGGAGTACTGATGACGTAACATGCCCATGGATTCTATTGTGATATTTATTTATGTTTGTGTATTTTACTGTTCTAGGGAACTCAACCCACAGGATTAAAATCAAGTACGTGTTTTTATTGTATCATAGCATTTAGATTTTTGTTGAGGCAGGTTACATAGGGTTATTTGTTTTTAGTTTGATTTATGGTGGTAAAACAAGGTACATGTACATTTGTCGTCAACAGAAGTCAAATTTGTTTTCTTGTCAATTTAGGTGTGTATTTTATAACTCGCAGACCCTTGTTTAAAAATTCAGGGTGTATTCATTAAAATTAGGAGCATTTTAAATTTTAGTTATTTATTACGTTTTTAATTGGAATGACAAGTAAAACCAATACTTTGACATGACTATGTGACTACATATAACGCCTGTAGCAGTATTTATTAAATATTATGATAATGTAAACATATATTTGATTTACTGGGATGCAATAAAGTGGGTTTTATTCTCAGTCTGTGCTTTAAATACAATGATTCAGTGTTGTGTATTAAAAAGGACAGACCCCAGTTTCACAATCATTTCTTAACTAAGATTTTCTTAACTTAAATCTGGCAAGTTTGAAACCTGAATAACTGTGTTAGTTTTCAAGATATTGATGCATCTAAAGTGTCATTTTGACGATTATTATTAATAAAAACAAACATACTGATCCATGTCCGAATCACAATCCAGAAGCAAACTTACCGGTAAGTAAAAAGTTATAGCACCTGTATTCTTTTGTATACCACAATCTGAGTTAAGGTATGGTTGTGAAACCGGGGCCTTTTTATACACAAGAAACATTCAAAGTAAATTTTCCTTACTTAAGACCGATACGACGAATCACAAGTATATAAGAGACCATAGACTTGCCCGAAAAACCTAAATACCCGAAAATAGGACAAAATCAACCGAAAACGCTAAAAACCACTAATTTGACATATCTATTATTATAAGAATATGAGATAAAACTTTTGAAATATACTTTTGACTGGCAAGTACGATATTATGATATTTCGTTTTTGTTTGGTTTGTCAGCTGTATCAGCCGCGATATGTAATCAGCGTGAACATGTGATTTCGGGTACATGAACATTGAGTGTATCACTTAACTTAACGTCGGTCGCGCCTATTATGTTTCGACACTGGTCGCCATGATTGTACCAAAGCAGCGTAACGGCAACTAATTATAACGAGTACTAGTGTCAGTGACGCCATTAAAAGGCACAATAAAGGCCGAGTTTTTATTCTTTTTGCATCCAATTCAAGCAATTTGTCTAATTTTTCTGAATATTGTGGGCGTGGCCGGCGATCCGTCAATTATACATTTGGCGATGACAGCATCATCATGTTCTATGACGTAACACCGAAGAAACATTTTCAAATTAGACTTACAGTTTCTTTTTGAGGAAGCATGAAGCACTTAAGAACGCCGGACTCCAGTAATGAATTTCGCTTATCCAAGGTCGGTTGTATTCTCCAGGCTCCTCGGTTTCCTCTGGGTTCCTCCTACATCCCTTAAATGGCCGTCTCGATATAAGCGAGTGAATTTTGACTGGGGCGTAAAACTCCATAGGGTGTATATTTGTGAAAAAATATTAATATTTTATAATTTACTGCTATATTATATAACATACGAAATATGAGTAACAACTCCCGACTACTTGTATGCACCGCTCTGATTTATTATAATGTAATACAGCAGTTCTTTATTCTTCTGTCGTTTCCGTACAATGAAGTAGTGTACTACAAGTTATATATATGTTATATAGAAGTAAAGTCATGTGTTATGAGACATAAACTACAAAGTCAATTCTATACAATTTTAACCTCTAAAATGTCAAACAAAAATTGCAGCAAAATCTGTCAAAAGCAGACGACAGAGAGCCGTCACTTCTTTGAGAAGGTCTCTTCTATACGTAACTTCGTTGACATTCCATGAAAGAAAGTTTCCGAAATACCGGATTTCTCACTGATGCCCTCACCAAACATCAGTTTTTTTTAAATACCGGAATACCTTTTGCTTTTTTTTTTTTTGCATTATATCGCTAGTGTTAGCCAGATCACACTGTGCTATTAATTCCTCCACCCTGATGTGATTTTGAGAGTTTCAGAATTTACCGTCCAACCGGTTTATTTATCCTGGCATCAAGTAAGTCATGAAGGTCAGAACATGCCCCCATTCGGGATTCGATCTAACAGGAGTCCGATGCTTTTCCAACTGAGCTACATTGTTTTTTATGTGTTGACGTGATGGATTTGCATGTTGCGCTTAGGAAAGAAAAATTATCTGCGTTTGTGTTTGCTTTGTGTTTCCTCCATTTTCTTACTTATCTCGTCTTACGTGAAGAAAAGTAAGACAACAAAATATATCATCTATCATTTAAGTTTCTACTGTGAGATACAATGGGTTATACCATGGTCATAGAACAGCACATGCGTACTCTACTTCCGGTAATTCTTAATCTGGTTCGATTGCGTTCACAAATAAAAACAATTTGCAATACACGGAAGTAACCTTTTTGGATCTTGTAGTTACTGACTAGATGAACATCTCCAGTAAAACAAGAGACAGTTATAATTTTAGAGTCTTTATTTTAAAAGTGTGCTGTTTGTTATTTTTATGGTTGCAGTGGTTGTAAATTCCAGCTATGTAGCACTTATTTGATATAGCTAAACAATCTATACTGTCTGGAAAACAACTTAATTAATGACGGTAAAGAGGCCTTAAAACAAAACATCCAAAACTTAGTTCGATTCACTTCTAACAATGTGACTTTAACGTCGTCCACATTTAGTTCGCGATGCTTATAAAAAGTTGACGTTAAGGCGGTTATATCGATTACATAATCAAACAAATTAAAGTCATTACGCACCTGTATAATAAAATGGACGGTTTTCTTTTTCAATGCAATAAAATAAAAAAGAGACGACAAGGTAAAGAACATTTTTTATAGTTGCTTGATACATGGAGGCCTTTTGGACAAATTAAAGAGCTGGGTATTCTGCACACTGAATAGTTCCCAAAACCCTCTAATTCTTTCATATTTGCATATAATAGTTACAAAATTATTTCTATCTCTTATAATCAAACACAAACATACTAATCCATGTCTGAATCACAATTCAGAAGCAAAGTATAAACTTTGGAACTGACAAATCAGGTTGAACACTTAAACTTCCATCAGGAAAGTGAGACCGGGTGCTCCGGAAGGGTAAGCGCCTCCTGTTTAGCTAGCTACACCTGCCAGGTGTGTAATCGAAAATGTGTGAAAGGAAAATGAAACTATGGGACGTCAAATATATCCAGGACAATCCTAGACTAAGAGCATCAAAATTATCAACAATACTGTGATGCCGGCCATTAAACTTGTTTAGGGCCCTGATGAGCCTAGGCCTGCAAATATCCTTGAATTTGAATTAATTGAATATTTTAAACAACAAATCACTACTTTTACTTTTAAGGAAAATATTAGCTTAATTATGGCGTAGGGATATAGATGTCTTTATGTGTCTTTCATAGTAACATGACGTCACTAAACTCCAATTCTTTCATACAAAAGTGAGAGAAAAGGCAGAGCCAATCAAAATGCTTGTAACAAAGGAGAACTGAATTATAAGTTGATATGTATTGGATACCCTGAAATAGACTACGGTTATCCTGATGAATGGTGAAGTATTTCAATTCCCACCACCTCTTTATGTATAGAGAGTTATTATTTTGCAATTACTAAATAACTATCGAAAAACCTACATAAACCACAATTATCACACCTGTGTGTATACGGATTTTACTACTGTGGAAAAAACTATCATAGCACCTTGTTTGTTAGATTGGCGGTTTTTTATAGATCCATGCCACAAAATAAACAAAAACATCACATTGAAGGAAGAAGTTTATTAGCTGTTTTCGTATAATGTAGATTTTAAACAAAACCACCGGACTTAAATGACATAAATACAACTTAAAATTTAACAAAACCATGCCGTAATGAAATGCACGTCTTAGTCTCATGTAAATATAAACCATTTTAAAACATTATATATTAATGAAAAATTCTTTTGTCAAGAAATATATTCACAAAACATTCTACAAGGAATAATTTATAATTAGTTAACTACAGTACAATTGTTTACTATAATTAGATACTATAGTTATAATGCAAACAATTAATAATTGTGAAGAGAGAGAGAGAGGAGAGAGAGAGAGAGAGAGAGAGAGAGAGAGAGAGAGAAATAGGTTCTGGATATTCTGAACAACCGTCGCAACAAAAATTAATATCTGTTTTATTCTGAACCCGTTCCAGTGATCACCATCGGGTATCCATGACTATGTCACTGGAAACAAAGTTTTGTCCAGCTAGCAATTGGAAATCAGCTTTATTTCCGACTATATCATTAGACAACACCTCATACTGTACACCATTTCGTCCGGATATGGCACTGGACATCACTTTTTCCAGTTATGCTACTGGACATCACATTATGTCTGGCTATTTGACTGGGCATCACCGTTATATCTTTCTTTGCTATTGGATACCGCCATTGTGTCTGCACATGCCTCTGGACACCGTCGATGTCCGTCTTTGTCATTAATTGGAAAACAGCGTTATATCTAGTTGTTGAAGGTTGTTCTATGTGACAATGATGTCCGTAGTTAGTGCACTGTTTCTTCATTTAAACGTCTTGTATTTTTTAACCTTTCTGATATGACCTTGGTTCAAGGCATGACACACTTTTGAACCATGAAGATTATTCATGTGAAGTTTTATGACAGTTGTCC
The DNA here is from genome assembly GCA_021292105.1 of Anadara kagoshimensis. Taxonomy (NCBI): domain Eukaryota; kingdom Metazoa; phylum Mollusca; class Bivalvia; order Arcoida; family Arcidae; genus Anadara; species Anadara kagoshimensis. The sequence continues at coordinate 42,524,051 of CM037867.1, forward strand.
AAAGTAGCTATGAGATATGGCCCCAACACGATTTTACACGGACAGACAGACAGACAGACAGGGTGATTCCTATATCTATATACCCCTCAAACTAGTTTGCGGGGGGGGGGTATAATAAAAAGACAAATGAAAAATTACAACTAATATCCTGATTGATAATACAGAACCAACCACCAGGTAAACAACCAATTAAAGCAATTGTGTGCGTTGTTGTTGTTTTTGAAACCTTTCGCTGCCTATAAAAAAGGCACACATTAAAGTGAACACAAACGTTATAGGTGAGGTTTTGGACCAATAAAGAAAATAATTTATGCTTTTTTCAAGGTTATCTTATATAAGCCTAATTTTTCTATTATGTCACGCTATACAAAGACATCTACGTCACGCTGGTTGGAGAGATTTTATTCAATATATAATCTGCAATGTATCATCATTAGATTTGCATTTTACATGAATTTTACATGTTAAGCAGATTAGAAAGAACAAATTTACTTGGGAAACATGAATATTTTTATATTTTTGAATGATGAGGTGTTTAAACCTTTGAGAAAAACAGAAAATTGTCTCAACGCGAGAATTGAATGAAGTTTTACTCCCCCCAGTCAATATTCTTTCATACTCATCGAGGTAGTCAGTTGAGAGATGGTGGAGGAAACCAGAGTGTCCGGAGAAAACCCCATAGACTTTCGTCACGAACTGACAAACCTTTACAAATAAGGATCTGTCTCTTGTGAGATTTGAACCTAGAAGATGAGAGTCGCTATGATACGTAATCACCCGCTTTAGACCACTCGGACACCGAGGTCTCAGTTTGAACGTGGAATAATCTCTGTTTAAGCTTCATCTGTCAGTAATTTGGGTGTAGGTACTGTAACTTGTTAAAGCGACACCTTCCGATATTCTTGAAAATGATTGTGTAAAATTCTTAACTTTCGATTGATCTGTACTGTAGATGGCCATCTGCGATAAAACGATTTTGTCCCCAAATTGACTTTGCAGGGTTTCATTTTACAGTTACTGCGGATATGGAAAATTGTATAAAAACACAAATTCTGAGAGTCGTTAGATTCAGATGTGTCTGACTCTGGGTCTGACCCAAGACTTGAAAGTGGGTAGTGACTGTTATTTCGCCAAGCACTCGGCATTACGAAATGAAAGTCACGGTTCTTTCGGATGGAAACTTAAAATAATCGAGGTCCCGTGTCACGGTGGGCTTGGCACGCTAAAGAACCCTGTTGTATAATGCTATCAGCGCAACGCACAGACAAAACTTCTATTTCTGCACCTTCGCCTATAGCTGGCGACGTCTCGATATAAGTGAAATATTCTTGACTGGGACGTTAAACACCATTACCCACTCAATCCATAGTCGGTAGTTTTATCATCAATGGCAGATTTAAGACGTTGCTAGTTCATCGACGGCTTCTTTCACGTTTATGTATTTTGAGCAGACCTTTCCTTTATTTCATTTGTTTAACAAGAAAAGGCCCTACTTCGGTCACAGTCATTTCTTAATGAAGATTTTCCTCATTTTAAATTTGGTAAATTTTATTAATCTTTTTTTAAAACTACAAAACTAAAACAAATGTTATAAGTTTGATCTAGGATCGTCTTCAAAATAACACCTTAAATTCCTGGATATCTTATAAAAAAGATTAGGGTGTAAAGTTTACGTGATTTAAGTTAAAGAAATCTTAGATAAAGGATTATTGTGAAACCGGGAAACAGGTGTGGTTTATAAATAGTGTGGTGTTAGAAACTGCGTGAGTACATACATGTACATGTATCAGTCTGTTTGATCAATTCGACGGATTTATCTGCTTTTGACGGATTTCTACCATATAACGGATAAACGGTCAAACTAGACGGATTTTTCTCCATTTTTACGGTTTTTTACGATTGATTCGCTGAATTTACTGCAAAGGTGATAAATATGCCAAACTACTCATCTAAAACAAAAGTACTAAAAATTTGGACTTCTTGAATGGAAATTGTACCAAAGTCTAACACTTAACGATAAAAAAGTACATTTGTACCTAAATGCCAAATGACAACATTGCACACTAAAAATGTATCGATCTGGACAAATAAGTAAATTTGATTGGTCAGGCTTTATATATACTAGTATGTTTTAGAACATGATTCGTAAAAACCATTGGTCAGTGTCAATTTGTGTAAAGCAATTTAGAGTCTAGCCGTTCCACTTATTTAAGAATGAACCATTGGTCAGTGTTAATTTGTGTAATGTAACTTAGAGTCTAGCCGTTCCACTTATTTAAGAATGAACCATTGGTCAGTGTCAATTTGTGTAATGTTACTTGGTGTCTAGGTGTTCCACCACCATTGGTCAGTGTCAATTTGTGTAATGTTACTTGGTGTCTAGCTGTTCTACTACCATTGGCCTGTGTCAATTTGTGTAATGTAACTTGGAGTCTAGCTGTTCCACTACCATTGGTCTGTGTCAATTTGTGTAATGTTACTTGGTGTCTAGCTGTTCCACTACCATTGGTCTGTGTCAATTTGTGTAATGTTACTTGGTGTCTAGCTGTTCCACTACCATTGGTCTGTGTCAATTTGTGTAATGTAACTTGGTGTCTAGCTGTTCCACTACCATTGGCCTGTGTTAATTTGTGTAATGTAACTTGGAGTCTAGCTGTTCCACTATAATTGGTCTGTGTCAATTTGTGTAATGTAACTTGGAGTCTAGCTGTTCCACTATAATTGGTCTGTGTCAATTTGTGTAATGTTACTTGGAGTCTAGCTGTTCCACTTGTTTAAGAATGAACCATTGGTCAGAGTCAATTCGTGTAATGTAAAATGGAGTCTAGCCGTAATAAACTATTGGTCAGAGTCAATTCGTGTAATGTAAAATGGAGTCTAGCCGTAATGAACCATTGGTCAGTGTCAATTTGTGTAAAGTAACTTAAGAGTCTAGCCGTTCCACTTATTTAAGAATGAAAGTCAAAGTAAATAAAAATAACATTAGCATTAGACCGATATAAGTCATTTGTTAAAGCATATTGATAAATAATTTGTAAGCTGCTCTTACAACCGTAAAAATAATAGTGTTGTTGATTCGCTGATTTTACTGCAAAGGTGATAAATATGCCGAACTATTCATCTAAAAATATCGGGCATGAAAAACGTTAATGTATATCAGAAACTTGATTTAAAATGAGTATGAAAACTTAGCATCATTCATCCATGAATAATCCGACCGGTTATTTCTGAAGTAACATGCTAAATATGTAATAAGCAAATGTCTGTTGTGGGAACTGCCAGACATGCGCACTAAGCTTCAAAATTCAGAATAATTGATATCCAATGTTCATTGATATTATGTATTAGTCTATAAGAGCGGGTCTTTCATTCGGGTGGAGGAATCAATTACTTAGTGAAATTAATTGGATTTATTTTCAAAAGTGGATTATTTTACAAGAGTGATTTTTTACGTTAAAAGCCTCCGTTATGGAGGCTGTAAAATGGATTATTTTGTTAATTCTTGTGACTTTTTCGAAAAATATCAAAGGTAAGAAATCATTTTATTTCTTTTTTTAAATTAGTTTAAATTTTATTTTGAAAATGAAAAACCTGTTTGTGATTTTAAATAGCAAAATTAAACTTTAATATAAAATTTTATTTTGAAAATGAAAACTTTAAACGATTTTAAAAAGTAAATATAACATAGATCTTTATAAAAGTGCATCTTAAAAACGAAAACTTTCAAAAAATTAAAACAAAATCTCCCTTCTTTTTCTAAAATAGAATGTTGGTTATGATTAGTTTTTTTAGGTTCAAAAAAGTTTTTCTCTCTATTTCCAAGAATTATATAAAGTTTTTGACAATAACAATCATTATTATGCAGACCTGAAATTTTTTCTCCAAAGTTTTTCCGAATTTGGGCACGATAAAAAGATGATCAAAGTTCAAATTAATTTTTTTAACTTCACATATAGAATAAATGTTATATCGTTTTGTATGATGACTTTGGTGTTTTGTTGATTATTATATTATTATTATTATTATTATTATTATTATTATTATTATTATTGTTATTGTGCATTCCTGTAGACGCAAGTAAAGCTTGTTTGGTTAAACAGCAGTGTATATAAAGGGGATGGGCACTTAGATTATCCAATAGCGTTACACTGTCTTCGTGAATGTAAAACGTTTTAACGATCCAGTAAACTTCAGCATCAAACCTCTTCTTCTTCTTCTTCGTCTTCTTCTTCTTATTATTATTATTATTATTATAAAATAAAATAAAACATGTAGATTTTAATTTAAAAACATTATTACAGATTTTCGAACTTTCGTAACCGATCTTGCCCTTCTATTACCTATTAACCTAGCTAATAACGCGTTTAGAAATTTGGCAAATTACAATATTTCGGTAAATGTCAATGTATGAATTTTATGGAAAAAACTAGCAAAAAATAAAATTATTTGTCTACAACTCGCATATGAAGCAACACGTACAACAAACTAAATGTTTATCATTACAATCATACATTATTAAAATATTGCTTAGCAATGGAGGGAATTTTCAAAATAAATTCACATACCCTTATACAAGACTTTGGTCCGTTATTTCATTAACATAACACTATTAGGACACATCAATGACTTTTTAATATACAAGTCATATCGATTGTAAATTTTAATGTATTAATAATGGAAGTTATGTTATAATGAAAAAAATATCTTGATTGTTATCTCAAAAACGTTTGATTGTGTAAAATCACTCTGTTCTTCTGGTCATTGGGTTGTAAAAAAATGTAGGATATGAAAGTTTAATATAGACTGGTATATGATTTATAATCACCCATTATGGTTGTACCTTTGGTGGTGAGTGACTGGGTGGATGTACAATGTCTAATGTGGTAAATGAAAGGGATTGGTGGAGTATAGAATCTTATAAAGTCTTGTTAATAATATCTTAAATGAGCCATGTTTAATATATTGTATAATAGTTAATTATTCGCAGTTAACTAGAATGTGCATGTCATTATTAATAACACCTACACGCTGTATATTGACTGTTATAAGTGTCATATACCACTTTTTGAATGTCATTTATGATTAAATTAAAATAGTGGTATATTACATAAGTAATGTCGTCGTGTTGATTAATTTGGGCGTCTTGGTGTAAATTTGTTAGAGGGTTCTATGCGCCAACGTGTTGGTTAATTGAGATTCTTTGGTGCTAGTATATTGGTTAGTTGATGCGCTTTTGTGCTAGTGTGTTGGTCAGTTGATGCGCCTTGGTGCCAGTGTTAGTTAGTTGTTGCGCCTTGATGTCAGTGTGTTGGTCAGTTGATGCGCCTTGCTACCAGTGTAATGGTTAATTGTTGCGCCTTGGTGTCAGTGTGTTGGTTAGTTGATGCGCCTTGCTGCTAGTGTGTTGGTCAGTTGATGCGCCTTGGTGCCAGCGTGTTGGTTAGTTGATGCGCCTTGGTGCCAGTGTATTGGTTAGTTGCTGCGCCTTGGTACCAGTTTATTGGTTAGTTGTTGCGCCTTGGTGCTAGTGTGTTGATTAGTTGATTTTCCTTGATGTCAATGTGTTGGCTAGTTGAGGCTCATTGGTACCAGTGTGTTAGTAAGTTGATGTGCCTTGGTGTCGGGGTGTTGGTTAGTTGATACCCCTAAGTGCCAGTGTGTTGGTTAGTTGATACGCCTTGATGTCAAAGTGTTGGTTAGTTGATGTTCCTTGGTTTCAGTGTATTGGTAAGTTGATGTTCCTTGGTACCAGTGTGTTGGTTAGTTGATGCGCCTTGATTTCAGTGTGTTGGTTAGTTGATGCGCCTTGGTGTCAGTGTGTCGGTTAGTTGATACCCCTAAGTGCCAGTTTGTTGGTTAGTTGATGCGCCTTGTGTTAGTATGTTGGTTAGTAGATGTTTCTTGGTGTCAATGTATTGGTAAGTTGATATTCCTTGGTGTCAGTGTGTTGGTTAGTTAAGGTTCCTTGATTTCAATGTGTTAGTTAGTTGATGTTCCTTGCTGCCAGTGTAATGGTTAGTTGATGCGCCTTCGTGTCAGTATGTTTGTAAGTTGATGCGCCTTGGTACCAGTGTGTTGGTTAGTTGCTGCGCCTTGGTGTCAGTGTGTTGGTTAGTTGATGCGCCTTGGTGTTAGTGTGATAGTTAATCGAGGTTCCTTTATGTCAATGTGTTAGTTGGTTGATGTTCCTTGCTGTCAGATTGTTGGTTAGTTGCTGCGCCTTGGTGTCAGTGTGTTGGTTAGTTGAGGTTCCTTGGTACAAGTGTGTTGGTTAGTTGATGCGCCTTGGTGCCAGTGTGTTGGTACGTTGAGGTTCCTTGGTACAAGTGTGTTGTTCAGTTGATGCGCCTTCTGTCAGTGTGTTGGTTAGTTGATGCGCCTTGGTGTTAGTGTGATAGTTAATCGAGGTTCCTTTATGTCAATGTGTTAGTTGGTTGATGTTCCTTGCTGTCAGATTGTTGGTTAGTTGCTGCGCCTTGGTGTCAGTGTGTTGGTTAGTTGAGGTTCCTTGGTACAAGTGTGTTGGTTAGTTGATGCGCCTTGGTGCCAGTGTGTTGGTAAGTTGAGGTTCCTTGGTACAAGTGTGTTGTTCAGTTGATGCGCCTTCTGTCAGTGTGTTGGTTAGTTGATGCGCCTTGGTGTTAGTGTGTTAGTTAGTTGAGGTTCCTTGATGTCAATGTATTGGCTAGTTGAGGCTCATTGGTGCAAATGTGTTGGCTAGATGGGGCTCATTTGTGCTAATGTGTTGGTTAGTTGGGTTCTTGTTGACAGTGCGTTTGCTAGTTGAGGCTCATTGGTGCAAATGTGTTGGCTAGTTGAGTCTCATTAGTGCTAATGTGTTTGTTAGTTTAGGGTTCTTGTTGACAGTGCGTTGGCTAATTGAGACTAAAATTACATAACTTGTCTTGGCAAATATAAAATCAAATTGAAGATTTAAATAAATCAAGAATCATTTAAACATTATAACGTCACCTGCGTTGTAAGAATTGTTCATCAAACCTCCGAAATCTTCAAAATGGTTTTTAGTCTTGTAGCCTGAATGTAATCATTTTACGATTATTTTTGCAGAAGTTCGTCTCTGTACAACGTGATACCCTGTAACATTCGTGCAGAACAATTATTTCCAATGGAATTATATTAGTTCACGTTTTAACGTAATATGACGTTTTTTACCGGAATTCACGACGTAAACGATTTTCAATCGACCCACGCAATCGTTAACCAGGCGCGGATCCAGACGGGGGCACACCCGGCCTGTGCCCCCCCCCCCCATAAATTTCGCAGTCTCTTCACCACACTATAAAATGGGTGAGGACTGTTCTATATAGCTTTTGTCCCCAAACACTGTCAGTGTGACACCACCCCCCCCCACCCCCCACCCTCCAACATAGAATCCTGAATCCGCCACTGTTAACGGGTTTTGACCACGTTGAACAACCCCCATTATAAACAACATTAATCAATGTCATAAAACACCAATTTGTCTTATGATGTAACAGACGGCAACGTTTGCTCCCCGATATAAATTCGCGGTAAATTTAATCATATCTGGGGCAAAATCAGAGTCTGAATTTTCAGCAATGCTTAAAAATCGTTGTTTTGTTTGGCATTTGCATATATAGTTTGAAAGAAAAGAACAAAAAGTTTATAGACCAAGGAACATTGAGTTTGTGACATGGTGGATTTTTAGCTTGGGGTCTGTTTCGAAATTAAATAAAAATAACTTAGAAATAACTTAATTAAGAGGATGGATAGAAATCACTAAGTAAATACCCACCCACCCTTCCGTAACAAATACGATGTTATCAATATATATATTATGCTTTTTAAGGTTTAAACAAATAAAATAAACCTTCTGTTTAGGAGAAATTCGACGCCGATTTTTATCACTCCTATTTTATTTTGTTAAAGAGTAAACTATTTAATTTAAAGAAAATTTTATTTATTTATTTACTATGTGCATTAAGTAATAGCCAGTCCCAAAGTCAAACAAACGATATTGGATTTTGATCAAGTATTTTCTCCTTGTGACACGCCCTTTCGTAATTTTTGAGTCTCGTTTGAGGAATGGTTAATTTTTACATTAGTGCAAGGGAACGTTTTACATAACAAAACATATAGATAAACATTGTCAAGCTTTTGAATGACTTGCTAGATCTTTTTATCAAAAAATAATTAACAAGATGGTCTATTTATCAAAGATAGTGATCACACAGCAGTGTGTACATGTGTCGTACTATTTCCCGCTGACAATAACATAACCAGTTAAACGCTAATCTACCGTAAATAGCTATATTTTTATTCTACAATAATAAATGCATTCTTGTCTATTTGAAGATGGCCTCAAATTTAAAACCGGTTTTCAATTCGCGAATTCAGACCCAATTTCGGCTTCGGCTTTATAACAAGACCTGAGCCTTGTCGTCATTGCTGTAATCTACAACTGCTTTATTCTAATTTTCTTGGACTGTTTTTGTTGTGTTTACATTGGCCGTTTGTTTCTTTTTTGTTTGTTTCAAGAGACAGTTTTAGTTTATTTTGTTTTGATTACGCATGTGTCTTTTTTTGTTTTTGTTTGCGGACTGTTTCTTTCATTATATTTATGTTTTCTGTTTTTGATTGCATTAAATGTTATAATTATATGCTTGTCATGATCAGCTACTGATGTCCTTCTAGTTTATTTTGTTTTGTATCGTTTGTTTGTTTTTCATTTGTTCTCTGTTTTTGCTAAAAGATTGATATGCAAGTAAAAATGTAGTTGTACAGACGGTTTATAGATTTTGATAACATTCGTCATTTCTTTGTTTCCATTAGACTTTATATTAACAAGCAGGAATGAGCTATGAAACGCCGTTTGCTCTCTCTCTCTCTCTCTCTCTCTCTCTCTCTCTCTCTTTCTTGCTCTCTCTCTCTCTCTCTCTCTCTCTCTCTCTCTATCTCTGGTTCTCAATCTGTCATCTTTTGTTTTCTCTCTCTCTCTCTCATCTTTTGATCTCTCTCTCTCTCTCTCTCTCTCTCTGGTTCTCACTCTGTCTCTGTCTTGTTCTCTTTCTCTCTCATTTGAACTTGAAATGATGAACTTGTATGCAAATAATATCCTTTTAACTTGTAAAAATTTTAAGACTAACTCAAACATACAAATGTATGCTATAATAGTAGTTTAAACGCACATACATAATGTAGAATAGATCCTTCATTGCCAGGAAACAGTCAACTCTGCCTGTTGCTGGGAAAATTCACTAAGGAACTCCAGTAAAAATATTAAATTTTAATAATTCAAAGTCTAGTAGGGCTACAAATCAACCAGGGATCTTAATTAATTTGATATTGAAAAGTAAAATACAGGATCAATCGTGACAGAGAGAAGAATTACTTGGTTGAGGCATTTCCAATAATGTCCTTATCATTGAATTAATTTGATATTAATGAAGTATTGAAGTAACGACTACTACAATTATAATGTGCCTATATGTTCAATTAGAAATAAATTGTATCTAAAAACATATATAAATATTGTAAACCGGGGAATTTTCGCGCCAGGTCATGTTTGAGAGAATCGTCATTTCAAGGCAAAGTGAAACCCTTCTATATTCTGGACACCCTCCGGGCGAGGCATTTTGCCCGGTTTAGAGAGTTGAGTTGAGTTGAGTTGAGTAATGGTGTTTAACGTCCCAGTCATGAATATTCACTTATATCGAGACGTCGCCAGCTATAGACGAAGGTGCAGAAATTTTACTTGTGCGTTGTTACGCCACATAGCGGTGTTGCCGCATAAACGTGTTCCAACACGTCTATGCGGGGAATTTCAACACATAAAGAGAATGCTTTCATGCGACAAAAAGGCTACATTCCGCCGCATGAAGAAAACAATTACTATCATCACCTGCATTTACACCTCCATCATTATTACAACCTTCACAAAAAGCACCACCACCATCGTGATGATAATATTATTATTATTTTTTTTATTATTAAAGCAAAAGTCGAAATTCTGCCAAAATCACAATTTAACGATCATCAACATTACAGTCATAATCGCCACCGCCGTCGGCACGACGACGGTAACATCGTCGTCGCGCTCTCATCGTCCCTGTCCCCATCCTCGTATTATTATTACCATTATCAACAACACCAACACCATAAATTCTCAATTGTCACCGTCGTCATCATAATTTATATCACCATCGCCGTTTTTGTCTAGATATCAGCTCTTTTTAAATTTCATACCAACTCGTTAAAATTAGCCATCGTTATGCGTCAAAAAGGCAGCCTTGCGCCGCATATAAGCAACACATCTTTATGCGTTGAACGCCGCCGCATAAACGTGGCGGACCTCTTTATGCGTTGGAATTCCCCGCATAGACCTGTTGGGTGCGGTTATGCGGCAACACCGCTATGTGGCGTAACAGTGCGTTGCGCTGATGGCATTATACAGCAGGGTTCTTTAGCGTGGCAAGCCCACCACGGACACGGGACCTCGTTTATCTTAAGTTAGAGAGGTGTCCGGTTTAAAGAGGCCGGTGGAAAATGTATCTCCTACTTTTATTGTCGCGTTGTCGGGTGAATGCTAGTGTAAATGCATGTGGATTCAAACAAAATCAAATATTCGCGAAAGCTTTTAATGTCTTGCTACTCTTGCGAATTTATGCGAAAATCAAACGAATGCAATGTTTCCCAAATTTACAGAACTTTGCAATACCCAACGCAGCTTAGAACAAGATACATGAGACAGCAAAATAAATCAAACAAACACGCTTTAGAACCACTGATTACAAAACCCCTGACTTCGGACGGGTACAAGAGTAAATGTCCAGACATATAGGTAGGTAGAGTAAATGGGTTTTACTCTCCGAACATGTTGTTTATTTGTAACTAGGTGTGATCGTAGAGGGAGGAATTCCCGGAGAAAAACACATTGCAAAGAAGCAGACAAACATGTGCGAACTAGGATCTTGCCAAGTATGATTCGGATCTAGGCAGTAGAAGGCTATGATCCATTAGTTCACATTTTAAACACCTGATCACCATTGACATAGAACATTTGAAGACTGGTGACGGCCAGATATAAATGAAATAGTATTGACTAAGATGTTAACCCCAATCAATTAATCAATATTTTGAATATAGTCTTAGTGTACTGGGCATGAGATACCTGTAATATGCTTGCGTTTTTGTTAGTCAGTAAGTCCATTAATAAAGCTTAGTGATTTCTGAATGGCTAAATGGCTGAATAGTTGTATGTACCAGCATGAGACGTTACTTTATAGTATGTGTGACAAATTGTGTACATGTATTTTACGTTAATACATGCGAAATGTAATAGCGATATATAATGAATGTCTCGTGTTATATAACCAAGTCTTTGTAAACAATTTGTATACAAACTGGGAATGTTCTTACTGAAATACTACCAAACATCAATATCTAGAATCGATACTTCAGGTGAGAACTAAAATTGGTTCTCAATCATTAATAACGTTGATGACTCGTGTAAAATATAACAATTTTACACTTTATATATGATAGTGACATGGATAACTAATTTTAACTCCATGATATAGCACTCAAACATGTAGCTTTTTATTACATACTGCAGTACAGACTTAGCTAAAAATACCAGCTCAAGTGCCAAATCACCAGCTTTTCTTGGTCACTTTAGAGTTGAGTTGGGTAATATCGTTTAACAAATACGTTTAACGTTTGCGTCTGACAAATACGTCATTTGAGAAAGTTTTTTTTTACTTGTCTCGGTGGCGCAATTGGTTAGGGCGCGGGTCATTCTTATGCTAGGCGTTTTGGTGTCGAAGGGTGTACATGCACGTTCGAGCCCCTAGAGTGGCAAAAAATATTATCTTTAAAATATCGTTTAAAATCACAATTTTCGTTAGCTTTTGACGGGTCTTTATTGTATTTTAGTATATGACCTTATCTGTCCGCTTGTAATACTGTACATACATATGTTTTGAATAATACTAAATGTCCAAAATCTTATATTAGCATATTATATAATAGAATATCCAGATCCAGTGTCTTCTGTAGGGGTTGTAGATCTAAAAAAACAAAATCATACCTGTCCATGTCAAAAAAACAAAATACAAAAGCAAAGTTAAAACTTGAAAGCTGGCAAAATAAGTTCTTCACATGAACTTTAACCTGCAGGAAAGGTAACCGAGTGTTCTGGAAGTGTAAGCACCTCCATTGCACGTGGGTACTCCGGAAGTGTAAGCATCTATTGCACGTAGGTACTCCGGAAGTGTAAGCACCTCCATTGCACGTGGCTACTCCGGAAGTGTAAGCATCTATTGCACGTAGGTACTCCGGAAGTGTAAGCACCTCCATTGCACGTGGCTACTCCGAAAGTGTAAGCACCTCCATTGCACGTGGCAAAAAGAGTAAACATAACTTTTTATAACCAGGATCCGTATTTCAATAAAGAATTAAGGTTTTTTTAAATTTCAATTTATTAATTTTACTCGTCAGATTCTGTAAGCGATTACTTTAAACATGTGGGTGTAATCTACGCTTCCGTTACTCTATCAATCGAGGTTATAATTGATTTTAAATTTTGAATAAGTCTTGGCCAATCAAGTTTTATTCCTTATAACTGTAGCAATTATTGAAGGTGGGGAAAGTGGTATATTAAGATCTTTATGTCTTGACCAATCAAATCAGAGTTGTAATTATTTTCACAATTACTTGTTAGGTAGAAAAATAAAGATTTGTGAGTTTTTACTTTTTCGCGACTAACCTCCGAAGATGGAGGTAGTCAAGTGGATAATATTATTGATATTGGTAACATTTTACATCCAAATTCAAGGTAGGGTTTTATTTTTGTTTTATTTATTGTTTAACTTATAGGATCTATACAAAATGTACTCAACAAAAACAGTGAGGGGCCAATGTAAGATATGAGAGAACAATCCTAGAACTGAAAAATATAAAAGCCAAATGTATTTTGTTCTTGATCTCTTCTTCTATCAAATGATGTATTGAATAAAAAAATTGTGCATGAAATCAAAACTCATTAAAAATTACGAGAAATGCAAAGATGAAATGATATGATTTATGTTCTACAAAATTATATAATGTTGTTGATGTGGTCTGCAACTTTTTTTGTTGAGTGTATTTTGCTTTCATTGTCCATTGATAAATAAATCTTATTTGGTGTGCCGAATTCTCTAAAGACTTGTCAGTTTATGACGTTTTACAGTGTTGCATGTTTAATATTGGTAATCATTGTCGCTTACAAATGCGTACCAGTTTTTTTATCCCAAGACTAGCTCATGATCAGACGTCCCTAGCCTAGCATTAGTTTTGCAACAATGTGACAAAAATATAAGTAAGCAGTTTTTAATTTTGTAATCTAGAATAGATATTAGAGCAACCTGACTGATAATGGTGCCATTAATACTATAGAAAAATAAAGCAAAAGATACCAATAATACCTAGTGATTTTGTAGAATTAAGTGCGTCAAGAAGAGGAAGAAATTCGTTTTTTCGTTGATGCAGAAAAGCTAGCTAAAAATTTGAAATTTTGAAACTTAGCGTAAAATCCCTGCAATCTGAGGAAGTGTAAATAATAATATGTAAATAAAGATAAATCCGACGCCAGAACCCTCTTTTTGAATCTGTAGTTAAACCTTGTATAAGGTGAAGAAAGCGATGTACGGTGGCTGAATGAGGACATGTAGAAAACCGATTTCACGTGGAAGTCATAATTATTATTCCTCGTGCGCACGCGGAATTTTTTTCTGCATGGCCTGATTCAGCCGCCATACGATGTCTATGCAATCTGGCATCATCTTCAATATTTTTACAATATGTTCATTTTGTGTTGGTCATTAAGCCTTCTTTTACACAGTTTTATAAACTAAGGTTAATAATCAGAATGTCTCTATCAACACATTGTTTAATTTTCTGCCACCCACAACCTAATTAAACCGTGACAATTTGAATGCTAAAATCTATACGTTTAATTCAATTATATGCAGTAAATCTAGATTTTCGGGTGTCTAAATAACTAGAACTATCTCTTGAGACCCAAAACTCCATGCCGGTTTAATGTTTTCCTGTGACCCTGACCTTTCCGATATGACCTTGGTCCAAGGCCATGGTACACCTTTGAACCATGAAGATTATTCATGTGAAGTTTTATGACAGTCTTCCAAAGCAATTACATGTATGAGATATGGCCCGGACACGATTTTACACGGACAGACAGACAGACAGACAGACAGACAGACAGACAGACAGACAGACGGACAGATAGACATGACGATTATTATATACCACTTCAAACTAGTTCAATATAATAGTATGATAACTTTTAAATCGCCACTACATCTGTTCTTCTCCATCATTTAAACATGTAAAGACGGCTTTTTTTTACTGCCTAAACAATTTAGAGTTCAAAATATGTGTACGAAAGGATCCCTAACAAGACCTGTATGATACAGCTTTCTGGAATGGCAAAATTTTTCATTTGTTCGATCATTTTAAAACATGTAAAGTTAGTTTTCGATACCTATCTCGTTAGACAATATTAATTTGCATGTCAATACCTGCATATGAAAATTTACAAATTTAAGAATAACTGTGGTTTTTGAACTGTTTATCAGATATTGTGACGTACCCGTATTTGATAAGGGTGAAGCATGAATCATTATCCAATCACATCAAAATTAAATGTTAGCAATACACACCTTAAAATTAAAAATAAAATTATAAAGAATTTAATGTAATCTGACTCTAAGTCGGACTTCAATTATGTCTTATTTTAAAGGTGTATAGATAGTGGTATAGATTTAATTAGTAAAATGCTATACGTAATTGTCTATTAACACATATTTGAGAATTTTTGGTTGTTTTAGAATTTGAAAGGTAAAGTGAACTTTTAAGTTAAGTAATAACGGTGTATAAAAAGAATAAAATGACTGAATTTACAAATTCATCTGAACAATTTGTATTAATCGATACGAAAAGATACCAATACCAATACCATGGGGTACAATAGCAATTGAGTTGAGTTCAATACCAAGGCCAGAAAAGATAGTGTCCCAATACTAATTGGTACGTGAAACCAAGGTTAGAGCAGATAGTGGTCATGGTCCAATACCAAGGAAGTACAATATAATTTAATCCCAATACGATTATGGACGTGAAACCAATGTCAGAAAAGATAGTGGTCCAATACCAATGGGGTCTAATACCAAGGCCAGAGAAGATAGGAAACTAAGATCAAGGGGTACAATACCACTGGGGGTTCGATACCATGGTCAGAAAAGATAGTGGTCCAATACCAAGGCCAGAGAAGATAGGAAACTAAGATCAAGGGGTACAATACCACTGGGGGTGCGATACCATGGTCAGAAAGGATACTGTTCCAATACCAATAGGGGCGCTTTACCAAAGTCGGAAAGGAAAGTGTTTCAATGGTTCAAGCGTGTCCAATACCAATGGGGGATCAAAAACCAAGGTCACAAAAAATGTTGGTCAAATACCAAGGTCAGACATAAAAGTCAAGTTATATGGTGAAAAATCATAGGGTCTATCCACTTAACACGCAAAAGTTAAAAAAAATTGTCAGTTCTAGTATGTACACTACAGAAACTAACTGATAATAACACCGACTCGGCAGCTTATTTTGACATCTCGTTAGCTATAACTCGGCATTAGCTGTCCATATTTCGAACGCTTGACAGCCAAGATTTGACTCCTGTTTGTATACAGAGTGTTAAACTTTGGACAGGTCAGTACTGTATAAGGTCACTTGACAGCCAAGCTTTGACTCCTTTTTGCTAGCAGAGGGTTAAACTTTGGACATGTCTGTACTGTATCTCGGCGACTCGGCAGTCAAGCTTTGACTCCTTTTTGCTAGCAGAGGGTTAAACTTTGGACATGTCTGTACTATATAAGGTCATAGGTTCCACCCTGTAGCTGTTTCTACACATCTTGTTAACATATAATACAATCCTGTACTATTGTTGTATTAATAAAGGATTGATGTACCTTAGTGAAATAAAACTTGACATTTATGTCAAAATTATCAACGTTAAATCTAGCTAAGAACAACTTCACGATAATTGAAGAACTCTTAACGGTCGGTGGTAAATAGAGACACCAGACTAACAGGTGTAAATCATACCCGTCATCTACCTGTCAATCAAATCTCTGAAAAATAGTAAGAAAACTAAAATAACAATAAAATTGTAAATTGTATTTATATGGACTGTCTGGGTGCAGGCGGGTCATGGCATGGGTATTTTTAAAACATTTCTGTTCAGTCACTGTAACGTAGTAACACTGTAATTGAGAGACAAGTGTTTCTAGGAATTAGTTTCTTTAAATTGTAAATTGAATTTATTTGGACTGACCGGTTGCAGGCGGGTCTTGGCATGGTATTCCACATGGAGTATCATTTAGTAAGAGACATTTTTAAAACGTTTCTGTTCAGTCATTGTAACGCTGAAACATTGTAACTGAGATATGCGTGACTTATTCAAGCGCTTCTAGGAATTATTTTTTATATTTGTTTTATGATGATTTTAAATGACCATAATATGCAAAAAGGCTCTTAAATAAAATATATTTGGATTTTCCATTTTTGTTATGTTTTTGAAGCACCGACATTGGGTTCTAGAAAAAGTGAAATCACCTCAATTGTTTTACAGAAATGGTAAATTAATAACTAAAGTCATGTTTTTGTAACATACTATATTTATTGAATTCAAAATCTTTTTCCTGTATTATGATTAAATTCTTTTAAGGACTCTTAACTGTTGCCGTTAATTACCAAGTAGATGTTTCTGCTTACCAGTGAATACACGATGGAAAGCTTGTTCCCATTACTGGAACTTCATAAAACGAACAGTCTGCTTTAAATTTTGATTCAGGGACATTGCAAGCTAAGACTTATCAAAGCGTTTTATGGCCAAATATCACAATCAATACTGATTATAAGTGTGATGTTTCTCTGTATCCTGGATACTCGTATTTGACATCCTAAACTTATACAACTTATGTTCCTTTCATTCTCATTTTTGACTTTACACATGGTATGGCGGGTGTAACCAGCTGGACAGGAGGTACACACCTTCCGGAGCACCAGCACCCGGTCTCCCTTCTCTGGTAGATGACTACTTACTTACTTACTTACTTACTGCCCATTACACCCTCTGGCGTGTGGGGCAGCAACGAAGTCTTTCCACTTTTGTCTGTCATTAGCCAGTTTTTGCAGATTGTCCCATGAATGGTGTAAATTGTTCATTTCTGCTTCAACGGTGTGCCTCCATGTAATCTTTATGACAATGAAGTTAACTTAATTTGTCCGTTTTAAAGTTTTTACTTTGCTTTTTGAACTATGATTTGAACATGTTCTTCTGTAACTTACTCTTTGTCATGACAACATTTGCTGTTATTAATTTTGACTTCAATCATATTTTTTTTTTATTTTTTATTTCGTTTAAAATGTGCTTATCTGTAATTATTAATTTTTAAATAAATGTCTGCCCATTTTTTCAGGAGCCTTATAATCAGCGCTCCCAATAAGTGTATCAAAACAAACAAATACATGTCCGAATCACAATTAAAAAGCAAAGTAAAAACTTTGAACCTGACAAATTTATCAAACACGTGATCTACCACCAGAAAGGTGGGGCCGGGTTCACCGGAAGGGTAAGCACCTCTTGTTTCTTTGCCTTTCTTTCTTTTATTTGTTTCTGGCATAAACTTGTGTTTGTTGCGTTGAATGTTAATATTTACACGGTTTCTAGTTACATATCTTTCTTTTACATAATCTTAAAGAAGAAGTGATTCTTACCCGTCAAACAATATAGTGCTGAATATTTAAAGCAATGTCATCATAAAGCTTTTCGGAACAGGTCTTTTTTTAAGTTTTTAAGAAATTCAATTTAAGTTGTGCAATATTTAAATTTTTAACTTTAAACATAACTTGGTATCAAGTCTTTTGATTGCATCTATCGGGGAATAAAATGGCATTTAACTAACCATTAAATTGATTGAATGATTTTTTTAACTTTATTAGTTTTTACGTTAACTAGAAACTGGTTTTGGAGCTGTGAAGTCGTGTTTGAGTAATGGGGTTTAACTCCCCAGTCAAGAATATTTCACTTATATCGAGACGTCGCCAGCTATAGGCGAAGGTGCAGAAATTTTGCATGTGCGTTGCGCTGATGGCATTATACGTCAGGGTTCTTTATCGTGCCACGCCTACCGTGACACGAAACCTAGTTGTTCTAAGTTCCCATCCGAAATTACCGTGACTTTCATTTCGTAATGCCGAGTGCTTGGCGAAAGAACAGTCACTTCCCACTTTAAAGTCTTGGGTCAGACTCGGTCGGGGTTCGAACCCACGTCCACCCACTTATGGAGCGCGCTCTCTGCCAACTGAGCTACCGCAGTGGCCCGCAAGATAATAGAAATAATAGCACTATTAACGCCATCTCTAGACAGATGAATGATTATTTTGACATTTCACATCTTTTTATTTTAAATAAATATTTTAGTTTAATAATCCTGAAAGAAATTAGAAATACTATCGCTTCCGACACGTATGTCTAATTGCTAGAACAGCCAATGCATGACGTCACAAGTATATGCAAATCACACCATCAATGATAATTACAGCCTATATACATTTGGTCTCAAACTTTATTTTTTGTCTAAATCCAAAACAAAGAAACAGAATTGTATTTAAAATGACCAAGAGACCAAAACATAACTTGGGACTCTTTCTTCAATGGTCTCTATTTATGGCCTATTAATGTACATGATGATGATAGATCTAGAGTGGTATAAGAACATGAAACACGTGTCCTAAATGAGTCAATTTTTAAAATGTTTTTTTATTGAAATATTAAACCAGGGATTGTTGTGTAACAGGAAAAACTTGTTTTTGTGTTATAAATGGCTTTTAAACTCAGAGGGTTCAGTAAAATTGTGATATTTTCGTAACCTTCATGGATTACACAATGCCACAATATCATTTTAGAACACAAGTATTAGTTTATTACACAAATATGTCAGTGGTGAGAGTGGTGCCTTTGTATCCCATTTTTGCCATTTGAAAAATAGAAATAAATAGATAGAATGATCAAAATGACTTTATAAAATTATTTATGTATTAAGCATTTGTGGTTAAATGGAAGTTGAAAATGGAACTTAGAATGGTTTCTGATTTGTCTTATTTCGTCTTTTCGTAAGACACAATGGAAGAGTTCGTATGCAAGCTTTAGACAACTCAACAACTGAGGATGAGAAAACCCAAGCCAAAAAGACCAAATTTCAAAGAGAATGATAAAAATTTAATCATATTTCGATTTCAAAGCTACATCTTATATTCTGTATCGCAAATTGGTCTTGATGATGATACATACGATGTTATTCCGTTAATGCAACACGTTGCGTCCGTTCATCTTTTAATGCAGCACGTTGCGTCCGTTCATCTTTTAATGCAACACGTTGCGTCCGTTCGTCTTTTAATACAGCACGTTGCATTCGTTCGTCTTTTAATGTATATCTAACGCATTGCGTTATTTTGTCTTTAAAACGTCGTATGGCGTAAATTTGTCTTTTTGTTTGGCACGTGATGTTATTTCTATTCAGATGACACATGATGTTAATTCCAATTTTCGGGTGAAGCATAATGTTAATTTGTCTTTTTGTGTGGCTTGTGACGTTATTTCTGTTCAGGTGACACATGATGTTAATTTGCCTTTTTGTGTGGCACGTGACGTTATGTCTGTTCAGGTGACACATAATGTTAATATGCCTTTTTGTGTGGCACGTGACGTTATTTCTATTTAGGTGACACATGATGTTAATTCTAATTTTCAGGTGAAGCATGATGTTAATTTGCCTTTTTGTGTGGCACGTGACGTTATTTCTGTTCAGGTGACACATGATGTTAATTTGCCTTTTTGTGTGGCACGTGACGTTATGTCTGTTCAGTTGACACATAATGTTAATATGCCTTTTTGTGTGGCACGTGACGTTATTTCTATTTAGGTGACACATGATGTTAATATGCCTTTTTGTGTGGCACGTGACGTTATTTCTGTTCAGGTGACACCTGCTGTTAATCTGCCTTTTTGTGTGGCATGTGAGGCTGTTCAGGTGACACATGCTGTTAATCTGCCTTTTATTGTGGCACGTGACGTTATTTCTGCTCAGGTGACACATGATGTTAATCTGCTTTTTTGTGTGTCACGTGACGTTATTTCTGTTCAGGTGACACCTGCTGTTAATCTGCCTTTTTGTGTGGCATGTGAGGCTGTTCAGGTGACACATGCTGTTAATCTGCCTTTTATTGTGGCACGTGACGTTATTTCTGTTCAGGTGACACATAATGTTAATCTGCTTTTTTGTGTGTCACGTGACGTTATTTCTGTTCAGGTGACACAAATCAAAGCATCAAGGCTCTTTGAAATGGAACTGCTTGTTTTAACTTGAATTCTTGCAACTTTTATAAATAACCTGTTTTGTAAAGATTTGTAAATAAACACCAACACTTCCTGGTTCAGTATAAAAGAAATAAATAAATGTGTGAGCAAAAGTGTAATATATCAATAGATATCAATGATTAACCATTTAATCGATAAATCATAAATGTCTGTGAAATGTTTAAAACTCTATTAATTACATATACTTTGGTACTTTATAATGAGTTAAAGAATTTCTATTAAATGATCAATCTTGCTGTGTGCGCATGTTAAAACCCAAAACCAATTACAAAAGACTACATTACGATTACGGCATTCAACATTATCAAAATCTCATTCAGAATAGAAACACGTTGACATTTCGAAAAGGAAAATGTCACTTTGGTAGATATAAAAACAAAGTAACGTATTCAAGTATCATGGGCGTCACCATTATCCGTCTTAATAGCAATGACGTGGAAATCACTAAATCATCAGAGAACCATTCGGACATATTTTGAATTTCTTTTTGTTATAGTTTATGTTTAGTTAATGTCAATTTTTATGCAAATTCATTGAGATTGTTGTCCTAATTTCATCACATCTGCAAAACATGTCCTTGATGCATCGATTATGTCAGATATCATTTATCAAACATGGGTTGAATAACTGTACATGCATATGTATTGGTGGTTTATAAAGCCACAAAACACTCTTTTTTTCTGAAACACTTGGGTACAAATAGTTAAAAACTCTTTATAGCGTTTTAAAGAAGAAGCTAGACGAAGCCACGTTATGTGTTATTGTTAACCAGAGATTGCAAGCGTTTTGGAACTTCGTTATGTGCCGAGTTTTCCGATACACGGGGAATGGGGGTTTATAAGATCTCTGTAACAACACCTAATGATGTCCGGGCTTCATTAGACGGACTTCATTAGGCGTTTGACTTTATTAGGAGCTGTTACAGATCTCTTTCGGAGGACCCCGTAACTTTCATTTTTAAATACTGAGTGCTTGGCGAAAGAACAGTCAATAGTTATTTTCAAGTCGAAGTCAGACCCGACCGGGGTTCAAAATCCAACCTCACATATACACGTTTTGATGTGGATTGCATTTTTAAATTCCAACATGGTAATTATATTCTAGATGTGTGATAAGAATAGGCACAATAACAGACGTACGCGTACCCCTCCATTTCCCATAAGAAGTAGGTCACTTGTCGTAAGGTCATTTGAAAGGCAAAACGTAAGCTCTATTTTCAGTAACCGATTTAAGCCAATCAAAGTGCTTGATTTGATAATGTGACCAGTTACCATAGAAACAAAATTGAAAAACACATTTACATCATATGTAATTTCATCAAAATCAATCAATAAATGTTCGATAAAAGTGAATACGGTTCAGAAAATATGACAGAAAGTTAATTATCGGA
This sequence comes from Anadara kagoshimensis, assembly GCA_021292105.1. Classification (NCBI taxonomy): domain Eukaryota; kingdom Metazoa; phylum Mollusca; class Bivalvia; order Arcoida; family Arcidae; genus Anadara; species Anadara kagoshimensis. Next base: position 42,545,921 of record CM037867.1, read on the forward strand.
ATAAGATGAGAATATTAATATTTCGGTAAAAGATTTAGGAGGTGACTTTAATCACCTGCCACTCTTTTTAAAAGTAGCAGGTGGAATTTAAACAATTTCTCTAACTTAAAAATTGTCAATTTTACCCACGCAAAGACTACATAATATTATGAGTGGATTAAATAATAATTAGAATCTTTTTATTTATTATAATTTTAAGGAGTATCCCGTCCTAAGTCCGATATTTAATTAACCAAAAATAAAACACTTGATTAAAAATTCAAACTAGTTGTAACATAAACTGCTTCAGCGTTACAGTTGTTAGGCGGTGGATGTTAAATCTATATAAACTAATGAAATTGAGTAATAAATATCCAGTTAACGGGAATTATCATAACATCTTTTATATATATACCACTTACTGAGATGTAATGATACGGGACAATTTTAATTATAGCATGCATAAATAATAATGTATTTATTGACGGGAATTTTACGCTTCTTGAATTTCCATTCTGATTACTTAATCAACAACAACAATAATGAACTAATTCCCCCTCTACAGGTGAATGTAAACGTCGTGACGCGTTATGTTTTTATGTTTGGTTTTTGTTTGTGACTTTCTTGTTTTGTCTTGGAGTTTTGTTTGTGACTTGTTTTGGCTTTTTTCTGGTTATTGTCATTTGGCCATTTGTCCCATAGGGAGTCATTTCTGAATATGATTTCCGGTAACCGTTGCATTCTCCGGTTTTGAATTTTACAATAATCCATTTCATGGTGTGTACAAATGATATTTTTGTAAGCGACAGATCGGAAAACATCCTATTTCCAGAAAAGCTGATTAACAAGTAGACAGGAAAGGTTGTCAAGGAAGGCTTGTCCTGTGGGACAACTTTACTATAATTAGTATGGAATGCCTTATTATTATTTAGATAAAATATAAACTTAACAGTTCATGTTTTGAAGAAAACTTTAACCAGACGTTACAAGTCTTATCAAGTCGCACAATTGTGCCAGTAAATTCGGTATAATTGCAAATTAAATACGGTTACAGCAATGTAAATGGAAAAAATACACTAAGCCATATGCATGTACTTCAATTGTACCCTTAATCCGCTTTATATTTATTTGAACCACACCACCATTGTACACATTTATGTTATTATGTTAAATATACGTTTAAAGTCGGTAAGCTTACAATCAGTTTGTTCAATCAATGTAAGCGCCAACATACCAGTCCATTTTGAAAACACAATCCCATAAGAAAAGTTAAAACTTTGAAACCTGGCTAATTACATGAAAGTCAATCACGTGAACTTCCAGCATGGAATTGAGGCCGGGTAACCCGAAAGGAAAAGCATGTGTGATAATTGTGGATCTTGTATTTGTTTCTATGCTGGATTGATTGGTTGTTTTATGCCTTTGACAAAATCCAAGTCATAACTGTTCATATCACACAATTTTGATTACACACGTGGTGGGTGTAGCTAGCTAAACAGGAGGTACACAGTTTTTACATTGCTTCTGGATTGTGATACGGACATGGATTAGTATGTTTGTTTTTCATTGAATGTTTTGATATTTTATTCGTACAAGCAGGGTTTATTGAACTTTATTCACCTAACTTCAAGACCCAGCGTATTCTATCAATATAAAAAGCATGCACTGATTTTCTCGATTGGAGATTTACCATAACATTAACCAAGCATTCATGGTACATTATGTACATAATAATCCTATACAGTTCGTGTAATATAGAAATGAGTTATTGACACTGCCTTAAAGCTTCGATCAGAAACACATTACAGACCTGTCGAAAGTTTAACACTTAACTAACGAATCAGCGCCGAATCGACCCATCGTTAGTAACATCGATATATCGACAGTTTTTCGCCAGCTCTTTTCTATCTCTTGGCAGCTTTTCTGTCTCTAGGTATCAATGTCTCGGTTACAAGGCAGCTGAGCAACAGCTCCTTTTCGTAAGTTCAGTGTTAAACTTTCGACAGGTCTGTACTGTATATCTCCTTTTTTGTAAGTTCAGTGTTAAACTTTCGACAGGTCTGTACTGTATATCTCCTTTTCGTAAGTTCAGTGTTAAACTTTCGACAGGTCTGTACTGTATATCTCCTTTTCGTAAGTTCGGTGTTAAACTTTCGACAGATCTGTACTGTAAACAGACATACAGGGGTTTATACACAATCACGGTAGTGCTGCTTAGATGAATTCTGAACGAACTTTTATGTAAAACTATGCAGGGTGAATGTACGCCCGTCTGTAATAATGTTGCCTTTTTATAATGTTTTTAAAAGTAAGAGTCCTACAGAGCTTATATCAGAACTTACCCGCCGTAAATAATTAGTCCAATCAATCAGGCATGTATCAGATTAACCCCTAGGTTGATGAACCTTCCGTCATCGAAATGTCAATTGTCATTTCAGAGCATTGATTTCAAGATATAAAAAAGATATTAACATCTTCGATTACCATAGAATAATATTGCAAAAAGGAAAATGTTACCGCTTTTGCGATGGTGGCTTTTACACCGGATATAATGACATTGGTGACGTATTATGTCCTATGCGCTGATTTCAAACTATCGTTCGTCGGATTTCTAAATCTTCAGTGATCTCTAAAGTCCCGGGAGATGCGTCATCTGACCAATAAGACTCATTTTCAGGATTTCATGTCGATTTTTTAGGTATAATTAAGTATAGTTCACAAAACATTTACTCCTCACATCTTGGCGAAAATTTGTCATTACGTTTGATGTTTGTCCGGTCTCAACAATGGCAAGCGGTCTAAAACAGCAGCTTACCGAGCACGGTTCCCTTAACTGACGGAATGGACAGCTCTTATTTCAATCCGTTCACCGGTTTTGACTGTGACGGAAACCACCTTGCCGTTATTCTAAGGTCAAATCAGCAACACGACATTTTATTGAATTTATAGTCAAACCTGTCGGTAATGGCCACCCGAGGCTACCAGTCTTTATGGGCAGGTGGTCCTTATATATAGTTTCAAATAACATTAATATAGAGGAATTGGAATAAAGTTTTGCTGGCCTTCATAGAAGGTGGTCCTTATATAGAGGTGACCTATAACGCAGATAAATACTTCTTAAGCTAACCGTGTTGTTTTATGGCTCACATTTACATCTTCTGTGGATTTTACCGTTATTGTTCGTACATTTAGTAAGCGATATGATTGAAATAACTCATTGCTAACTTCGGTGTACATCATCCACACCTTTCAATGGAATATTAAAATGAAACATGGAAAATGATAATTTTGCATCTAAATAACATCGTAAGTATAACACCTGTATATTATCCAGTACCTAACACGATAGATAGCACTGACATCACTTTGAATTTTTTTTAAATTTAAAAGAATTTATTAGTTGTATATTCAAAGTGAAGATTCTTCTAAGCCCGACCCAGATTTACTAAGTGATAACGCTGTCATTACTTCATCCTTATATCAATCAATGAACAGTGATTTCTAAAGAATGACATTTCTTTCTGATTTATTTATATGTTTAATATATTTTTAAAAGAGAAGTTGTGCACTTCAGAATTCTTTTCTAAAGTGTATTTATGCTAATGAAGCTAAAAGTAGAATTTTAAAAAAAATCACAGACATAAAAGGAAAGCGTGAGAAGATTTAAAATACTATCTTGTGTAGTACAGACTGGCGGTGTTTGAAATATTTATTTAATAATTTTTATATTGATGTGCAAGTTTAAGTTTTTTTATCAAAAGGGTGGGTGGGGGGTAGGAGTTATGTGCTTCACACTTCAACGAAAATTAAATTTGTCTTTTGAAGTTATGGGGATCAGTAGTATTTAAAATCGCAGAAATAGGTTATCCGAGGAGGTATTCAATTGTTACGTTTCATCATTTCAAGTTTTCAAATTGAACCGTGGCGCTAGCGCGTTACGATTGGTCTGCTTTGCACACACATATGGAAGTTATATCACCATAAACGCTATTTATAGACAGTTCAATGGTAATATTTACATTTCGCAATTTTATATATTTATTGCTGTCTGTAGCGTGAAACCTTTTTTATGCCAGAGTCTATGTGACCGAGTGGTCCGAAGCGAGCCAGAGTCTATGTGACCGAGTGGTCCAAAGCGAGCCAGAGTCTATGTGACCGAGTGGTCCAAAGCGAGCCAGAGTCTATGTGACCGAGTGGTCCAAAGCGAGCGGTCTATGTGACCGAGTGGTCCAAGCGAGCGGTCTATGTGACCGAGTGGTCCAAAGCGAGCGGTCTATGTGACCGAGTGGTCCAAAGCGAGCCAGAGTCTATGTGACCGAGTGGTCCAAAGCGAGCGGTCTATGTGGCCGAGTGGTTCAAAGCGAGCGGTCTATGTGACCGAGTGGTCCAAGCGAGCGGTCTATGTGGCCGATTGGTTCAAAGCGAGCGGTCTATGTGACCGAGTGGTCCAAGCGAGCGGTCTATATGACCGAGTGGTCCAAAGCGAGCGGTCAGTGTGACCGAGTGGTCCAAAGCGAGCGGTCTATGTGACCGAGTGGTCCAACGCGAGCGGTCTATGTGACCGGGTGGTCCAAAGCGAGCGGTCTATGTGACCGGGTGGTCCAAAGCGAGCGGTCTATGTGACCGAGTGGTCCAAAGCGAGCGGTCTATGTGACCGAGTGGTCCAAGCGAGCGGTCTATGTGACCGAGTGGTCCAAAGCGAGCGGTCAGTGTGACCGAGTGGTCCAAAGCGAGCGGTCTATGTGACCGAGTGGTCCAACGCGAGCGGTCTATGTGACCGGGTGGTCCAAAGCGAGCGGTCTATGTGACCGAGTGGTCCAAAGCGAGCGGTCAGTGTGACCGAGTGGTCCAAAGCGAGCGGTCTATGTGACCGAGTGGTCCAAGCGAGCGGTCTATGTGACCGAGTGGTCCAAAGCGAGCGGTCTATGTGACCGGGTGGTCCAAAGCGAGCGGTCTATGTGACCGAGTGGTCCAAAGCGAGCGGTCTATGTGACCGAGTGGTCCAAGCGAGCGGTCTATGTGACCGAGTGGTCCAAAGCGAGCGGTCAGTGTGACCGAGTGGTCCAAAGCGAGCGGTCAGTGTGACCGAGTGGTCCAAAGCGAGCGGTCTATGTGACCGAGTGGTCCAAGCGAGCGGTCTATGTGACCGAGTGGTCCAAAGCGAGCGGTCTATGTGACCGGGTGGTCCAAAGCGAGCGGTCTATGTGACCGAGTGGTCCAAAGCGAGCGATCTATGTGACCGAGTGGTCCAAAGCGAGCGGTCTATGTGACCGAGTGGTCCAACGCGAGCGCTTATGAATTACAGTAACATTCACCGCTTCTGTAAGTGTAGTACGTTTGTCAAAGTGCTTGCAAAAAAGAAAAAAAAGATGTTTTCTCCAGGCACTCCGGTTCCTCTAGTATTCCTGAATTGACCGCCTCGATATAAATAAAACAATCTTGACTAGGGTATAAAACGCTGTACTCAACTTATTTTTATGCTTTTGGGACAACTATTTTTACTTTTAAAAGTTGATAAAGACCGTGACAACACTTTCAGGAGTTATGTTGCATAGCCTCTCCATTCGGGAAAAACACATGGCATAATAAAATAAATGCAGTTCCGCGTTGTGTTACAAGGATATGATCTTTACCATCCCACTGTACGTACGACCAAATTTCCTCTATACCTTTAACGCAAATGCATTAAACATTTTTCTACAATTGTACATTTACTTGTGATCACTTAGGTCTCTAGGTATATAATGTGTTGGCTTTCGAAAACAATAAATTCCTATATTATTTAAATATGAGTGTTCGTGAATATTTCAATTCTAACAAGATCTTTTTCTCTGATATGAGCAATCGCGTTTACCCATGGGTTTTCCGTTTTACTGACGCACCCCATCACTCAGATATGACGTCATGCTAAGTGACACGAACAACGGTTGTGACCTAATTTTGTTTATAACATCATTTATTTCAATGAAAGAAATCTCAAAAGCCGATTTTTTCCTTTTTTGCAAATAAATAGTAAAATGTACTTTCAAGGAAAGAATTCGCACCGGTCGTTTATGTCAAAATGTGTTAGAATAGAATAACCAAAATCTATATATACCCATGGCATATCGCGAAATAATACATAGAGCAGAGTTCTGAATATATCACGAGGTGATGAAGCCACCCTGTTGAATCTTAATCAGTGGCGGATTTTAGGGGGGGGGGGTTGTGGGGGTTGCAACCAACCCCCCCTCCCCCCTTTAAAAAATTTAAAGAGAGAGAGCTATTGACTGACGTGACCCCCATATGTTAATATAACATCCCATCGGGGCTCTGCCCTAGACCCCACGTCTCTTGAAGCTCGTGCCTTCGGCGCTCGCACCTAGCATTGGTATAATTCTCAACCTCTACTCCTTTCAAAAACCTGTTAACTATAACACAACGATAGTACATATTTTACTATTGGGGTAGCTTATTTTAATTATGTGAACTATAACAGAAATCATATTATATTGCCTATCACGATCTGAGACGGTAGGTGATAATTGGGTGTTTTCACTTGTGGGTAGTATCTAACATCATCAAAGGGAACAGAATTATATCGGCATCCGCCGTATATTTTATAATTCACTTAAGAAAAATAAAGTTTTATTTCTTCTTAATTTGTTGTAATTTTCGTAAGTTCCTTAAAGTGTATCATAAATTGACACGAATTATTATAACACCATAAATGGTATGATAATTGGTGAACTAGCTGTCACAGAAGTTGTTGTAAATGCATTATGGGTATCCGTGTAGTAAACTGATACATTGCTGATAAAACAAACTTGAGTAATTTCTTCTTTCGTATGTATAATCCAATCACATATCAGATCTTGGTAAAATCATTTGATATATTTATTTTTTTATGTCATTTAATGACAAATAAATGACTTAGAAAGACGTTTGTATGTTTGATGAACCGGACATATATATAACGACTTATAAGTGAAATTGTAAGACATTTTAAAAGTGTTCCCCACGAACGAACTGCAACTGGGAAATCCATGTTTTTCCTAACCATGTGCAATGTCAAAACACGAACAGCCAATGCCATATCCTTTCAACCAACAGATTGTTCCTGTGAAATTTCACAAAGATCTAGTAAATAGTTTTAGAGAAAAAAATGACAGAGAGACTGTTGGCGGAAAAAATGGCGTAAACACCATATGTCCCCTCTTGGTCTGAGGTTACATTATAGTGTACATTAAAGCTTGCAGACTTTGGTATGATAGAATATAATTGTTTAGCTGTTTTGTCACAATGACATGTTTAGTACACTTACGTGCATCCAAAGAAAGCGAAAACGTGCCTTGCGCCTTGTGAACAGTAGAACAGTATTGTACGCAATTATTTTTTTTACCAAACTTCCACTTTAAGTCCATTGAGTCTTATCACAGGGTTTTCCTCAATACACCTACATGTATGTGCTATTCAAAGCAGTCTTTCCCCGTGTTGTGTCGCTGCTTCTTTGTCATTAACTTGAATATTTTATTGTTTTTGTTTATGTTGCACTTACAAAATAAATGTGCTATTCAAAGGAAGCAAATAGACGCTCCTAGCAATGCACGTTGAAATTTTCAAACAGTCTGAATATTTTGAATATTTTCTTTCATTAATGAAGATAACTGGAACTATGTATGATTTACCAATACGATAACGATAAACGATTACCAGCAATCTAATAATTTTATATGACGCGGTACGGTTTGTGGTTTTACTTCGTTTATAAAATGTACTAACACGTCACTTTGGAGTTTTATATCTGTGCACATAGTGTTTTCTCTTGTCTTGTGTGGTTGTTTCTGTCATTAACTTGAATTATCACGTGGTTTTTTTTTTTTTTTTTTTTTTTTTTTTTTTTTTTTTTTGCACTTGCAAAAAGATGTAGATGTTTTCAAGTGAATTTTCCTTTGTTCTTTCTTAAAAAACCAAGCTATAGTCTTCGCCTATTTTGAATTGATGTACCTATTATAACTTGAATTATTGGACATTTTGCAACTTTTATAAAGAACCTGTTTTGTAAAGATTTGTCAATAAAACCAATACTTCCTGGTTCAATCTTCCTTACACACCGCCCCAACCCAACAAAAATATTGGTCGGTAAAACTATTTTTAAGTTTTTTAATTTTCGTTTTTATCGATAAGTGCGATCAGTTAGTGGTATTAGATGATGGAAGTTACTCTGCATTTTACAAAAGTACAATATTACTATAACCACATCACTGGACATTTGCCCCGATGCCCGTCCGAAGCCTGGCGTTTCATAGACAGTTGGCCCACTATATGATTGTCGTTTCTCTTCTTTTCTAGCTTAATAAATTTAAACTTGTATTGTACTGTGAGTTTATGAACTTCTGTTGTGTTCTTGGTTTCGTTAGTACATGTTCACTTGATCAAATCAACCATCTTACCACGTATAGATTTGTGTAAAATGTATTTAATTCAATAAACCACAAAGGTAAACAAATTGCGTAAAAAATAAACCTCACCTTATGTTAGCATCACGCATCATTTGATGGTTTAATCGTTTTCTAGAAAAAATCTATATGCACATGACATTGTATACATAGAGTACAGATATGTCAAAAGTTTCGAAACAAGCTAAAGAATTAGTACCAAATTAGCAGCTCATTCCGACCTCTCGATAGCTATATTTCCACAGCCTTTCGGCAGCTGCTGTCTATCTCATGACAGCTTTTTGACAGCTGCTGTCTATCTCATGACAGCTTTATGACAGTTGCTGTCTATATCATGACAGCTTTATGACAGTTGCTGTCTATCTCATGGCAGCTTTTTGACAGCTGCTGTCTATCTCATGACAGCTTTTCAGACACAAGCTATCCATATGTCGGCATTTGGACAGTCAAGTTTTGACTCCTGTACGCTAGCACAACTTCAAACTTTCGATAGGTCTTTATTATACGTATACAAGTAGATGTTCACTAATTGCCATGCAAAGTAAACAAAGTTTAAATATCTGCATTTAGAATAGAAATATATTTATTGCTTTTTACAAAGCTTATTCTCAAACCGTCTAAATTATCTTAGATCTAGGTGAAAATATGATTGAAGCTGATCAACCTTAAACCCGGATCCAGAGATTATGACGTTGTGTTCAAATGGCCTCGCCTTGCCAGAATTATCAGTAATTATTTCATTGATATAATCGCCTTGTTTATAATATATTTTACTTTCTGTGATTAAACACTTTTATATTACTCATATAATAATACAAATTCCTGTTTTTAAATCATCTATAAGATATTGAATTAAGTAAAATTATTGAATTATCCAGAGAGGTGGAGTCATTGATATTGGTGTAACTTAAACGGCAGAGTTGTTTTTTTTGGGCCTTGTTATCGTGTCATCGCCGTTTTTTCCCTCTGTTTTATTTATTTTTTCTTTTCTTTTTTCTTCTTTTCTTGGTAATTTTGGTGTTACCAATTTAAACATATTCCTTGTCCTCTTACATCTTGTTATTGTGTCATCGCCCATTTTCTTTCTTCTCTTTTATTTATTTATTTATTTATTTATTTATTTATTTATTTATTTATTTATTTATTTAATTTTTTTTTATTTATTTTTTTTTGGAAATTTTGTGTTACTTAAATCATATCCCTTGTCATCCTGGATCTTTTTATCGTGGCCTCGCCCTTTTTCTTTCCCATCTTTTCTTTATTGTTTTTTTTTTTTTCTTTTTCTCTTCTGTTTCTTGGTAATGTTGGTGTTACTTAAATCATATCCCTTGTCATGTTGCATCTTGCATCTTTTTATCGTTTAATCGCCTTTTTTCTTTCCTCTTTTTTCTTTATTATTTTTTCTCGTCTTTTTCTTCTTTTTCTCGGTAATTTTAGTGCTACTTAAAGCATATCCCTTGCCATCTTGCATCTTGTTATCGTGTCATTGTCCCTTTGGTTTTATTGGTTGCCTTTTGTGTTCTAAGTTATTTTGTTTTCTACTGTTTATGTTTCCTACTGTATACGCACATTTTGTAGAAATTTAAAAAATATATGTGACACCGTTTAAATACATTGCAAACTTATCGAAAGCTAACGAATAAATGATGCCCAATTGACAGCTCACATTGGTCCCTGGTACGCTATATCTAGGCAGATGTAATCTATCTCTAAGGCTCTTTGGCCACTAACTGTTAATACCTCTGCCATTCGTCACCCTAGCTTCGACTCCTTTTCGTTATCTCAGCGTTAAACTATCGACAGGTCTGTACTTTATTTTTACTTTTATTTGATTCAACCAATAACAGATCAATCTAAGTAAAAATAACTTATTTATTCTATATAATTAAAGTTTCTTAGGCGTAAAGATTGACTGATATTGATTACGCCGTTACGTAAAGTCTCGACCTCGGCTTATGTCATCATGTATCACTCTCTGATAATTATCTTATAGTAATTGATAAATTATATCAATTAATTATTTTCCTTACAAATACTGCTTTGTTTGCCTTATAACAAATCTAAGATTTAGATAATGATAATATGTTATTTTTATTTACTTTTATTTATTTTTATCTATTTATTATTTATTTTCTATCGTTTCACATTTTGATAATGATTTTGTTTTGGTGGTGTTTTTTTTTTTCTTTTTGTTTATTTGTTGTTGTGTAATGTCTCTTAATAATAACAAACAATCAATAATATCTCACAAACAGAAAATTTAAAATCTTTTATTTTATGAGTGATATTTTTTATCTTTTTACATACATGCATTTGCCCAATATCTTGATATTATCCTACAACTGTGTTCGTGGTTGTTGATAACATGCACGTTTAAAGCAGGTCAAATTGCGTCTTGACTATTTAATTGGTCATATGTTGTGTGCTTTTAAGTTTATATAATAATGGTATGTTTGAAAAACAAAATAAACTTTAATACATTCAACTTTAACTTTAAATTTACTGTAAAACATCTCTATAACATTTTACTATTGTCTACGGTATTCCAATTCATATATCCTTAACGGTCGATCGTCATTTTCATTTTATTTTACAAATTATGAAAAAACTTTCTTTACTTGAACAATCTAAATTCACGTTTTCAAATACAACACTCACGTTTTAAAACCAATGAAATGGCAAATTTTCCTCATAATAGCGTTTTTAAAGCAATGATGACGAACCATAACAAACGGAGACGCTTCATGCTTGTATACACCCCTGTATTAATATAAATGATTATATTTTTATATAATAATACCGGTGATTTACGTTGAATATTAATTAAACAGTACGGTTTCATTTCAAATAAGAAGAATTTCTCGTAAAATATTTCTAAAGAAAATGTACGTGATTTCGATCGTTTGAAGCGGAGAACGTCATAGATGGTTGACCGCAATAACCGTGTGAAACATCACCCGGAAACAAAATCAATTGCGCCGTGCGATAATATTGAAACCACACCCACCATGCTCCATTTAACAACCTAATGGGCGATATCGTCAGTAAAAGTCAAATCGACCATACGGGATAAATTATCACACTGAGATATAATTGGGTTGTCGCAGTTAGGGACGATTTTATATAGAATATCTTAATGGAAGTCATTGCCTTATTTATTTACTACGAAGATTTGTATATTTGTTCAATATTGACCGTATTTTATTTATGACTTTAGGGTTTCACTGGTAGTGAAATCGATGGGATGGTTCAGGCTCATCTGACATTCCTTCCAAGTCGAGACTTTCTTTAATCTAGGGTTTCGATCAGCTTTTGTCTTTTTTTGTTACTTGTCTTGTTTAGTAGTTTCTTTATTAGCTTGTCTTGTGTCGTATATTCTTGTTACATTATAGCTGTATTTCATTACAAATTTCTTTCTTATCCTTTTCCAAAGTGATTCTATATTGACCAGCTTTTATTGAATAAGTTGGGGTTCGCAAGTATGTAAAGTTACTTCAAACCCATCGATTAGCACCGACAGTCTGGAGTTGTAAATCCATATTCTTGTTTACTACAGTATTTTGTTCTCTTTCGCTCTTCATGATTGTTGTCAAGACATGAACCTTTTTGTATTCGATGCTTCTTCCGAAATCTTTATTACTTACCGCACATGTTTTGGTCTTGTATCTTGGAATTCACGCCTAGTTACATTTTGGACTTACATACCCTAGAAACAATACTTAGATTCATATTGTTCATTATATAATAAAACACAAACACTGGTCCAAGTTCAAATCACAATTCCAAAAGCAAAGCAAAAACGTTGAAAACTGGCAAATTAAGTTCAACACTGGTACTACCACCAGAGAAGTGAGACTGGGTGTTTTGGAATGGTAAGCACCTCCGTTTTAACTAGCTGTACTTGTCACACGTGAAATCAAAATTGAGAGTGAGGTACTATAGAATGACAAAACACCAGGATAAGTTTGGATACAGAAACAACATACTAATGAACAATATTGTGATGACAGTCATTAAGCCTTCTTAGGACCTCGATATGCATAGGCTTTCAATGTGCTCAAGTCAGCAGTTTATTTGTAAACAGATTGCTTCTTTATATATAGTCCCTGTATTGAGAACAAGTTCTACTGTAGAATTGTGAAACAAATTCACAACAAGCAGGAGAAGCAGGTATATTGTTACATAGAAAGGGATAGTTTACGATAGAAAGAATGAAGTCATCAAATTTTTCATAAAACTGCAAAGGTAACCTTTCATGAGTTTTATAACTGAGGTACAAGTCCAAATATAAAGCAGAACTTGAAGAATCTCCCCATCCCAAGTGCCGTGAGGACACAATGACAAAATTATGCTCAGGTGAATATGTGGGCATCAATCTTTCCCGATAAATAAATTTCCACGATGCATCTAAATGGAAGTTTTATAAACGAATGGTCTTAATGTGACTATCTTGGGTTTGGCATACTGTAGTTAGTATTTATCTTGTTTCGCGATGAATATAATAATAATATCCAACTCGTAAATGTATATTGTACCATTATATTTACTTGATTGAAATTATTTGATGGTAAAAAGCGATTTATACTACAAAATGATAATGAAAAACATTACACGTCGCAGGTAAAGCAAGCTAGAAGGAAGTGTTAACCGGCCCACTTTTTGGTGGAACCTCACATGCCAGTTTTCAAAGTGCTTGCTTTGCTTTTGAGGTTGTTTAATTGTTTGTCTTGGAATGTCAACTGTTTGTGAAACTGAGTTGCGTCATTATTTCAATATGACTTGTACATAATGGTTAAGTTTTACAAAGTAATTGATTGTTTGATGGATGGATGAATGGATGATGGTTGGATGGATGGATGAATTGATTGATTAATTGATTGATTGATTAAATTGATTGATTGATGTTTAACATACCAGTCTAGAATATTTCACTTATATCGGTACGAAACCAGCTATAGGTGAAGTGACAAAACTGGCAGCACGTTCGGGCAATGTGCAAGAAGGGTCCATTTACAACAAATTTTCAAAATGCACGGAGTTTGTCACAACACTGTGTTGCATCATACCATCATTTAACGTGGGAAATAAACCTACATAGTTGAGTTCTTTTATGAATGAAAATGTTGTATTGATTTTTTCAGTGTTTACCACGCATGAGTAAACACATCAATAATAATCCGATTTCATATTACACTCACGTACCATTGCACAAGCTTCAGAGAGCAATTATAGCAAAACCCTTACAAAGTTGATTGTATAATAAAGCAATGAGCCAGTTACATGAATGGTTAAACTAGAGCGCAGTGATAAAAACTCACAATATGAAATTGTGTTAACGATATTGAAGTAAATGTATGAATGATATGTGTATAATTGGGGTGATATTAGAGCATTTCTATTCACATAAATCGTTTAAATGATAGTAATTTTTGAAAATGATAAATTATGGTTGCAATGGTCTGGAATTTAACATTATGATAAAGGTAAACGCAATTTAGTAGTTATAATGCAAAATAATGAATTTTAACTAGGCCCGCCATACAACTTCTTAATCGTATGAAGTTTACTATTTACCAAAACAATATATAAACAAAAACACAGACACAAAAACACAGGGCGTGTGGTATTTAGTTCATGTTTGAAAATGAAGTGTGTGTATTTGTAAATACAGTATTGATTTATCAAGGACAACAAGAACGTTTTTGGCCTACATCACAATATTATTAATAAGTACGATGTCTTCAAAATTATCCTTGATATACAATTCAATGCAATATCTTTATTGCAGTAAGCATACAAATGCTTTTTGTCACAAATAAAGTTTACATAGCTGGTGGAATAATAATAATAATACAATATATATCACATAGAGAAACAATCAAGATGGTACGAGAGCATCGCATACAGCATTAATAAGAGATTTATTATGTATAATACATGTAATTACATAAACTGACAAAAATTCAGTTTCTATGTGACTTTGTTGAACATAACATTCTATTCCTCAAATTTAAATACATAATATACATGATATAAGAACTTTGAAATTTTCTGAATTAAAGCAGCATTTTTGAAGACAAAAGACTAGTAAATTTACACAAGTTTGGCCAATGACAATAATAATTAGAAAAATATTTTTTTCTTAAAACAATGTAAAGTAGGACACGCTAATACAAAGTAGTGTTCATTTTCTTGAACTTTCATGTTACAGCAATTGCAAAGTCTATTATTTTTTTCTACATTATAAAATCCTCCATATACAGTTACAGTGTCCAATATTTTATCAACAATACTGTGATTACGGCCATAAAAACTTTTTTTTGAGGGCCTTGATACGCCTAGGCTTGCAATATCCTTGGGTGAACCATTTATTTGCAAGCAGCCTGCTTGAACCCGTTGACCAGTTGAACAGAAACAAATCGCTCTACCATAGCGTATTATTAGGAAACAAATACACCATAAGCAGGCGAAGCGTGAACATTCTCTTAACTGAAAAGTAATAGTAAATAGCCAATACAACCAAGAACAAGACAAAACAAAATAAAGAAATAATGAAATAAAAATAAAAAATTAAAAAAAAGAAGACGCATTGTGGGACTAAAACTCGACAATGGACTATCAAAAAATTAATATTAGAATGAGAAAGTAGAAATTTCTAACTAAAGACCCGCGCGTTTGACAAACAAAAAATGGGAATAATAATAATGATAAAACAGAACACACAGGATAAAACAATGAATCAAAAAGAAAGACGTGAGACTAACATAATGTTCAATGATAATGATGTTGTCTTTGTTGTAACAAACCATTACTGAAATAAGTAATGTTGACTTCACTTTCACGATCCCACAATATTTCTTTACTTTATTAAATCTATTAGATTTAAAATCGTAAGTTTAATTTTTTTACATATTCAGGAATTTAAGGTGCCATTTGATCATTAAAATTTGTTTTATTATGTTACGTGTAGTTTAATTTTTTTTCTAAAATCTAGTTAAATATTATTGTGAAACTAATGCCAGGTGTACAACGTTTAATAAAAAGTAACTGATAAATTGTCAAGTCTTGCCCAATTACACAGTTAAATTATTGACTAAAGTTTAATTATATTTTATACCCCTGAGTGTTATTGGGTGAAAATTATCTATCCTAGTCGTTTTTGTTTAGTTGCATAATCAGTCCAGTCAATGTTTTCGGATTATTTCAATATGATGTTAATTGCACATATGCTTGTTCTTGATTGGCTGTTAAACAACCATGTACATACATATCCATTTATTGTACCCCGTCTGATATCCGAGGTTTTCAATAGGTGGGTAGTTTTCCTCTTCCGGTAGCTTTTAAGATTTAGGAAATTAATATAATGATGCACTCATCCACCCGATTTGGCTTCATTTACTATAAACAGATAATTAGAGTTAATTGCATTTTTGCATTTATGATATTTAGTGATGATAATTGCAGCTCATAACTGTGATAAAGTATAATATTTAATGTGACGTCTGAGTTCCTTGATATCAGAGAATGCTGGGTATTTGAAGTTGTGTTCATATAAACTTTCCGATATACTGGCATTGCGTTGATCATGAAAATATATCACTTGTTTCGAGACCAGAGCCTTTATGAGTAAAATGGAAGCAATTTTGACCTTTGTAGTGCATCCATTGCAATTTAATGTGTAGGGAAGGCACTTTAGCTTTTGCATTCGATGTCTACCATGAAATAGGGCAACATTTTTAGGTCTCTTCAAAAGGATCCTTTCACCTGCAGTGGAGGATCCAGGATTCTATGTTGGGGAGGGGGGCACACTGACAAATTTTTATTTTGTGTTTGGGGACAAAAGCTATATAAGAGCAGTCCTTACCCCATGGTATGTATTTATGGACTGGTAAAATATTTCTTATTATGAATACCCGACAATTTTAGGAGGGTCACAGGCCGGGTGTGCACCCCCTGACCTACATGTTGAATGCTTGTAGAACAGTTCATACCTGTGTTCATGTCTCGGAGCTAGACCCCGATCTCCCACACACAGAGCAATCACATGCACTAATTTAGCCACCGTTATGGCAGTGCGAGTAGGAAAGTAGTATTAGAACTGATTCCCTTCAACTTCAGATTCTTAGTGTAGATCTCGTCTTGGTATATCCACGATTCAAGAACGTAAAAAACACATTGTGACCCACAGTTGTTCTATTACAAACTAAAACGAAACAATAAAACATAAATAAATAGAGCTTATCTGGATAGTTACATCCACAAACGTTTAATACTCGAAGAGAACACAAGTTGTCATGATGGTATGCCTGGATTCTGATATGTAGACGAATGATAAATCTACTTCAAATGCCAACAAGTGAACGTTTCTTCCAAATGGCGACAAATACCTTTCGGGTAACTGCCAACAAGAATAGCTTCTATACTTTTGCCGCCAAACCTCGAATTACGTGTAAAATCAAAATTGAGAATGAAAGGGACATGAAACCATTAAACGTCAAATTTATCCAGGATTAATAGAATCTATCACTACTTGTGGTGCCAGATAGGGAAATCTCAACCCGAGTTCTAATACAGTTGGATCAGAACGAGGCTTGCCGAGTTCTGGACCAAATATATTAGAACGAGGGTTGAGATTTCCTTATCTGGCACCACAAGTAGTGATTGATTCTATTTCTTGCATCAGAAAGTACAATTTTTCAATTTTAAATCAATTTCAACTTTCGATACACCTCTGATTTTGTTGATAAAATTTTGCGGGAAAAAACAGCGTGTAGGCTATCTTGCACAGGGGGGTACAAGATGGAGATCTTTTTATGGATTTTTCTATCTGTGGTGCAAGAAATTTGGATACAGAGACAGTATTTCGAAGACGACCATAAAACATTTTGATTATCAAGCTCAGGCTTGCAAGTTAACATATCATATAAAGTTCCCGTAATGTGAACACGCTTTACCATAGCATATTAACTGTGAAACTAATACACTATTAAAGGAGAAATACTGCTATATATAACGGAGTGGACAGTAGAAAAATTGAAGTCATCACTTTTATCAAACAGCTTCAAATGTAGCCTTTCTTTTGTTGGCATCATAATTGAGATAAATGTCTAAATATGAAGCAGAACTTGAAAAATCAGTTGTATATTTTATTTCAACTTCACTTAGAAATCTATCCTTTAATAACCTTAATGAAAAAATTGGCGTCATAATTGGGGTATATGCCTAAATATGAAGCAGAACTTGAAAAATAAGTTGTAAATTTTATTTCAACCCCACTAAAAATTTATCCTTTGATAACCTAAATGTAAAAAAGAATATTCCTAAGTATTGTTGAAATAAATTCAGTATTTATGCTCGACAAAAATTAAAATCCCACTAACGTACATGTTTTAATTGCACTGGTTTTAAGAATTTTTAAATAATTTTAATCATGTTTTATTTATGACTTTGCATTTTGAAATTTATGATATTTTGCATTTTAATTGTCTGGGTTTTATGTTACGTCTGGGGGTGCATTACAAAATCAAAATAAACTGGATAGTGATTAAAATTCATATCAATTTAAAACCGAACAAGAAGAAGACTAACTTATGGTGTCTTTTGACAGTGTAATACCCTAACTATGACACACCCCGGCGTGGGAATAGTTCAGTGATCGGAAATTTCCATTCAGTAAAATTTAAATAGGTGTAAATATTTTTTTTATATATTTAAATTCGTGTTTTGGGTTCGTTGATTGGTTAATAAAAAGATTGGCGAGGCTTTTACAAAACTGCACATGTTGCATTGAAAATGTTATAATCTGGAATAATTTCAATTGTGCAAATTAAAAAAAATCAGCTTCGTTTCATTTGCGCCAAAAATTCCTCTTTTTACTGACACCAACTATCTTTTTCAGGATGAAATATTATTTTTAGTAAAAGACGTAAACATGTCAGAATCAAAGCCATTTTTGCATTTCTGTTAAAACAATTTTTAAAAAGAGATGTACATAGATTCTGTCTGGTCTATGCTCTGGTCTGTCAAACCTTTTTTCAGAATTCTCTTTCTTCATTATCATGATTACTGAAATGTATATAATTTGAAGTAGTATTTTTATTTAAAATGCCTGAATGTCGATTTGATTTATAAGATAACCATATATATAGTAGTGTATGACGTCCATTAGACACGGTACTGGTCAAAATGACCAGGGTGGTCTACACATATGAAGTCCATTAGACACTGTGTTGGTCAAGCTGGTGGTCTTTAGATTGATATGTTAATCGTTCGTCCAATTTTTCTACTTTCCTTGTCTATGCAGCAATGTACGGTGGCTGAATAAGGCCATGTAAAATTTATTTTTTAACTTGTTCCCTCAAGATAGTATCTTGTTCCCTCAAGATAGTATCTCGTTCCCTCAAGATAGTAACTCGTTCCCTCAAGATAGTCATCTCGTTCCCTCAAGTTAGTATCTCGTTCCCTCAAGATAATATCTCGTTCCCTCAAGTAAGTATCTCGTTCCCTCAAGATAGTAACTCGTTCCCTCAAGATAGTCATCTCGTTCCCTCAAGTTAGTATCTTGTTCCCTCAAGATAATATCTCGTTCCCTCAAGTTAGTATCTCGTTCCCTCAAGATAGGAACTTGTTCCCTCAAAATAATATCTCATTCCCTCAAGATAGTAACTTGTTCCTTCAAGTCAGTATCTCGTTCCCTCAAGATAGTAACTTGTTCCCTCAAGATAATAACTTGTTCCCTCAAGATAGTAAGTTGTTTCCTCAAGATAGTAACTTGTTTCCTCAAGATAGTATCTTGTTCCCTGAAGATAGTTTCTTGTTCCCTCAAGTTAGTATCTCGTTCCCTCGAGAGACGTTAGTCTTCAAATTCAGGATCTCTCACCACTGTGAGTTCGAGTCCCGCTCAGACCACCTGTGGGAAAGTGAATTTTCTTTGCCGTTGGCCTTTATTGGTATTTGTATAATGGACTGGGGGAGTGACACGCTTCTCTGCGTGACTCTGTGAGCTAGCACGTTAAAGTCGCTCTGCGTGCGCGCAAGTACAAGGCAGACCATACCATAATTCATATGCATACACAGAATTGTTTATTGATTATTCCATAGAGATTAATAAATTAGTTCTCGTCGCTAATAGCTGAAAAACTGCTGATGCGACAATAAACAAGATTCAACCAACCAACCAACCCTCGTTCTCTCGAGATAATGATAAATTAATCTGTGTTTCCGGGACGCGGTGTTTGAATGGCGGAGATCGAGTGAGGAGATAACTGATCTATTCAAGCTGTTGAATGTTTCTTATTTTGAATCAAAGGCGAAGTTATTTCTTTGTATTTCAATTATATTATATAAAGATTAAAAAACAAAAACTCAGACAAAACTGAAAAGGAATGTATATTAAAAATTGTAAATACTGAACCCTTACTCCACAATGCCATCAGCGCATAGCTTAGATCACAATTTCTGCACCTTCACCTATAGCTGGCGACGTCTCGATATATGTGAAATAATTTTGTCTTTCTTTTACAAAAAAACGGTAAGCCAAGATACAAATATCTGGTGCTGAACAGGGATTCTGGTTATTTTGTCAAGCACCATACGGATTCCAAACAAAAATATACTGAAGATACCATCAACAAAATGTTGGAGTTTTTGATAGATAACATATTTGTTGTGTTTGGTAAGATAGTTTTTCAGCAAACAATCGGTATACCAATGGGTACAAACTGTGCACCATTGCTTGCTGATTTGTTTCTTTATTCTTGTGAAGCAGAATTTATGCAGAACCTTGTTAAATCTGGAGAGAAAACTGTCGTCAAATCATTCAACTCATCATACAGATATATAAATGACGTTCTGTCTCTTAACAATCCTAAATTTGGAGACTATGTAAATGTCATCTATCCTAGTGAGCTTGAAATAAAGACACGACTGATTCCTCAAGTTCTGCTTTATATTTAGAATTATACCTGAATTATGGCGCACACGAAAGGCTACATTTGAAATTTTATGACAAACGTGATGACTTCAATTTTTCTATTGTCAACTTTCCTTTTTTATGCAGCAATATACCTGCTTCTCCTGCTTATGGTGTATTTGTTTCCCAATTAATACGCTATGGTAGAGCTTGTTCCCACTACAGGGACTTTGTACAACGAAGTAGGCTGCTTGCAAATAAATTGTTGACTCAGGGATATTGCAAGCCTAGGCTTATCAAGGCTCTAAAAAGTTTTATGGCCGTCATCACAGTATTGTTGATAAGTTTGATGTCTCTGTGTCCAGGATTGCCCCGACTATATTTGACGTCTCGTAGTTCCATGTTCCTTTCACACAATTTTTCATTACGTCTCATAGTTCCATGTTCCTTTCACACAATTTTGATTACACACGTGACGGGTGTAGCTAGCTAAACAGGGGGTGCTTACCCTTCCGGAGCACCCGGCCTCACTTCCCTGGTGGAAGTTCACGTGTTTAACCTAACTTGTCAGTTCCAAAGTTTTTACTTTGCTTCTGGATTATGATTCGGACATGGATTAGTATGTTTATTTTTGATTTGACTAGGATGTTAAACATTATTAAATCAAATTAAATCAAATTGCTGTCGTAGAGAACAATGGCTGATGTACTTAAGACTGTTTCAAGTTATCAGTAATTTTTCTACGATTGTCATAAGTAGGTATTTAGTAACCGTTAAGACTCTGCCCTGTTCTGGTTCATTTAGTGAGAACGTTTGCCTCTAAAAGCCATAAAACCCGGATATTTCTGATGATACGAGTATAACTACACTAACATAATTCTAATATTGATCATGCAATGGTTATATAGCATCCGCTCTTAGAGGTAAAATCTTTCCTTCGCCAGACACTCGGCATTTTGAAGTTACAGCAACGGCCACTGTTTATAATGCGATTGACTGAGGTATTTGGTATGCATGTCGCACATCTATTTCTAATCATTAAAGGTTGAAAATAGTTAAAATTGTTATAATTCTCGCCAAGACTAGTTGAAATAGCTAGTGCTGATGGATGCTACCCGGAGCATCTTGTAGCTATGAAAAGACGTAATGAAATGGTTATAATTATTATATTTGGCAAGTAAGTTGCTGACCAATGTTCATTTGAGGACACCAGTATACACTTACAGATTTATACAAATAACACAAGTTGTTTTGAATATCTTTTATGTTATGCCCTGAATTGAAATGATGAAAAAAACGCAGATCATAAGTCCGTGGATGAAGCAACATTACCCCTAACTGTTATGCATGACATTTCATTTGGTATTTTAAGAATATACTGTTATATCTAAATCATCCACCTGTTTTTGAAATTCTTCAAAAACTAAGGTATGCTCACTCGTGCAAAGTATTTCCCTGGGCTAGCTTGGTTTTGTAAATTATATTTTGGGTCTTTGGATAATGTTTTTCAGCATCTTGAAAAATGGGTTTTCACTTCAAGTTTTTTATCCAAGCACTACTGATGAGGAATTGTATTCTGAAAAGGCCGTCTAGTGGTGCTAAATTAAACAAGTATAATTAATAGCTTCAAATGAATATTAAGCCCACCATATCTGGTCACTAAACTGTGGATTTGAAGATATGTCTTAGACTCAAATATTCAACCAACGAGTTATAACTCTGTCAATAAAGGAGCGTGACCTCTTATTTAGTTTCTGTTTTGAATATTATGGGTATAATATCTTTAATGTAATTGAAATACAAGAAATAACTTCGCCCTGGATTCAAAATAAGAAACATTCAATAGCTTGAATGGCCAAGCCATTCAAACAAAGCGTCCCGGAAACACAGATTTAGTTATCATTACTCGAGGGACGTTGATACTATGTTGAGGGAACGAGATACTATCCTGAGGGAATGAAATGACTATCTTGAGGGAACAAGTTACTATCTTGAGGGAACGAGATACTAACTTGAGGGAACAAGATACTATCTTGAGGGAACGAGATACTAACTTGAGGGAACGAGATAGTATCTTGAGGGAACAAGTTACTATCTTGAGGGAACGAGATACTAACTTGAGGGAACAAGTTACTATCTTGAGGGAACGAGATTCTTTCTTGAGGGAACGAGATACTAACTTGAGGGAACGAGATACTAACTTGAGGGAACGAGATAGTATCTTGAGGGAACAAGTTACTATCTTGAGGGAACGAGATTCTTTCTTGAGGGAACGAGATACTAACTTAAGGGAATGAGATGACTATCTTGAGGGAACGAGTTACTATCTTGAGGGAACGAGATACTAACTTAAGGGAACAAGATACTATCTTGAGGGAACGAGATACTAACTTGAGGGAACGAGATGACTATCTTGAGGGAACGAGATACTAACTTGAGGGAACGAGATGACTATCTTGAGGGAACGGGTTACTATCTTGAGGGAACGAGATACGAACTTGAGGGAACGAGATAGTATCTTGAGGGAACAAGTTACTATCTTGAGGGAACGAGATTCTTTCTTGAGGGAACGAGATACTATCTTGAGGGAACGAGATGACTATCTTGAGGGAACGAGTTACTATCTTGAGGGAACGAGATACTATCTTGAGGGAACGAGATACTAACTTGAGGGAACGAGATAGTATCTTGAGGGAACAAGTTACTATCTTGAGGGAACGAGATTCTTTCTTGAGGGAACGAGATACTAACTTGAGGGAACGAGATGACTATCTTGAGGGAACGAGATTCTTTCTTGAGGGAACGAGATACTATCTTGAGGGAACGAGATACTAACTTGAGGGAACGAGATAGTATCTTGAGGGAACAAGTTACTATCTTGAGGGAACGAGATTCTTTCTTGAGGGAACGAGATTCTTTCTTGAGGGAACGAGATACTATCTTGAGGGAACGAGATACTAACTTGAGGGAACGAGATAGTATCTTGAGGGAACAAGTTACTATCTTGAGGGAACGAGATTCTTTCTTGAGGGAACGAGATACTAACTTGAGGGAACGAGATGACTATCTTGAGGGAACGAGTTACTATCTTGAGGGAACGAGATACTAACTTAAGGGAACAAGATACTATCTTGAGGGAACGAGATACTAACTTGAGGGAACGAGATGACTATCTTGAGGGAACGAGATACTAACTTGAGGGAACGAGATGACTATTGAGGGAACGGGTACTATCTTGAGGGAACGAGATACGAACTTGAGGGAATGAGATACTATCTTGAGGGAACAAGATAAAAAATAATAATTCACATGGCCTTATTCAGCCACCGTAGCAATGCACCTGTTTCTTCTCACAGTAAATACGCTATGATATTGACTGTTTCCAATACAGACATTTTATACAACGATTAAGCTGGTTACACATATATTGTCGACTTAGGAATACTGTAAGCAATAGCTTATCAGACCCCTCAAACGTTTTATTGTTGATAAATATAATGCCTCTCTATATCCAAAATATCCTGAATATATAGACGTCCAATAGTTTCCATGTTCTTTTCATTTTCAATTGTGATTTCACATGTGGCGGGTTTAACTAGCTCAACAAGACGTGCTTAACCATTCGAAACACCCGGACTCACTTCTCTGGTGATGGCTCACGTGTTATCCTAATGTGCCAGTTTTCGAAGCTTTCATTTTGCTTTTGGTATTGTGTTTCAAGTACAAGTATATGTATACAATGCGTATATATTATATATGTAAAATTTTGAAAAAGTGTTATTGGTTGCGTTGGTTGCTACCAAGAACAATTTTTTAGAACATATTTTTTACCGTATACGAGACTGAATCAGGGACATGACAACGTCATATTTTTAAACCGTTTTCTTACACTTTTGAATAGATACGGGTCATAAGTTACAAATGCTTGCTTGCCGAAAGAACAGTCATCGCCTATTTTAAAGTCTCGGTCAGACCCCTGCCGGGTTCGAACCCCGTGTTTATACATGCGAAGTGAACACTCTACCCACCGATATACCGTAGCTTTAGTATATAATAGAGATACATTAACTGTAAAACGTAAAATTTAGAAATATTGTCTTATATCCCGGTTAAACCGTGACAGGCGATGCATAAAACGAAATGGCATACGGGGAAAGAGAGGTAACTCCGTATGTTTATAAAATATACTTACAGAGAGGAAATTTAAAGTTCAATTAAAATAGAGGTAAGAGGCAAAACACGTAATTATTTATTAAAATTTATTTATTTATTTATTTATTTATTTATTTATTTATTTATTTATTTCATAGATTAGTATGTTTGTTTTTGATTATTCCTGAATATGATTAATTTTGTTAATGTCATATGACTAAGAAAACATCCCAAATTGTCAATTAAAATAAAAGTGAGAGGCAAAACACGTAATTATTTTTTTTTAAATGATTGAATATCTATTTTTTTATTTATTTATTATTCCTGAATATGATTAATTTTGTTAATGTTATATGACTAAAAGAAAACATCCCAAATTTTATTAATGTTTTATGACTAACAAAATATTCCAAATTAAACGAAGTAGATATAAAATCCACACTATATTGTAACTTTGGCAAGGCTAGGAGTCATCTAGCTAGTCGCTTGCTTTTGAATACACTTAGGTGTAAGGGTTTTGACTTATAAATTAGAACATTCTTTTTTAAATAAATCAATAATTTTTTATCTTTGTTTTTATCTCCTTGATAAATGATGACGACTATTGTTGATTCATGTCTTGAAGTTGTGACGTGTATACTGAATATTCAACGTCATAATGACGCTTTATTTTGATAGTCTGTCCAGGCCCCGGTTTCACAATCATTCCTTAGCTAAGATTTTCCTTAACTTAAATTTAGCAAATTTTGGCAAGCTCTTTTTGGAACTACGAATAAATATTTTTGTCAAAACTAAATGCAGATGTCATAAGCTTGAAGTAATCTTTAACATGACACCTTAAATTCTACCTAATATCTTAACAATTAACAAATTTTTAAAAGTTTTTAATTTGCCAAATTTAAATAAAGGAAAATGTGAAACCTGGGCCAGTAAATTTAAGTTTCTTGCAAAAGAGTTCTCTCCTTTGGTTTTATTGTAGTTGTCTGTCTCTTGTGACATCATGAATTTATTGTTGTCTTTGCCCTTGACGTCATGGTTTTGGTGTAGTTATATTATCTGTTTTCTGTAACGTCATGGAATTGTTGTTGTGACGTCATGGGTATTTGGTGTTCTGACTGTCGTCTTTGTCCTGTGACGTCGAAGTTTATTTGAAATTGCCTGTCTTCTGTGACGTCATCTTTTTTGTTGTAGTTGTCTGTCTCCGATGAAGTCATAATTATGTTAAGTTGTATGTCATTTGTGACGTCATGGTACTGTTGAAGTTACCTGTCGCTTGTGTCGTCATGGTATTGTTGAAGTTGTCTGCCGCTTGTGACGTCATGGTATTGTTGAAGTTGTCTGCCGCTTGGGACGTCATGGTATTATTTAAGTCGTCTGTCGCTTGTGATGTCATGGTATTGTTGAAGTTGTCTTTCTCTTGTGACGTCATTGTATTGTTGAGGTTGTCTGTCGCTTGTGACGTCATTATATTGTTGAAGTTTCCTGTCTCTAGTGACGTGATGATATTGTTGATGATGTCTACCGCTTGTTGCGTGATGATATTGTTGAAGTTGTCTGCCGTTTGTGACGTAACGGCATTGTTTAAGTTGTCTGTTCACTACGATGTCATTTTATACAGCTATACCAATACTATTCTTTCGTCATATCTTTGTAACCATTGTTATGAAATATGTTTTTAGTGTTCTGTTTTTTTATCAATTGATCTAGCTATATATCGCGTATATTTGCTGTAATATAGGGTTATTTTTGCTTTCATATTTCTCTATGGTGCAAACAATTTTAATTTTACTGTATCATGTACACTTGTCAAATCTAGCCGTGGATGAAGTTGTCTCTTTCTAGTCTTCTAAAGACGGAAATATTCTTAAAATAAAAAACCGATTGATAACATAAATTTCGTTTTATTATAGAAATGAAATTAATTTTCCTTTTTGTTATGGAAGTATGAAATAATTGGACAATTTTCACTCATAGAATAAATCGCTATTATTTAATGTGCAGAATGTCCAATTCTTTCATACTTCCATAACAAATGAAAAATTAATTTCATTTTTTATAATTCAATTTTTAGATCTTTTTTTCAAACAAATCACCAATTTTAACAGCTAGTAAAAATGAACAGAAACGCTATGGCGTAGAAATTCAAATTCCTCTGTACCTCGCCCATAATGAGATGACGTCACTAAGAGCCAATCCAAAAACTTCAAAATGCTTTTAACAAATGAACAAATTGAATTGTTATTTTATAAATTAACTAAAATAAAAACAAACAAATACTAAGTCTCAAAAAAAAACTTTAAACATTAAACATAACATAATTTTAAACATATTAAAAGTTTTACAAAATATTGCCATTTATTTCACAATATCCGAGACATTATTGCAGTATATTACAATATAAAATTTTGGCAATACTCAACTCTACTATTACTACGTGTACACTGTTCAACAAGATCAAACATTTAAACTTCAATATTTCAATAGTCTAATGTAGTTATATGTTTTTTTTTCTTATATATAAGTTGATATAGGTAGAATAAATTCTCTGAGATTAAAAAATAATCATTTAAGGTATCATTGTCATCGTGTACATAACAACAAGGCTTTATTTTTATGTCCTATAATAAGTAAAATAAATTAATTATTAATGTATTTCATTATTTTATATAAGTATAAGGTGTATAAGTAACAGGGTCATTTACTATATCTAAATATGATATTATTTATGTTATTGTGTGTTACAATATGTTTTTATATTAATGTTGAATAATGACAAATTGGATTACAATTTCATAACAAATCTTGTTGGATTATATATATTGGATTACAGTATGTTTTTAAATCAAGGTTTGATATTGATATATTGGATTATATTATAACATGGAATCGCTATTGCACATTGATGTATTGGATTACAGTGTGTTTCGAAACAATTTTGGATATTTATTGGCTTACAGTATGTTATTAAATCACTGTTTGATATTATTTTGTTGGAATACCACCTGACATTGAAATATTGGATTACAATTTGCTATCGAATCACCGTTGGATATTGTTACATTGGATTACGATTTGTTATGAAATCACTGTTGGATATTCATAAATTGGATTACTATATGCTTTAAAATCACTGTTTGATATTTATACATTGGATTATAATTTGGTATCAAACCGCTGTTAGATATTAAAATATTGGATTATAATTTGACATCGAATCACTGTTGGATATTGAAACAATGAATCACAATTTATTATGAAATTACTGTTGGATATTCATAAATTGGATTACTATATGCTATCAAATCACTGTTGGATATTGTTACATTGGATTACAATTTTGTTATTAAATCACTGTTGGATATTCATATATTGGATTACAATTTTTCATCAAATCACTATTGGATATTTTATAATTGGATTACAATTTGTAATTAAATCAGTGTTGGATATTCATATATTGGATTATAATTTTTAATCAAATTACGATTGGATATTTTATAATTGGATTACAATTTGCTATCAAATCACTGTTTGATATTTATATATTGGATTATAATTTGGTATCAAACCGCTGTCAGATATTGAAATATTGGATAACAATTTGCTATCGAATCCCTGTCGGATTTAAAATATTGGATAACACTTTGGCATCAAATCGCTGTTCGATATTACAGTTCTATAATATGTTTAGTGAAAAGAGCCTTCTACTATATCGGAATACAATTTGTAATTTGGATTACAACAAGTTTAAATAGCTGTTTGATATCGATACATTAGATTACAAGATGTTTAAAGAGCTGTTTTATATCGATACATTGGATTACAACATGTTTAAATAGCTGTTTGATATCGATACATTGGATTACAACATGTTTAAATAGCTGTTTGATATCGATACATTGGATTACAACATGTTTAAATAGCTGTTTGATATCAATACATTGGATTACAACATGTTTAAATAGCTGTTTGACATCGATACATTGGATTACAACATGTTTAAATAGCTGTTTGATATCGATACATTGGATTACAATGTAATCAATTCGCTTTTAAAAAATGATATATTGATCTACAGTGTGATATCGAATTGTGTTTTTATCACTGTTTGGGCACTCTTTTAAATATATTGGAATAAAAAGTAGTATCGATATATTTGATTACAATTTCTTATCGGATCGCAGTTGCACATCGATGTATTGGATAGCAGTGTGTTGTCAAAGAACTGGCGGATGTAGATGTATTGATTTACAATGTTATCGAGTCACTGTTGGATTTTAAAATTATAATGGATTACAATTTCTTATTCGTTGTTGGATGTTAAAACATTGGATTACAATTTCTTATTCGTTGTTGGATGTTGATACATTGGATTACAATTTCTTATTCGTTGTTGGATGTTGATACATTGGATTACAATTTCTTATTCGTTGTTGGATGTTAAAACATTGAATTAAAATTTCTTATTCGTTGTTGGATGTTAAAACATTGGATTACAATTTCTTATTTGTTGTTGGATGTTAAAACATTGGATTACAATTTCTTATTCGTTGTTGGATGTTAAAACATCGGATTACAATTTCTTATTCGGTGTTGGATGTTAAAACATCGGATTACAATTTCTTATTCGTTGTTGGATGTTGATACATTGGATTACAATTTCTTATTCGTTGGATGTTGATACATTGGATTACAATATATTATCAATTTGTTGTTTGGTACAATAAATTGGAATACAGTTTGTTACATAATCACTGTAGGATATTGATATATTGAGATATTGGTTTGTACTTGTATCATTTGATTATTGAAGCTTTGTTGATAAGTATACTTTTAATTGCAATGCAGATCAAAAGCTTAAAAACTTCCCTACATAAACAAGCCAATTTCTAACAGTCACCCCAGCCATATACAGCTGGTGACGTTCCGATATAAGTAAAAAATATTCTTGGGTTGGACGCAAAACCCCATGTAATCAGTCAATCAATCAATCATTATGCCTACAATATTATTTATTTTGTGTTCAAGGGGAAGTAACTCAAGTAAACTTTATGAAATGCTAGAACATAAAGAAATTATTGGTTTCATCATTGCTGCATTGCCATCAGTTCGTTATTCGATCCCTCCGCGTTTTGCTTCAAAATTTCACCATTAAATACGAGAACTACCTATTAGAACATCGAAAAAATTGTACATGCATTGCTCTAGAAATTTGTCATTGAAAATCACTTTAAACAACGCGCGTGTCACTATGGTAACCCAGTTTATTGTTGGTTTAGTGATTCCTTCGTATGTTGGATATTAACTATTCTTTCGCCAGGCACTTGTAGTCACTCGGTGTTCTCTCGGAACAAACCTTAAAACCAAGAGCGCGTGGCACGCTGCAGAACCCTCTTTGATCATTTATCTGAATGCACTGACAAGCCAAATGTCTTAATTTCTTCCACTTTGTCTATTGCTGGTGACGTCTAGATATAAGTGAATATTCTTGACATCGCCCTAAGCCCCATTCAATTCCGAACATGCTTAGAAATACCGTAGGATAACTAAGAAAATCATATTTGTGAGCGTGCGATGTCTCTTAACAGCCAGTTAAAAAGCTTTAAAAATTATACATGTATGCCTCCTCTGTTAACAAAAATTGACCATAATAATGATAATTTTATAACTTTTTGATAATTTGAGGGGAAAAAATTCTGAATGCATTTTCGAATTTTGTGTTCCAAGGGAGGTAACTTTAACGAAAACCATGCATAATATGTAGATTTTTTAATATTCTATGTTTTCTTACCACCAGGAGAAACAGATAGTAGTAGTACTAGTACTTATAGTACAACAGATATCAGTAGTACTACTACGTTAAGTACTCAATCCACTGACAGTACTACCGCACTTATAAATACAGCTACAGACGCTAGTATTTCGACTACAACTGCCACCAACACTACAAGTAAGTATTTCTAAAAACATTTATTCACCGGTACATGTTGTAAAATTTTTTCGACAGGACGATTTGCGATGTTTGTCTGAGGCAATATACACATTAATATCGATGTCGATTTGCTGTGAAGTGACGTGGAGTAATGTTGTTGTACGTCCCAAGTCAGGGATCTTTCACTTATACATATATCATAGCGGCCACACAGTTCAGGTATGGTAGAGAAAACTTGAGTGCCTTGAGAGAACCCCTGACATTCGGACTGACAAACTTTCTGACATTAAGATCTGCCTCCAGTAAAGTTCTGACCTATGCGGTGAGAGTCACTTTTGACCATTTGGACAAGGAGGCCCCGATGAATCTTCAAGTGCCCATGTCCACTAATTGTAAAACTATTAGGTGGTTGACTGTTCTCACCCCACTGGGCATTTATTTTGTACTTTAATTTTTTGCCCGTCCGGAATCAGGGGTCATAAAATAATTCTACTGAAAAGGCTGTATTTTTTCAATATTATTATTTTGTTTAATTTTACTATAATTTAATTTTGTTTCATTTTCGTTTTATCTTATTATTATTTTATTTTATTTATCTCAATTTATTTATATATTTATTTTTTTTTTTTAATTTTTATTTATTTATTTATTTATTTATTTATTTTTATTTATTTATTTATATTTATTTATTGTTATCTTTTTTTTACTTTTGGCTTGATTGCACAGGAAACTATCAGTCACATTTTATCGTTACAAAATACTTTTTATAATATAAGATCACATCTATTTTCCCGTTTGTCAGGTCAGGGCCATCGGTGACCAAGAGGTCTTAAGCGTCGGCTTATACTGATCACTGTGCTTCTCACCGCTAAGAATCAAATCCCAATGTGATTTTTTAAGTTCTTTTTGCCGAAGTCCGATGGTTTTTCGCCGGACTCTCTGTTTCCTCGTTTCCTCCACAGTCCTCCCGCAACAGACCGCCCCGAATATGATAACTCCATTCCGTTTTTCAAGTCAGATATTAGACAACATTTGTAATATCTGGCCACAAATTAAATATCATTAGACCAACCCAAGGTTTGGCTTATGAATACACACTAATATAGGTTTTCAAATTAGATAAAACAGCAGTTTATGAGTAGAGTGAAGTAATGGATTTTTTCACTTATATCGAGGGAGTCAGTTTTTGAATGGTTGACAATACCGGAGTGTCCGGAGAAAACCACCGACTTTCGGCAAGCGATCAGACCTTTTTTACACTGCAGCAGGGTAATTAAGAACTGTAATACCAATATCACATATATTTTTATTAACACAGCTTTGTCATGTGCTGATTTTGAATTTTTATTAAAATAAGGCATTCAAAATCAGTCGCATGTGTTGATTTTGAATGCCTTATTTTAATAAAAATTCAAAATCAGCACATGACAGCTTTATGAAAAACATGAATTTTGAATTTAACAAGAAAACGATTTAAGTCGATGAATTCAAGTATTATTCCTATTTTCAAAAAGTACCTTTTTGAGAATTTGCTTTTTATCTCTTTATTTATTTATTTTTGCCAAGTGGGGAAAAATAATCTTGCCCTAGTATATATTAACGCGTTGATTTCCTCGGGACACTTTTAGGCCACCATGCCATAATTGATCGTCTTGATATAAGTAAAAAGAAATCTTGGAGCGTGAAACTCCCTGCTTCCTGATATCTGGATACAGTGTACATGTATTATATATTTTATTTACTAGGTACGGCCATTACTACAAGTTGTGTAAATACAGATTCCACCACCACCTCAGGTACTACTACTAGTGCGTTAACCCAAAGTACTACAGATGGCACCACGAATACCGGTAAGTACTTACATGTCTAAATATAGTGTACTAATGTACTGGTCAGCTGATGGTATTGTTTTATACAGTACAGACCTGTCTAACGTTTAACACTAAGATGGTATTGTTTTATACAGTACAGACCTGTCTAACGTTTAACACTAAGATGGT
Source organism: Anadara kagoshimensis (assembly GCA_021292105.1). Lineage (NCBI taxonomy): Eukaryota > Metazoa > Mollusca > Bivalvia > Arcoida > Arcidae > Anadara > Anadara kagoshimensis. Next base: position 42,578,333 of record CM037867.1, read on the forward strand.
ATTGTTTTATACAGTACAGACCTGTCTAACGTTTAACACTAAGATGGTATTGTTTTATACAGTACAGACCTGTACGTTTAAACACTAAGATGGTATTGTTTTATACAGTACAGACCCTGTCTAACGTTTAACACTAAGCTAATGAGCCAGTGCATTTCGGCAACTCATCAACTATTTTTTAATAGGTCCCTAGTTACTTATATCTCGACAGCTTTTCGGCAGCTGTTATCTATCTGTTGGCAGCTGTTATCTATCTGTTGGCAGCTGTTTCTATCTGTCGGCTGCTGTTATCTATCTGTCGGTTGCTGCTATCTATCTGTCGGCAGCTGTTATCTATCTGTTGGCAGCTCATGTACAGAAAATCGAGGTGCGACCGTATACCATTGATGCGTTTAAGACGATGGTCTCATCACCTGTATTAAGCACCGTGCGATCGCCACCCGTTAAGTTACAATGGGAACTGCATATACCCGATTTTCAAATTTAAATTTCACCAATAACAATAATTTTCTGAAAATGTCTGGTTCTCAGTGAAAAATATACTGTCACGAATATTCAAATAAAATGATTAAAATATCTTGAAAAAACCCATTCCACTTTTTGATTTCAAATATGGTGACATTTTACTTAATTTCCTATGAAACTCATTAGAAAAGTGCACAGCACTGTTGTATAAACAGTTTTTTTCTTGTTAAAGATATAGAAAAGTGAAAATGTCTGGTTTTCAGGATAAAGTCACATCGTGATGAAAATTCAGTTATAAAATCTTTGTGGACCTTTAAAAAAATCCATTCCACTTTAATTTGAAATTTAGGTGGTACAATATTTGTATCAATATTTCAGTCAGTGGATAAGGCCAATATGATAGACTACCGGTATGTATACACTATGGATATGTATAGACTATCATGGTCAAATACTAGGCTACTGATCTAATACAACATTGTGCCCTTTTCTATTTAAAATATTATTAAAGAATTAAATCAAGTTAAAAAAAATAGGAAGTAATGAAACGTGCACATTTTTATTTTCCATTTTTATAATTCTTATTTATTTAACTAATTGAGTATGAGACGTTAAAATAACAAAAGTTCAGAAAAAATATGCCACATTTTTATTTATTATTTCATTTAAATAATAATAATAATAATAATAATAATAATAATATCTTTTTTATTCAAGTTTCAAAAGTAATCAATGCATAAAACATTTCACAGTTTAACCCTAAATGAATACAACATAATTATTCCCAGCCATGTTATTATTATTAGGAAACAACATTGAAGGTGACTTAGTTAAAATTAAAGTTTTAATTATACTCAAAAAACAAAACAGAGTGACGAAAAATAATTTGTAACTAATATTTATTAGATTTTCAAACGGTTCATGATAAAATTATCATTCAATACATCACATTTAATAATAATAATAAATAATAATAATAATAACACCACGCAGTTACTACCTCTAATTTAAATAAAGCTGTGATGTTAATTGCCTGCCATGACACAAATAACATGATCTAGGTAAAGCGATGGGTTAGGTTCGATTTTTTGTTTATTGAGAAATTAATTGATTAATGAAACAATAAGGTAAACCGTCACGCTTGAGCCCCTACTGTTCAATTGGAACGTTATGTTCAGATTTTTTTTTTAATTTTCATGAACTTTTAGAATATTATATCGCATTTGACCATGTCCCGATCATGTCCTGATTGTTAAAATAAAAAGTAATATTATTGTATATTGATCATATTTATTGAACAATATTTGTGACTTGAGAGTGATAATTTTCTCTCTCTCTCTCCTCTCTCGCTCTCTCTCTCTCAAAACGTTACACATGGCTTTGTCCTTACCAGTGCCAGGTTTATGTTGCACTCTTTTCACAATTCAGGTTGATGAATAAAATAAAATAAAATAAAATAAAATAAAATAAAATAAATAAAATAAATAAAATAAAACTATTCAGCATTGGATTTGTCGGTTCAATGAGATCAATCAAATCATCTAGTTATAAAAATAAACATAAGAAAAATCATAGTATTTATTTATTTATTTATTTATTTATTTTTATTTATTTATTTATTTATTTATAATCAAGCTAAAATGAAATGTTTTAAAAAACGAAGATTTATTATTTAAATCTCTGCTAGATTGCATTGTTGAAGCTGAGAAAATATCTTATCAATTTTCATTTATTTATTTATTTATTTATTTATTTATTTATTTATTTAGTATTTATGTAAAACATTAATATAGCTAGAATGGAATATTTAAAAACGCTGATTTAATTTTATTTAAACTTGGAGTAAGCATATAAGACCCCGACAAAACGTATTTAAAACAAATACTTGAAACATTTATAAAATTATGATTTCGTGCAAATTTTCAATGCATGTTAATTTTTTTTTTCATCATTTCATTACGATATGCATTCAGGCCATTAGTGTCTAAATACTGATTATAATCCGTCTGCGTTTAGCCAGAGACATATAAAACCCCGATTAGATTATTGCTCTCCCAATTGGAATTATGTAACAGGTCACGCTCGACTGAACTACCTTTATAACTGTAAAGTATATCACACCTGAGATGGCAGACGACTTCTAATGTAGGGGCAGATAACCCTTCAGATCGGGCCTCGATTTCTGCGTATGGTTATCTATCTGTTGGCAGCTGTTATCTATCTGTCGGCAGCTGTTATCTATCTGTTGGCAGCTGTTATCTATCTGTCGGCAGCTGTTATCTATCTGTCGGCTGCTGTTATCTATCTGTCGGCAGCTGTTATCTATCTGTCGGCTGCTGTTATCTATATGTCGGCAGCTGTTATCTATCTGTTGGCAGCTGTTATCTATCTGTCGGCAGCTGTTATCTATCTGTCGGCAGCTGTTATCTATCTGTCGGCAGCTGTTATCTATCTGTCGGCTGCTGTTATCTATATGTCGGCTGCTGTTATCTATCTGTCGACAGCTTTTTCAGACATTAGCTAGTAGTGGTTTCTAAGCGATAAGAAACCACTTCTTTAGCTATCCATATCTCGAAGCAGAACTTGTACTCCGTTAGGTCAGCGTTAAACTTTTGACAGGTCTATATTGTATATACCAGCTTCATACACCTAGGTTCTATACCAGAGATAGTTAAAATATCGTTACTATACAATTTGACGTAAATTCGTTATAAATGTTTAAAGAAATCACATGTTGATAGGCTATAGTAAGTTTGTCGTCGATGTTTAGTTTCCACAACGTGAATTGACTGGGAGTGCAATACTCCCCACTTGACACCCATTAGGCACCTATTTATTTGGTGTATTGGAGCGATGTGAAATTAAGTGTGTTTATCAAGGATAAACACAGGCCGGATTGATGACGTCATACGATCAGAGAGTGAAAAAGAACTTACCGCCTTGAATTAAGTGAAAGAATCTGTACCGGACTGTAAACATCATTGCACTACACTACATATCTTTGCCAGTTATAAAAAATTGCATTTTACCGATGGCAATCTCCAGGATTCCATGTGAACACATTTTTGATAAGCGTTTTGTACCTGTACTACTTGTGCAATCTGGAAATGTAATAATGAAATTGAATGTAATGTTTGTGGTTTTACAACAACCAAATTAGTGTGTGGAGCTTAATTGGATATGATCAAATCTGGCCTTTGACAAGTGTCAATCAAGTGATTTTGAAAATACAGATATTTGTTTTCTGTTAAGTTTTATAGGTATTTAAAAACTTGTGACATTCAGAAACATAATAACAATAATAACATTATTATTATATATTACATTACTTGTTAATTATATTAGACTAAGATGTATAATTTTATTTACTATTTGAGAGTTAACCTTTTACATTTCAACCATTACATTAGAAAGTGCTTACATTGTTAAATACGAAAGTAATTTGTAATATTGGTCATTGAGTTGTAAATTAAAGAGGGCGGTTCTTTTTTTACCCCCCGCTTAAAAAGGGGGGGGGGGTATATAGTGATAGGGGTGTCCGTCCGTGTGTCCGTCCTGTCGTCAAACCTTAGGGTATACCTATCTCTTATCCGCAACTCCTCCTAAACCCTTCTATGGATTTATCCGATTGATTTTTGGAAGCGGGGGGTATTTTTTATGAGCTTGTGGCTCACAGTTTTTCTAGTTTCCGTTGTGTTGCTGATGGAAGTTAAATATCATATAGTTTATTCAAAGTGACATTGTGGGTTTCATTCTTATGAAAATATATGGTATGAAAACATGAGATTTATTCTATGTCTTGCATTGCTGCAGCATCTTCATTTATGATTACAGTTCAATCAAAGTGTCAATGTTAGTTAATTAAGCAAACCTTGTACATCGTAGCAGCATATAACCCTATTTCTGTTTCTAAAAAGTAATTGACGGATCGCCAGCCACGCCAACAATGTTCCGACAAAGGCTAGCATGCTTGAAAATTACACATAAAAAGAATCACAACTCGGCCTGAATGGGTACCATTCAATGACGTCACTGACACTAGTACGTCATTAGTTGCCGTGACGCTGCTTTGGTACTGTGATGGCTCTCAGCTGTATTGGAACATAAAGGGCATGACCGGCTATACGTCAATTGTGGCCTCTAATGATACTATAACCACATCACTGTCCATTTATTTCAATGTTTATCCGATCTAGAGAATTCTATTAATTGTGAAAACATTATGCGCTTCTGTGTTCTTGTCTTATTTGACTGTTTTTATTATAACTTGTATATGTGTCGTGTTCTTGGTTGTGATGGTTGTTACTTTGTGTCGTGTTCTTGGTTGTTATGGCTGTTGCTGGTGTTGTATTCTTGGGTGTGGTGGCTGTTGCTTTGTGTGTGTATATACCACTGCGGTAGATCAGTTGGTAGAGTGCTCGCTCCGTAAGTGGGTGTAGGTTCGATCCCCGGCCGGGTCTGACCCAAGACTTGAAAGTGGGAAGTGACTGTTCTTTCGCCAAGCACTCGGCATTACAAAATGAAAGTAATGGTTCTTTTGGATGGAAAATCAAAATAAACGAGGACCCGTGTCACGGCGGGCTTGGCAGGCTAAAAACCCTGCTGAATAATGCCATCAGCGCATCGCACCGGCAAAATTTCTGCACCTTCGCCTATAGCTGGCGACGTCTCGATATAAGTGAAATATTCTTGACTGGGACGTTAAACACCATTACTCAACTCAACTCAACTGTTGTTTCGTGTTGTGTTCTTGGTTGTAGTGGTTGTTGCTTTGTGTTGTGTTCTTGGTTGTGGTGGCTGTTGCTCTGTGTCGTGTTCTTTGATGTGATGGCTGTGTCTTTGTACTTGCCTTTCAGTTACACATTTCTGTTTTCTAGTTCATTACTTGGTGTAGTGGAAGTATAATCGTGTATGACCTTTATTGATTGGGTTCAATGCTTACCTTGTAGCATTTATAAACCTGAAGATTCCGTCTTCACCGGGGATCCACTTTACCATCAAACTAAAGCAACAGTTATTTTTCAACATTCAAAGATGTTAAAGACAGCCCTCAAATAAAACATAAGATGATGATTATCATCACGGAAAATCAAAAGAAAATGGCAGTCATTTTACCAAGTCCTGCAACAGGTATCTTAATACCAAGTCCTGTAACAGATATCTTAATACCAAGTACTGTAACAGATAGTTTGGTTCCGGACCATGTTATGACTATAGCCTTCACGTCTAATCCATTTAAGAAGAAGTATCTAAGACAAAATAACAGTTGCCTCTCCAAACCAGACACTTGCGCCAGACAGCGCCAAATAGCGATTTGAATAGATATTATGATGCGTGATTCCTAATTGACTCGATCGGAGACTTAGAAGATTAGATCTGAAATCCATTCATTAATTTAAACTTTCCGTCGTATGAATTCAAGGAGCTTCATGGAACCTTGAAGGACAATAGAAACCAATTGCAATTTCCAAAGTAATATATATGAAATATATATAAATATATATATTAATTACCAAACCAACAGTTCAACTACTCCAAAAAACGGCCAATACCTAACCTGACTGTGGTGATAAACACAAGGAAATTGCGTTATTTGATCGTCCTTATCGTCAGGTAGGATTTGAAATCAAAATATGCATCTTTGTAAAATCAAAAACTCCAAGTATTTCAATATTTTATCATATACATAATAAACATCTCATCCAACCAAAGATAATCACTTGAATGGCACTTAAAAGGTCAGAAACTGTCATACCAAAACTGCTGAAAACAGTTATTATTTCACTTTATTTAGTTTTTAAAAATATCTCTACATAACCGTTGAAAATGAAACATTTACTCATATCTTATGTTACAAGACATACTCATCAGATAGCAAATGAACTAATCAAGAATCTTATTGTTTATCATCTAAAACAATCTTAATCTCTAAACTGTTTACCATTTGTTCCAAATGATTCAAAACCCAATCAAACTAAAATCAATTAAATTTCATGGCGTCAATTAAATAGTAGTAATGCAAGAAAAATTATGTCTTGCACTTAAGTTGACAGTCAACAATAACAAATTATATTTATGGCGAGTTTTACCCCTAGTGAAAAGCAATAGCCCTTTTTTATCACATTTACTTTACTACTTTACTACCACCGAAAGGCGTGGCATGCATGTACCTGAATTTTTAGATCTTTCATAATAGCATATACAATAATAATTTAACATGAATATAACGCATTCTATGTCAGACTTGATACGAATTTATCCTTTTGCTATCAAATACTGATCAACAAACAATGCTTTTATAAACTATCTGATTGTCAATTAAACTATTTATATTAAAATAATTGTCTTCAAAATTGATTTGATTTTATTTGGTTACCATCGAAAGGCGTGGCATGCATGTACTTTGAATTTTTTCATCTTCCATAAAATAGTATGCAATAATAATTTAACATGAAACTAACACACTCTATGTTAGACTTTACACGTATTCATGCTTTTGACATCAAATACTGATTAACGATCAATGGTTATATGGTCTAACACTATAAGATTGTAATTAAAATATTTATATTAGAATAATTGAGGTCAAAATTGATTTGATGGCACTTTGTTTTATTCAAATCGGCATATGCATATATTTATGTCGATTTCTACCCTTGATGAAAAGCAATAGCCCTTCCTTATTTCTCAATGCAGAGTCAACAAGTACAAGTTCAACTTCAGCTGGTACGGAATCAACAACTTCAAGTGCTGTCCCGACCACCTCGACAGTTTCAACTTCGACTGCATCAGATTCCACATCTTCTGCAGCAACTACCACGGCCTCTACATCTACCCAACCTTCAACCACAGCTTCAACAAGCACTGTGACTGATACTACAACAGGCCTAAGCAGTTCCACAACTTCGCCGTTAACATCTACAGATTCTACAAGCACTGCTCAAACCACACAAACAACAATCTCTACCACCAGTTCGGCGGCGACAGAATCTACCAGTTCTAGCACTGCAGGAACAACAACAGAAGCTTCTACAACAACAGCTACTGAATCAACGAGCACAGTCGCACCAACGACTAGTACTTTAGCATCTACTTCCACAGCTACAGGTAGGGATAACTTGATTACCATAATTAGGGGTCATTAACATCTCTTACCAGTTTTGCATGTTTTGTGTATCCATGTTGTTTTTCAATGTTATCCTAGTTTACGTTAAGGAAAATGATCAAATTTCAAGTACTACGTGCACACGTTTAAATAATTATGATAGCTTGAGAAAGAAATAATGTTTTTTGTGAAGGTTAAAATGAAAAACAAATTATGGCTATGTTACCATCGAAAGGCGTGGCATGCATGTACTTTGAATTTTTTCATCTTTCATAATATAGTATGCAATAATAATTTAACATGAATCTAACACACTCTATGTCAGACTTTACACGTATTCATGCTTTTGACATCAAATACTGATTAACGATCAATGGTTTTATGGTCTAACACTATAAGATTGTCAATTAAAATATTTATATTAGAATAATTGAGTTCAAAATTGATTTGATGGCACTTTGTTTTATTCAAATCGGCATATGCATATATTTATGTCGATTTCTACCCTTGATGAAAAGCAATAGCCCTTCCTTATTTCTCAATGCAGAGTCAACAAGTACAAGTTCAACTTCAGCTGGTACGGAATCAACAACTTCAAGTGCTGTCCCGACCACCTCGACAGTTTTAACTTCGACTGCATCAGATTCCATATCTTCTGCAGCAACTACCGCGGCCTCTACATCTACCCAACCTTCAACCACAGCTTCAACAAGCACTGTGACTGATACTACAACAGGCCTAAGCAGTTCCACAACTTCGCCGTTAACATCTACAGATTCTACAAGCACTGCTCAAACCACACAAACAACAATCTCTACCACCAGTTCGGCGGCGACAGAATCTACCAGTTCTAGCACTGCAGGAACAACAACAGAAGCTTCTACAACAACAGCTACTGAATCAACGAGCACAGTCGCACCAACGACTAGTACTTTAGCATCTACTTCCACAGCTACAGGTAGGGATAACTTGATTACCATAATTAGGGATCATTAACATCTCTTACCAGTTTTGCATGTTTTGTGTATCCATGTTGTTTTTCAATGTTATCCTAGTTTACGTTAAGGAAAATGATCAAATTTGAAGTACTAAGTGCACACGTTTAAATAATGATGATGGTTTCAGAAAGAAATACTGTTTGTTTTTTTGTGAAGGTTAAAATGAAAAACAAATTATGGCCTTGTTACCATCAAAAGGCGTGACATGCATGTACTTTGAATTTTTTCATATTCCATAATATAGTATGCAATAATAATTTAACATGAATCTAACACACTCTATGTCAGACTTTACACGTATTCATGCTTTTAACATCAAATACTGATTAACGATCAATGGTTTTATGGTCTAACACTATAAGATTGTCAATTAAAATATTTATATTAGAATAATTGAGTTCAAAATTGATTTGATGGCACTTTGTTTTATTCAAATCGGCATATGCATATATTCATGGTGATTTCTACCCTTGATGAAAAGCAATAGCCTTCCTTATTCCTCAATGCAGAGTCAACAAGTACAAGTTCAACTTCAGCTGGTACGGAATCAACAACTTCAAGTGCTGTCCCGACCACCTCGACAGTTTCAACTTCGACTGCATCAAATTCCACATCTTCTGCAGCAACTACCACGGCCTCTACATCTACCCAACCTTCAACCACAGCTTCAACAAGCACTGTGACTGATACTACAACAGGCCTAAGCAGTTCCACAAACTTCGCCGTTAACATCTACCGATTCTACAAGCATGCTCAAACCACACAAACAACAATCTCTACCACCAGTTCGGCGGCGACAGAATCTACCAGTTCTAGCACTGCAGGAACAACAACAGAAGCTTCTACAACAACAGCTACTGAATCAACGAGCACAGTCGCACCAACGACTAGTACTTTAGCTTCTACTTCCACAGCTACAGGTAGGGATAACTTGATTACCATAATTAGGGATCATTAACATCTCTTACCAGTTTTGCATGTTTTGTGTATCCATGTTGTTTTTCAATGTTATCCTAGTTTACGTTAAGGAAAATGATCAAATTTCAAGTACTACGTGCACACGTTTAAATAATTATGATAGTTTGAGAAAGAAATACTGTTTGTTTTTGTGAAGGTTAAAATGAAAAACAAATTATGGCTTTGTTACCATCGAAAGGCGTGGCATGCATGTACTTTGAATTTGTTTCATCTTCCATAAAATAGTATGCAATAATAATTTAACATGAAACTAACACACTCTTTGTTAGACTTTACACGTATTCATGCTTTTGACATCAAATACTGATTAACGATCAATGGTTTTATGGTCTAACACTATAAGATTGTCAATTAAAATATTTATATTAGAATAATTGAGTTCAAAATTGATTTGATGGCACTTTGTTTTATTCAAATCGGCATATGCATATATTTATGTCGATTTCTACCCTTGATGAAAAGCAATAGCCCTTCCTTATTTCTCAATGCAGAGTCAACAAGTACAAGTTCAACTTCAGCTGGTACGGAATCAACAACTTCAAGTGCTGTCCCGACCACCTCGACAGTTTCAACTTCGACTGCATCAGATTCCACATCTTCTGCAGCAACTACCACGGCCTCTACATCTACCCAACCTTCAACCACAGCTTCAACAAGCACTGTGACTGATACTACAACAGGCCTAAGCAGTTCCACAACTTCGCCGTTAACATCTACAGATTCTACAAGCACTGCTCAAACCACACAAACAACAATCTCTACCACCAGTTCGGCGGCGACAGAATCTACCAGTTCTAGCACTGCAGGAACAACAACAGAAGCTTCTACAACAACAGCTACTGAATCAACGAGCACAGTCGCACCAACGACTAGTACTTTAGCATCTACTTCCACGGCTACAGGTAGGGATAACTTGATTACCATAATTAGGGATCATTAACATCTCTTACCAGTTTTGCATGTTTCGTGTATCCATGTTGTTTTCAATGTTATCCTAGTTTACGTTAAGGAAAATGATCAAATTTCAAGTACTACGTGCACACGTTTAAATAATTATGATAGTTTGAGAAAGAAATACTGTTTGTTTTTGTGAAGGTTAAAATGAAAAACAAATTATGGCTTTGTTACCATCGAAAGGCGTGGCATGCATGTACTTTGAATTTGTTTCATCTTCCATAAAATAGTATGCAATAATAATTTAACATGAAACTAGCACACTCTATGTTAGACTTTACACGTATTTATGCTTTTGACATCAAATACTGATTAACGATCAATGGTTTTATGGTCTAACACTATAAGATTGTCAATTAAAATATTTATATCAGAATAATTGAGTGCAAAATTGATTTGATGGCACTTTGTTTTATTCAAATCGGCATATGCATATATTTATGGCGATTTCTACCCTTGATGAAAAGCAATATCCCTTCCTTATTTCTCAATCCAGCGTCAACAAGTACAAGTTCAACATCAGCTGGTACGGAATCAACAACTTCAAGTGCTGTCCCGACCACCTCGACAGTTTCAACTTCGACTGCATCAGATTCCACATCTTCTGCAGCAACTACCACGGCCTCTACATCTACCCAACCTTCAACCACAGCTTCAACAAGCACTGTGACTGATACTACAACAGGCCTAAGCAGTTCCACAACTTCGCCGTTAACATCTACCGATTCTACAAGCACTGCTCAAACCACACAAACAACAATCTCTACCACCAGTTCGGCGGCGACAGAATCTACCAGTTCTAGCACTGCAGGAACAACAACAGAAGCTTCTACAACAACAGCTACTGAATCAACGAGCACAGTCGCACCAACGACTAGTACTTTAGCTTCTACTTCCACAGCTACAGGTAGGGATAACTTGATTACCATAATTAGGGATCATTAACATCTCTTACCAGTTTTGCATGTTTCGTGTATCCATGTTGTTTTTCAATGTTATCCTAGTTTACGTTAAGGAAAATGATCAAATTTCAAGTACTACGTGCACACGTTTAAATAATTATGATAGTTTGAGAAAGAAATACTGTTTGCTTTTGTGAAGGTTAAAATGAAAAACAAATTATAGCTTTGTTACCATCGAAAGGCGTGGCATGCATGCAATTTGAATTTGTTTCATCTTCCATCAAATAGTATGCAATAATAATTTAACATGAAACTAACACACTCTATGTTAGACTTTACACGTATTCATGCTTTTGACATCAAATACTGATTAACGATCAATGGTTTTATGGTCTAACACTATAAGATTGTCAATTAAAATATTTATATTAGAATAATTGAGTTCAAAATTGATTTGATGGCACTTTGTTTTATTCAAATCGGCATATGCATATATGGCGATTTCTACCCTTGATGAAAAGCAATATCCCTTCCTTATTTCTCAATCCAGAGTCAACAAGTAACAAGTTCAACATCAGCTGGTACGGAATCAACAATTCAAGTGCTGTCCCGACCACCTCGACAGTTTCAACTTCGACTGCATCAGATTCACATCTTCTGCAGCAACTACCACGGCCTCTACATCTACCCAACCTTCAACCACAGCTTCAACAAGCACTGGACTGATACTACAACAGGCCTAAGCAGTTCACAACTTCGCCGTTAACATCTACAGATTCTACAAGCACTGCTCAAACCACACAAACAACAATCTCTACCACCAGTTCGGCGGCGACAGAATCTACCAGTTCTAGCACTGCAGGAACAACAACAGAAGCTTCTACAAACAGCTACTGAATCAACGAGCACAGTCGCACCAACGACTAGTACTTTAGCATCTACTTCCACAGCTACAGGTAGGGAATTGATTACCATATTAGGGATCATTAACATCTCTTACAGTTTTGCATGTTTCGTGTATCCATGTTGTTTTCAATGTTATCCTAGTTTACGTTAAGGAAAATGATCAAATTCAAGTACTACGTGCACACGTTTAAATAATTATGATAGTTTGAGAAAGAAATACTGTTTGTTT